>CM057809.1:43336796-43839296 GCA_030067965.1 Latrodectus elegans
ACAAAAAAATAGATGTTGCTTCGAGTAAAAAAACTTTGGGGAGCTTTATCTTTACTAATAATTTTTAAATATTGCCACTCGGCGGAAACCATAAGAGAAAAACTATTACATGTTTAAGAAAAGTATTTGACTATAATAATTTCAATAAATTGTGGATAATTTCTCCTGTGTACAAGAATCAGTTTATATGATTACAAATAGTTTAGGATGTTTCATATGTGTGTATATGGGTATACATTAATAATACTTTCATTCAATCTTCTTATTCTTCATCATACTATTATCTTCAATTTTTTTAAAGAGTTATTTCATATTTGTTATGAAACAGATACTATTCCTAGATATCCTTGAATTAATTTTTTTAAAGAATTTAATCGGTAAAATGTTTCCTAAATCCATTAAATGACACTAAAAAAATGGAGTGATAAAGGAAAGGAAACATAGAAAACACAAATAACTAATACAGAACTTTTATGAAAATGACAAGCTTTTTAGTTTTTTTAAAAAAATTCTTAAAAACTGACTTTGGTTTAATTTAATAAGGGACCAATGGTACCATTTAATAAAATTCTGAAACAAACTAATTATCTGAATTTTGCGTGCAATTTTGGTAACTTATCTGTCAACCACTTTCTATTTATTTTTCACTGTGTACATGAATAACCAATTTTTTTTTCTATTCTGTTACCATGTATATATAAAATAACTGCTATATTAGTCAAGTGCATTATATCATAATTCAAATTATTATTAAATATGGTTCTAAGCATTAAACTACATATTTTATCACTCTATTTCATAATTCATCTATTTAAAATCTTATTACATTTTAAAATATTAACATTAGGTTATATTATTAACAGTGAGTACATATTTATTATATCTAGAGTCACACATTCAGACAGAAAAGAAAACATTTTATAATGTTTCTTGTCAAACCTTTGGAAGAAATTTTAGTTTTTAAAAAGGTAGTGCTACTTAAGATTTCATTTTAAATAAAAAAGTTTTAACCATAAAATTATAGTTTGTAAAATGCTTAAAAATAATTTCTCTAAAATTAAGTAAATATTTCTCTTCAAATTAAAATATTTAACAAAGCTATTTCCCAGTAATTATAGCTAATATCTTAATTAAACACTTAATTATAAATCTGTATCTATGTGAACCACATTTACCTCGAAATACATACAGTTTGTTAGCAATCTTATTTAAAACTGCTTATATTTTTCATCAAAGTTTCAATTGTTTTGAAGAATTATTAACTAAAAATAATGCAAGCATGAAATCGTAATATATTAATATCACTTAGAAGTGAATAAGCTATTTTTACTGATAATATGACATTTAAATATATTTATGTTTGATTTTAAATTGCATTAGCATTTTTGTAAGAAGTTCTGGTAGTTTCACTCTATTTTTTATAATCGAGATCAACAGCAGCAAGTCGTGAACAATCGGCTTTTTGTTAAGGTAATTCGCCGGTTACTTTATGATGCTAATCGTAATCTGATTAGAAATCGAGTCGTTGTTGCTTTCAGAAGTAGCTATTCAATGCACTTAATTTTATGCAGTTTTTCATAATCTACCGGTCAATTTAATATTAACTTCCTTTTTGTATGTTTATTAAGGAGAATATATCTAGAATTTGCTTCTTCTATTTAGTTAATTATATTGATCAATAACGCAAATTGTTCTATTGATAAAAAAATTCAGTAGAAGTTTCGATTTCAATTATGAAAACAAAATTCATCTGTATTTTTTTCAATTCCTATTAAGGTTTATAATAGAATGAGAGCTTAAAATTCATTTTATGTTATTTTTATTCAGGTAAAATAATGTCAACTTCAAATTTTGAAATTTGTTTCTGAAATAATCATATTTAACTGCTTTTTGTGATTGTAAAATGAAAAATACTTTTAAAATTTTATATCATTCCTCTACTTAGCGAAAGTAAATAAATAAAAAGTAAAATGTGTTAAATGAATATAATAGCATACTCCAAATATGTTAAAGGAATATGATAGCAAAAACATTACTTAGATAAAATTGTTTTGAGTTATCAATGAAAATTTTGCTTAATTCTTCCCAATTCAATTTGACGATTCATTATCAAACACAATTCTATTAACTTTCATAATAAGTGAAAATAGGAAACCGTAACTAATTTTGATTGATTTTTAACTGTTGTCTGATATTCCGGCTTAAATAGAAAAGTAATATTTTGTTATATTATTGTCGTTATAAATGTTCACAATACTAATGTTTACGTAAAAATATTAATAGCAGACGACATATAACCAGAAATAATAAAACAACTAGCCTACCAGTCATTAATAAAATAATTTATTAATAAATTATACAATTATAGTTAATTAATTTGTGACTTAGATGATTAAATAAGCATCTATGCAATATATGCTTCCCTACTGGAAGGCCCTAAAATTTTAAATGTATTGTGAAGAAAAGCTCTCGAATTTATATTCATTATTTCACTATTATTTTTTTAAAAACTATTCTATATTATTAGTAATATAACATTTTTCAAACCATTTAAAAGGTAAGTCAAAATGAAGATGGATAATATGATTATAAAACAAGAATTTGGCTTTTGAACTATAATTACCTTTAAATAAAGTAAAAGAAATAATTTAAAATGCACTACCCGTAATTCGATATAAATTTGCATTATGGCCAATTTCTGAATTGACCATACGATTTTTTGAAATATATGTGGAATTGGATGGGAAGTCTTCAGAGTTTTTCTTTTAATAACTCATCCCAATTTTCAATTTATTGTCAAATTGGGATATTAAAGATAAATTCTGATTTCAAAACTTTTCTCTTTGAACTGACAGTAAATTTTCAGTTTGGGTTTAATTGATTAGATTTGTAGCTGATAACCCAACTTCTAACTCAACATGATATATGTGATTCAGGCATTTTCCTTTATATTTTAGAAGAAAGGATTATAATCATGAGCGAAAGTTTCTGCATAAAATTTAGTTTTCTAGAAAAGGCTATTTCAAAGAACTATATTCTTAAGAAAACCCTTTTACTTTGAAATAGCATAATGCATGATAACATTCATTTTTCCATCACTGTACTTAACTGCCCAACATCGTGATTGAACTATCAAAATATTTTACAATAACTTTACTATTTTAGAATTAATAGCACTTTACAATTTTTAGATTCTTTACATTACACTTAAATTTACGTAAGACATTAAATTTACATAACACTTGTGCTAATGTTGTAAAATTTATACACTTATTAGTTACATTAAAATGATACAATAATGGTGGATTATTAATACATGATGTTTTGTTTCTTATTAACTTATGATTGTTCTTTTCTTTTAAATTTGAATGTGTTAAAATCAAGCTATTTAAAGAATAGTCACAATAACTCATAGAGTCGTGATAGATTTAAATTAATTTTAGAACTTAAACTGGAGAGACTGCTTTATTTTCCTGGTTTCAAATATTAAAGTCCTTGATCTTGACATACCAGTTTAAAAGAAACAGACCATAGCGTAATTCAAAGCCTCTTAATATTTACAGCAATAATATAAATTTTTTACGGGTGATTCGTGACTTTAAACTATATTTTTTTCATGCAATGATGGAGACCATTTGAATGAACGCTAAATCCTTTATACTGCATAGAACAAAATTGCCATTTTAACTCTCTTTAGATTTTCATTTGCTATTATAATGGTTTTCCTTTTGAATCCACAATTTAATTTCATTTTTAATTTCAAAATAGACCTTTCGTGGCCAGTTACAAAAATACTTGCTCCGTAATACTAGCGACTGCATTGAAACTGTTCCATTTTCCTTTATCACCAAGTATATTTGTCAATGACAATTTAACTAATTGTTCTATCACAAAATAAAGTGTTTCTCCTCTTTGAATCGTCACTTGCTTTTGACAACAGAAAAAGCGTAAAGCTTGAGAATACGTTTAAAAAGAACATTTTTACATCGTTTGTAGTATTAAAGGGGAATTTCCTAAAGTGCAAAAACCCAGTTATTGTAATAATTTCCAAATGCCATCAATTAGCAAAACTATAGTTTTTAGAATGAAAGTCCTCTGGTTCGATCCAAGTACTGCTCAATAAAAGAAGATTAACATTAGATGTCTGCTCTCAGCATCCAAGACAGCTGGAGTGGTTAGGTGCAGAGAATTTAACTCGGTTTCCTCCTTTGGGACTTATGAATATTGTCTATTCTCTACGAAAAATCTTTCTAGATGGCAATGTACTATCATTTGTGTCACAGTTCACCTTTTAAAAAATAGGACCAAAATATAGTAAATTTTTAATTAAATAAATTGATTTAGTGGGAACATTATTAAATCACTCATGTTTTAGACATAACTTTGCCTAGAGAAGTTTTCATTTATCTTGAAATTTTGAATATTTATAGCTATGCTATAGAAATAGTGCCTTTATTAAAAATTATTTAGAAAAAAAAAACTCAGATTAAGTAACAAAACATTATCAAAAGTAAATTTTCATTCTTTTTATCAATATTAATAAAAGTAATTTATTTTATAATAGCCAATTTGTCTAAGATATCCTTCTTCATCCAGCTATTTAAAAAGTATTATTTAAAAAAACACATAAATTCAACAATTGGGCTATTCTTTTAACTCTCAGTATTTGTATTAATATAATTTACCTATAATTATTTTTAAACCCATTGAAATGTCAAGACAATAGTATCATGGTGTGAATTCATAAGATATATATTTTTAAATAGAAAACTATTGTCTAGCGTCTTTCGAGGAAGTAAAAAAAGAAATATGTATTATATTGTTGTGTTTTCCTACCACAATTACATTAATATACCAACAAATATAATCTTTAACTATTGAGAATACCTAACTAATGACTGATTTTAGTAACAGTAAATTGTTGTAACAATGAGGTATTGTAGAAATACGTGTTTCTAACAATTGAAAAGTTGCCCCACACATTTCTGTACGCATTTAATTTATATTTCTTTACACAAGAAAGGCAAAATTTTTCAAGGCTCAATTCTATGGTGGAATGTTTAGAAGAGAGACTTATTTATGAAGAACGTTTTTAACAGCTTCTTAATGATGTTCTTAGAAATATTTTTCTCATATTAGATATAAAGAGCAGTCTAAAATACATGGCAAATGGGGTCATCTTTTCTAAAACAATGCTGATTTTAGTACTTAATTTTCTGAAAATAATACACACAAATGATATAAACACAGCCATAACTTATTATAAAACGCATACTTATCAGCTATTGTATTGTTTCTAACTTTGTATTAAAACACACGATTCTGCAGATTTTTAACTTCCTCTATTATCTAGGACTTTAAGCCTTTTTCTTCATGTAACTTTATTTCTTCATAAAACAAGAAAAATCCTATCCTTGGAACTTTTGCGACTTTTTTTTTATCTTGAAGGTATCCTGAAGAAATCAACGGACTAATTATTAACTAAAATGTAGTTAAAATTTGTAAGTATAAAAGCCTATAAATTTTGATCCTTATTAATGAATATCATTATAATTATTAGGGAATAAAACACTTTCAAAACATTCACTGATTCTTTTATGGATAAAAATATTTAATTATAATTTATAATTAGATACTTTAAGACTTAAATTTTTTTATATTAATCTTAATAGTTTTAAATACGCATGAAGAAGACAAAATGAAATATATTTCGAATGCTACTTTGGTATAGAATAGATTTCAATTTTAACGGTAATCAAGCAACATAACTTGTTTCTTGACATATCATAGAATACTGTGATAGTTTACCAAAAACTATCTGACTACTCATGTTGATTCAGTAATAGGCAATGGTGGGCTATATTAAAACCAATTCTTTTACTTAAGAAATAAATCTCATTATCTATTTTTATTTTAAAATTACTCCGCAATACTATATAATCAGCTTCTGCCAATGATGTGAAAATCATCTTTCTTTGCTAGAATCAACCCCTTCCACCTGACAATCTTAGGTAGAATTAAAATTAAGCATGAGGCATTTAGTCACGAAAGCAAGGATCTGTTTTAGCATGCTTTTAAGAACTTAGATATAATTAAATATACTTTGTACGAGAGTTCAATGAAGCTCTCGTTATCATAAATACAATGATCTAGTTTAATATTATTGGTCTTTATGACTAGTTACATAATTTCAGAAAATATGGTTTTCTGCATTACACGATATTGTCACAAGGAATTTCATACACACAATAGATTGCTTAAGGAACTGTATGACTTTTTCAGTATTTGAACTTCAAACAAAAAGTTCTTTACAAAATAATTAGATTGTTAATTATCTTGTAAAGAATTTTTTTATTTCAAGCTCTATTTTAGACTATCGTTAAGAAATAAAATATGATAGGCTTATTTTATTTCTTAATTTTATTTCTTAAATTTTATTTACTAATTTATTAAATATTTCCCTTAATCAAAGCTATTTTATTATAAATTCTGTTATCTTATTAATTCAAGTCTTTTACAGATTTTAAAAAAAATCTTATATTAATTACAAGAAAAATTGAAATATTTTTTTGTTATATGATTCACAAATAGAGAGATAAATATTGTAACTGACTTTTACAATGTCTGCATTTAATTTTTCAAGATTTTTTTTCTCCTTTATCGTTTTCTCAGTAGCTGAATAGTTTACTATGTTATTATAATTGTCTTGCTTTACTGTTCATGGTTTCAATACCTATTTAATGATACATATGTTTCAAGTTACTTGAAATCCAATTTTAAATGATTGTTTCGCTCAAATGAATCCTCAAATACAAAACTTTATGACAGGAGGACAAATGTAACTACTCCCAATCTCATTGTTTATAGAAGAGAATTCACTACTCTGAAACCATTGTGTGGGTATCTTTAAAAATTAATGAATTCTCTTAACCTCAAAGAAATTTGTGAAATGATGTAGTTTCTCCTTCGATTCTTTTTATCATATATATATATATATATATATATGTTTAAGACAGGAATTCTTTGTAGATCAAAAATTGTAAGATTTCTTTACTAACTTAATTTTAGAATAATGGTTGCAATATTTAGTTTTTTTTCCTTATATTATTTAATATTTTTAATGAAATTTCTCAACTGAGAAATTTTATTAGAATTATTAAATGTTTTCTAAACACTAATTACATAATATATTCTGAAGAATTTTCACTTAAGTATCTAATTTAAGACAGAAAGAATATTTTAGAGAAGTTTCTTGATTGTCAACGATAACATTATAAAGAAAATTTGCTGTTTATATAGATATTTACTATTTTTCTATCATACTTACAGTCAGTCAAAATTATAATCATCATTGTCTTCGTAAATTATATGTTTCTATCAAGTTTTTAAAATCGAGAGCAGTGAAGGTTTATTATGAAGATAACAGTGTTTCCACGTACATTGTTTGGTTAGTCAAACAAACAATTTGAGTAATATGATATGAGATAACAGCTGTTTCGAAGAGAAAAATTAGGGTAATAGAAAATGCATATATATATTAATTGCAAACATCAATCATTTATGAGTTATGTTCTTTCATTTTACTTGAAAACTTTTAATTTTTCATTCATAATATGTTTTTTTATAAATGTTTAGCCATACTTTTTATTCTCTGTAATTATAAGACTTATACACTTGATATGAATATGAAAAGCTGAAATAAAATGGTAAAAAAATTAGTAAATAGGATTTTCTAACAAGTATCCTTTATATTGAAAGTATTTACACACACACACACACACACACACATATATATATATACAGAGAGATTCTGCTAACAGGGCTCACTATTTAACAAAACCATGTTTTGTAACAATAGCTTAAAGATTCTGCATTTTAGACGAGAATCTCCTAACTTCGTAAAAGTTGACGAACTGTATTCACTGATGCATGATTTTCTAAAATCTTTAAAAGAGAACTTGCATAAGTGAGAAACACGCGCTTCTCATCACTCTTAAAGGGATTAAGATAACACTTATATGATTGCATTTTTGGGACTTTTATTAAATTAATTAGTGGAGCAAATAAGTCTTGGAAAAAACCAAACATTTTTAATGTAATAGTGATAGAAATATATTACTAACTAATTAATATAATTAGACCTAAGCTGAAAAGTTTTAAAGGGAAAAATAAAAGAAGTAAAAAAAATTAGGTTACCTGAAGAGTACCACAAAACGAATTTAAATGATAAATACTTTATAATATTATAAATCTCACACTTCGTATTTCACCATTAATAATTATTTTTATAGCCTTACATTAATTTCTAAAGGAAAGTTTTCATATGATGAAGTCAGTTATACGTAGTAATTGTAGATTCTCCATATATAAACAAAATTTATTTCATGGAGAGAAAGGAACCTTTTTCTGAAGGCACAGAAACCAATAAACTATATCTTCTTTTAGAAATTCCCTAACTGTAAAAGCATATACGTGAAAATATGGGGTGAAAGATTTCACTGCATTCAATTTATTAAACAAATAATAAAAATTAACTTATTATATTAATTCTATTATTAAACTGTAGTTGTTATAGAAAAACATGAACGTGCAAACTATATTTACAAAAATAAGTACAGTTTTAAGCAAAGTTTACGCACAGCTACAATACATTTTTCCATTGATGAATAGTATAATCATAGCTCTTTTTAAATATCAACAATTAACTATGAATATTCAGCTGAAATAAAACTTTTAAAGGATAAGTTAGGTCTAATAGCATTTTAAATTCAGAAACTTGTAATATTTTTAGCTTATTACTACAAAACTATGAAAGATTTTATGCGAATACACTTCAATTTATATGTATTCTTATGAAATTTGACAACTTATTTAAACTTTAAAAATTTCAGCCTTTATAACCATTAATCTTAGGATAATTCTCGAGATTGTCATTTATTTATTTTTACAAGCATTTTTCTTCAAGAAAAATCAAACTTCTTAACTGGTGAAAGCAATTGTAAAACTTTAATCTGCAAAGCACTTTGTGTTCTAGAAAGTTTTTGTCAAAGAATGTGAGCCATATTCTTATGTCGCAAGCGATGAAACTTAGTATTGCTCAAAGAAACAAAACTCAAAAGATGCCTGTCCGATAAAAGCAGAAATATTCACCCTCTCTCATTGTTCAATAACTGTGACACGATACAGTTGTAACTCGCAGACAAGCTACAAGATCTGGATGAACAGTTGAAGTAACAGGAAAACAAGTGCGCACAAGTGACCTTGGTGGTAACACAGCAAGTGTCAGAGCCTCAAACTCATTGCACACGATCCGATCAGATTAATGATCATGAGTTTAAGACAATGCTTCGTAATTTGGAGAGTTAACTTTTTCACAATTTCTTGACATTTCCTTTTAATAAATAGATAAAAAATAGATAAAAAATCTTTTTTTTTCTTTTTTTTTTCGGAAGCTCACTGTTTTCACATGTTTTAATAGTAAAACTAGATTTTAAAAGTGTATTTGCTAATCAATTTTAGTCCTGATGAAACATTTCATCCAGTGGCTAACTTTATGAACGATTTTCCTCTGTTAAATAAAATTATGTTCTGAAACCATTTGACACACTCTTGCTTCTGTTTGAGCAATATTTTTTCTATTACTGTACTTCACTTGCGACTCAATGTTAAGACTGAAATCTATGGAAGGAAATTCGTCACCAGTTATTGTCGTATAGTGGGTGATTAGTGTTCGTTTCGGATTTCTGTATATTTGTTTGATGAAATAAGTGCCAGAGAGTTTCTCTATTTTCCTTCCATTTAACTCGCGAATATTACTTATCATTTATGAAAAGTTCATTACAGTAGGGAATTTACTGCAAAAGTTTCAATGATTTATATAATTCTTCATTTATTAGGATCTAAAAAAAAAAAAAATACATGATGTTAATTTTTCCTTTATTAGTGAAAAAATATGTTCTTGGAAAATAATTGTAAACATTTACTGCATTCTTTTTTTTATGTTAGTGATGAAATATGTGATGGTTTTAGTGATAGCATTAAGTTTGATCATTTTAAAAATATCTTTAAGATGAGGAAGAAAACGTGAGTGAGATTCTCACATGAAATAAAATAAAGCAAAATAAAACTACACTGCTGGACGGATCACAAATTGCAATGTAGCATAATATTAAGCGAAACATGAGGCCTAGTAGGATAAAATATAGTTGCCACATTGTTCAGACATTTGAATAAAGAATATTTATTGTTCTGGAAAGTACGAAAGCTGTGAAACATCTGAAAGAAAAAAATGTTCATTTGATGCTGCATACGAAAAATGGAACAATGCATCTAAAAGTCAGCAGACACCTTGAAGAAAGGTATTAGTATGGGATTTGTCCACCGTGGAGTGTGATACAACATTCCACACGTCGTATGATACTTAGCACAATATTATCCAGCAGCTGTTGAGGCAATTTATCCCATTCCTCAGTGAGTGCACGGATGAGGGTGTTCTTGTATGTCGGAGGATAGTTTCGACCAGCAACTTGCCTTCCCAAAGCATCCCACACATTTTCAATAGGGTTTATATCTGGAAAACGTGATGGCCATACGAGGCGTTGAATATCCTCTCTGTCCAGACTATCATGAACAGCGAGTGTTCGATGACATGTTGCGTTGTCGTCCATAAAAACAAGTTTATCACCGACAGCACCATAGAAAAGACAAACATGAGGAAGTAGAACTTCATTAATGTATCGTTGGCCCGTCATAATCCCATTCGCAACCATGTGTAGGGGCGTGCGGCCATTGATCATGATGCCGGCCCACAACATGACACTGCATGTCGGATATCGGTCCCTTTCCTGGATATTTTCTGGAAGATAAGCAGTACCACTCTCGCGCCAGATCAGTTGGCGTCTACAATCCAATGACAGACTGAACCTGCATTCATCTAAGAATAGTATGCATGCCCAGTCCTGTCCAGTCCAATTGCGATGCTCACGACACGATAGCAAACGGGAAGTACGGTACTGTCTGATCAATGGGACACACACAACAGGTCTGCAGGTGTATAGTCCTCCTCCCCTCAAACGTCTGGCAACAGTTTTTCGGGAGATCTGCTTTCCTGAAGCAGCAAGAAACTGATTTGCCACCTGCTGAGCTGTGGTGCGCCTGTTCCTTTTTTGCTAATAGGACAATATATCTGTCTTCTGCAGGCGTTGTACTTTTAACACGACCTTCTCGTGCCACCTACTACACATTCCGGTAGTTTTAAATGACTTCCACAGGCATGAAACAACGCTGTGAGCGATGTCGAACTCCCTGGCAACATCTGTTATTTTTCGCACTTCTTAAATCTTTCCAATAATTCGGCCACGCATAAAATCATCTAAGTGGTGTCAGGAAGACATGCCAAAAAATTTAAGTTCATCTATTAATTCTTTCCTGTAAAACTTGAAACAATAACTGTCCACACGCACCAAAACCTTTAAAGCTCTTATGAATGCTATAGCGTGATGAACAGACGTGGAAAAAAATTGCATACGCATACTTCTTCTTACTATATCCCGCACTTATTCTAATTTTCCACATTTTGCTTCCTTTCATTTTGTTGTTGCTATTTATGGTAGTGTTATCCGTCCTTGGCAATAGTCCAGCAGTGTATATATAGTACTAAAGTTGGTATAATTTCCTTTTTTTAAACTTTTTTCTCAGTACTAGTACTATTTTTAAGTTAATTTTATTCCTTGAAATATCAAATCTCGTAAATTTTCAAGGAAAAATGATTGTAAAAGTTTTATTGCTTACGTAGGACAAATATATTAATTTGGATTTCTGTATGAGTGAGATGAAATTATTTTCATAAATAATTGCCTGCTGAAAGCTCTTTTACAAAGTAGCCTTAAATCATGACTTCTCAGGATAATGTAACATAGTCCCCTTGTTAGATATTTGACTAAATTTCATTACTACAGGAAGAAAACGCAATTCCAATTTTAGTTGATACTTCAGAATAAAGATTCATATATTTTTAAAGGAAACTGATATGTGCTAAATTAACATTCTTTCATACATTGATATTTGCTTAAATTCATTTAAGCCAATTAGCAAAAAATAAAGAAAATATTTTATTATTTTAAACTGAATATAACATTTCAAAATTAAAATATATCTACAAATAACAGCCTATAAAAACCCGTTATATGCCACGCTACAGCCCTAAACGGTGATTTGGTGTAATATATGGTAATGATTGAATTGAAATTCTAACTGTAAACTTAATTCAACGACTTTTAACGTTTAGCTGATTTTGGTAATTAATAAGTTTTTGCCATTGTTTTGGATTTTTTAAAATTTGGATTGGAATAAATATTAGAAATTTTAAAAGTGAATAGAATCTAATAAAAAATAAAGTGAAATGATCTCTCTACGTTACAAAAAACATTACAGTCAAATCAAATTCAAATGTCGTGAAGTGCATAAATAACCCATTTAATAATTTCGTTATTCTAATTAGTTATTCGTTTTATAATTATTATCCCAAATTATCGTAAAGTGTTCCAAAACTTTTTGAAATGTCTTACTTCAAATGAAAAACAGCTATGTAATTAATTGTATTTTGTGTTTATTGTATCATGATATTTAACAAAGCGTGACTTTCACTTAATTCGTTTTCCGTTTTATTTGTACTGCTGTTTTAAGATTAAATTTTGAGATTTTGCAGTGTTACTCAATACTTTTTGAATGATTATAAATATATAACTAATCATTACTGGTTATAATGAAAGCAGAAATATTTTGAAATAATGGTTTTATCAGGATATTAATCAGCGAAGATAAAAATGTTAATATCAAAATTCACCTTCATTACTTAAGCTGAAAAATATCAATTTAAAGTTTAAAATCGATCATTTTATGTGTGTGCCCGATGATAACGATGGTGAAATTTTACCTTTCATTTCAATACAAATTATAGGAAACGTTACGTTGCATTCAGTTTTAATACTGTTGAGAAATCGCTGTAGAATTTTAATCCTATAGTTGCAAAAAAATTATTTTCATTTTTATAATATCACAAGTGCATCCTCAGTCTCACTTGTTGTGAAAATTTTATAACTGGTTTTTACAGTTTCTTTTGATAGAAATTGATTTGAAATATTTTCTATAGATGCTGATTGAAAATATTAATATTGATTGAATTCACAAAATTTTCAATTTAATTTTTTTCACTTCAATTTAAATTTGTTATTGAAGATAGTATTAAAACTTTAATATTTTTTGCATAAATGTTTTTGCTAAGTACATATTTGTGTAACTATTTATTAATAATTTATGCACAATACTTATGAAACATACACATTTGTGTAAGTTCAACGATATACTCTTGAGCAAAAGAATCTTTGTTACAAAATGAAGTCATGAAATTTATTAATGAAAAGAGAGCGAAAAAAAAGAGAATTTGTGTATAAAATTCTAATAAATGTTTTATTCAGAGCATTATTATTTTAAACACATTTCTGTTAAATATTTAATGCAATTCGTTCAATGTTGTTGAACCGTGAACGCGAAGAGGTAGAATTCAATAGATTGGCGTACTTTATATACAGGACTGATTTTTATCTATGTGAAACATCTTTCTATCAATCACTTGAAGAGAGAGCGAAGACATAAATATTGGTATTTATTAGATTCTCTCCGAATTATTTTTTAAGGAGAACTTTTGTGATTTGAAAAATGAACATAAAAATTTTTATTTTAACTAAAGATTTCATTATACGTTCAAAATCTATTAGTATTGAGAGCATTATTTTTTATATTGAATCCATCCCTTCATTTATTGCTAGAATTGCTTTTTCAAGAAAGTTAACAGTGACTAAAGGATATTGCTAAGGAAAATATTAAAATAAGCTTAATTTTACGCTTTTAAGGAAATAGCATATATTGAACATTGTGTAAACTGTAATTCGCAAGGATATAATTCAGTTAAATTAAGCATAAATCAAAGTTTGATTTTTACTCCTTCTTTTTTTTTCAACACAATTCCTACTTCGAATACATTATCAGGACATAAAGACAATATTTTATTGGACAAAGTAAAATGCCAAATGCAAGGGATATGTTGTGGTTGTAAGCATATATCTTTTACTAACTTATTATTTAGTTATCAAAAAAAATTTGTATACAACAACAAAGAGTATATGCCAACAGTATATTGTTAGGGAAAAAAATTTCCCTTTAATATTTGAAATTCAAATTGAGTTGTGAAATTTAAAATATTTTATATACCAAGAAGATTTTATTCCTTCAATGAAAATTTAATTAATCAAATTATAATTGTTAAAAACATTAAAGTTTATGGCATAAAGTTATTGATGATAATAATAATATATACATACGTACATATATACATATATATATATATTATAGTTTATGCCATAAACTTATATATGTGGAAAAAGTATTTGCTCACAAAATTATGGGTGTTGGTAAAAATATCACTAAAGTAAGACTATGTCTTCTAATACACTTTTTAGAACAGATGAATAAGTTAAAATTTTATGACCATCTGTACTGAAATATTTTCAATTAAAATCAAAAAAGATTATAATGTTAACACGATCTGAATAGTTCACGCTATCTTTCAATTCAGCAGTTCCTGTTTCAATCCCATTATACGGACGAATATTTATAGAAGACTTGATTTTTTTAGATGAAAAGTTTAAAAAAATTCTTTCTTCCTTATCTAAATGATTTCTAACATGCACTTTAAACTTTTCAATTGAATCTCCTCTCTTCAAATGAAGGAGAAGAAATCCAACTAGTTTAGATTTCAATCGTTATTGAAAGCCACCATCTAAAATACTGCCTATGGTTTCTTTTATATGGAACTTCTACATTTACTCCTTTGATTTGTTTTAATTTATTGTCTACGGCTACATAAATGTATAATAAATATAATATAATTAGAATCCTACGGTTTAAAAGAGATTCTAAGCTATATTGCAATCATCCATACTCTTGAATTGAAATTTTTTTAATTTAAGACCAGTAGGCAGACCACCCAATTTACTTTTTCGTAGAATTTTTATGCTGAATACTGTTGTACTAATTGAAAATATTTTAAACATAACTAGAAGTGCCAAAAAATGTTTGTATGTATGAGTTAAAGATTCCCTTTATTACTGTATATTTAAGCCATAGTATATTTTCTCTTTTATGTCAACTATATTCCAATTCCCAATATTAATAACTTGTGAAATATTACAAATTTTCAATATTTATTTAACAAGTGATAGAAAATATAAATTTCTAAGATTTGTTGTTTCTCAAATTAAATATCTATACTTTATTCCTCTGAGCCAAAGCTTATATATTAAACAGAAAACCATAAAATTTTAAGTTTGTCAAAATATTTTATCCTGTTTGCGTCTGTTGACTTTACTAGATTAATTTCTCTTAAAGTTTATGAATCACTGATAAACTAAGAATAACATAATTATTTTCTCTCAAAAAAAATAAAAGTTTCTGTAAATCATTATATTTTTACTATTTTCAGTACTTAATATTCTTACAGTTTCTAATGAATCATATTAATAGCAATACTACGATATCAGTAAAGAAAATGTGGTCTTTGCAAATCTTTCCCAAAATACTCATAGATCTCCCTAGAAATGAGATATAGTGTTTGTGTGTTTTGTTAAAAGATCTAATATGTATTAAAGATTAAAAAAACGTAGTGCTAAAATTACTTAAACATGGTTCTGAATAATTTACTAGCAAGAAAGTATAAAACTTAGGGAGAAGATCTGATTTCATGCAAATTTAATAAACTTTAAGAGGATTTTTTAATCATTTACAATTACTTTAAGTTTTCAAAAATTACTCTTCAAGTAACCATAAAGTATCAGTGGAATAAGGTGAGTTACACTCATAAATTTTCTCGTCTACATTCCCATTTAAGCATGTCGATTGAAAATGATGAAATGCATGTAAATGCCTGTCAAATCCCCATTACATATGTGAGTTATATTTTCCAATTCGTGCAATAGCACTTAATTTACATTTTGAAGGAATTCCGTGTTTAAAAAATCAAACCTAGAACTGAGACGTTCCAATTCAACTTCCTGATCATTTTCGAATGTTCACTCATTTATCTCTAATTTAAGTGCCTCAAGCATAAATTTTTCACATCAAATTCATTCCTCTTTTTCTTCTAGTTTCTGAGCTTTTGTTTCAAATTTTTTGGCTTATAGTTCTTTTTATTTCTTCTCTTTGAGTTTCCATTTCAGCTTACCTTTGTATCGTAGTTCAACGAATGCTTAAAAATTTCAATAAAAATAATCTTAATGATTCAAGGCTTCTAAAATATGAAATTTAATAAATTATAAAACCTAAATTACGTTATTATTAGTAGTAAATTCATAATTATACATAATTCAGACGAAAATTTGCATGACAGATTTTCGGCCGTTATCAAGATACATTGTGACACATATTTTAGATCCTTCTGATTTTGGTCTGTAAAATAATATATTCGTAAAAAAATTAAAAAAAATATTAAAAGACAATACATTAGACATTTTTATTACATAATTTAGAGATTGAAATTACTTTTTTAAGTGTCTTCACAAGATTTTTAATTTGGTATGGAAGCTGTATATTTTAGCTTAAAAATCTAATGTTGTTTTTCTTTATTTGATTTGCTTTTGTCCTCTCAATACCTTATATGCGGATATATTGGGTTCTTCTATGCCTATCTAAGAAGTCCGTAAAAACGTCTTGTTAATTAACATTTCCTTTGACAGAACACAATGGAATGCATTATGAGCTATTATCTGATATGAGACATGATATGTTACATGACATGTTACAAGAGACTATTTTTATACAATTAATATTTCCTATCTCATTGAATATTAAAAAAAAAACTTGACAAAAGTAATCTCTTACAAATAATAATAATCTGTAAAAAATTATTTTTATATATTGTTTTTAAGTCCTTAACTTATTCTTCTTCTCTTTGTTACTTTAGGTGTGTACATGTTGATGCATATATAGATCGCACTTAAATAAAGTATATATATATATATATATATATATATATATATATATATATATATATATATATATATATATATATATATATATATATATATATATATATATATATATGCTTATACATACATACATACTTTATTTATATGTATACAAACTGACAAACCGTGCTGATATAGTTATCCTATGATGGATATTTTCTAAATTGAAAATATAGTTATGAAACAAGTAGCTATAATTGTCATAAACATATAAAATAATTTTAATGTTAATTTAAATTAATTTATTTATTTTTGAATAGGAAAGAGAAATTATTGAAGATACGAAGTTTTACATTTCTTATGAGTGAAAAATTAAAATATTGTTTTTATGTATATATTGATTAACAATAGATAAATATACAAGAAAATGTTTATATATATTCTATATTTGATTCATCTCTTCGAAACAATAAAAGAAACTTTTCACAATAATTTAGTTTAAATATCTGGTGAAATTAACGTTAGATATTTAAATTAAAGACGTTGAGCCTATTGCACCAAAAAAAAGTGTGTGGATCCTTGAAGGGACAATATTTGTAACAAAACAATAATATTTGTAATTTTTCAGTAATATTTTTTGTTTTTCCTAATTGCAACAAATGCAGCATGTTTATGTTCCACTTCTCTAATTCAGAGAAGCATATTTAAACTGGTATCGTTCACATTCTAGTTGCAATGTTGAAACTGGTGCAGGGACTTGTTCACGGACAAGTTCAGTTTTGCGTCAGATTCAGAACAAAATACAGTAAAAAGTCAGGTTAAGAAGATGTGGCAGCATCTTTATAGGGACTGGAATTTCAATAAGATTTCAGATTCAGCTGCTTTATCATTAATACAAAGATGATGTGGTGATATGCTGTAACAACTAATTGTGAATTCTACTTTGAGGATAACATTACCATTTAGTAGAATGACTGACACGTTATTTGGTGGTATAGATAAATGACCTGATGGCTCGGATGAATGACCTGATGACTACCATAATATCTTTACACTCCTTTGGGAGAGGTTTCAAGCTGTGTAAATCTACTTTTTATAACCGTTTCCTGAGATTTGTAATGTGCCTTAATGAAAGGATATCTATACTACTGTTATAATCTACTGCGTTTTTTTCTTACGAAAATATTTCAAAATCATAGTAAATTTTGTGTGAATATTCTTGTCACATGCCTCATAAAGTTTCACGTTATAAAGGCATTTGACAAAAATGAGAATTTTGTCCGAAAGACTATCTAATTTTCTCAATGAAATATACATGATGTCCTATTCAAGACCATATACTTGATAGTTTTATGTTAAATAATTATATAATATAGCTTACATATGCATATATATATATATATATATATATATATATATATATATATATATATATATTGGTTGATTGACCTTATTTTATATATAATGCCAAGAAATTGTTAACTTCAATGCACTGTACATAGCTGTAAAGGTAGGCGTCTTGATATCGAGAGTGCATGCAGTATAATTTTAAGTGTTGTTCAATATGAGAAGCTATGATTCAGCTTCAACAGGGATTTCAAACGTATCTTGAAATAAAGAGAAATAATCACTTGAAACAACTCCTTAATATCTGAGGAGAGAAAAAATTTTAAAAAAGTGAGGAAATGATAATATATAATTTTTCAGAAATAATATAAATGGAAGCAAAATCCTGTATATATTTTGGAATGGAAATTTGATGGCAGACATAAAAAATCTTGTTACTCTGACTTCATGTCATATCTTAAGCTACAATGCACATTGATTACTTAGAAAATATACTGTATATTTAAAAATTACATTTAGAAAATATTCTGTATATTTAAAAATTACATGTATGTTCTTATAACCACAATTGCTTTGTTTATAAACCATTATATTGGAAATCTAATTTTCTTCATTTTCATTTTTACTTATAATATATAATTACACATCATATATTTTTTATGATATTTCTATCTTGCTTGATTTTCATACGAGTTTCACTTTGCTTTACTGTGTACTTTAATAATGTTTCTTTTTCTCTTTGTATCTCAAAAGAGGGGAACTCACCAATTTATTCTTACCTTCAACAAAAAAACAATCAATCAAAATTTAATACTTTCCTCATCATTTTTTAATTTCTTTATTAAATCATTTTTACACTGCTCATACTTGAAAGAGAAGACATTTTTTCATAAAAATTAATTTGTCTCTCATCACAGTTAATTTTGCTTTCATATTCTTCCAAAACCAATTTGGCCTCCAGTTTTTCCTACTAAATTCCTCACTGGTAAATCTCTGTCTTTCTCTCATTTGTATATTTTAAATTATTTTACCTTAATTACTTTATCAATCTCATTCAAATGACATTTATCTCATTCTAATGAAACCTATAAACGGAAAAAAACATAGTTTAAATTTACATCCCCATAAAAAATTTCTACGAATCTCCTAAAATTCAATGGAGCTAAAATCAAAACTTTAATGGTATTTAATTTAAAATTGATTTTATTAGTAATAAGCACTCAAATGATCTAGCATTTTGAACTCGTTTAATTCTAGCAAACATAATAGAAATTTAAATTGATAAGAGGACAATTTAAATTGGAATTGCATTTATCTTAACTCAGGCAAATCCCTGAATTTCCATTATAAGCGAAATTTTATAAGAAATCACAGAAATTCAAAAGTAATTCTTAAAAGAAAAACTAACACAAAACAATTCAACATAAATCATGATATTATGTCATTACAGAATTAAGACAATAATTATTATATAATACTATTTATAAAGTCATGGACGTTGAATTCCTTAGCATAAGCAAAACTCTTAATTTGAACCCAAATTATGGAACAAATTCAAGAATAAAAAAAAAACTCGGTGGTGAAATCATGACTAATCATCCAAAATAAATAATCCAAAATTATACTTAAGAGAATTATACCAAAATTATACTTATTTTTTGTCTCATATCAAATTTGAGACTGTCACCTCAAATTTGATATCAGACAAAAAATAAGAATTTATAATCAACTTTCAATTTTATTCTTTTCTGAAGATCTTAAATATACTTATATTCAAACAGTAATACATAGAACCTCTTTCAAGCTTAAGTCAAGCAATGCCAAATATTGAGGACAAAAATTATTTCCAGAAAAATAATCATCAACCAAAAAGGGCTATTGTCACATTGGAAAAACAGTTAGAGATGGAGTACAAAGAAACATTTTGCATCAACATAAAACTTGCGCGAAATGTGCCAGTGAGCATTGCACTAATAATTACTGATTAAATTTTTCAATAATTGTAAGTTTCTAAAATACCCAACTTAATACGTGTCGAACAACTAGAAACAAAATACTAGTCCAGCTCTAGTATCTCTAAAAATTAACACCCAAACTCCGTTAAGAATTCAGCGAATATTAATAACATATTCACACTTAACAAAATATTCAACAATTATTCAGTTCACTAGTTAGAAACACTTTGTTTACAAAGTCTTTTAGAACTTAGGAAACTTAAGTACCAATGTGTAAACATATGCAGAAGATTTTTTCATTTATCAAGAAAATTTGCAAAAACTAATTTTAAAAAAAAAAATCATAAATATTTTCAATATTGGATAAAAATTACCTTCAAATTATCAGGAAATTTTTTTCCAAAATGAGAAAAGAAAACCGAAAACATCTTGAACAGAACAAAATAACGAATCACTCTCTTTATATATATATATATATATATATATATATATATATATATATATATATATATATATATATATAATATATAATATATATATATATATATATATATATATATATATATATATATAATATATATAATATATATATATATATAATATATATATATATATATAATATATATAATATATATATATATATATATATATAATATATATAATATATATATATATATATTTATATATATATATATATATATTTATATATATATATATATATAATATATATATATATATATATATATATATATATATATATATACTTCTTCACACTTCACATGGTTAGTTAGTAATAACTCAAAAAGCCGGGATAAAGAATGTCCATACAGAGTTAAAGATGTGTGATATCATGGTGAAAGCCTCTGCATCTTACTTAACAGGTGTCTTCCTCCACTTGACACTCTATTGCAGAAAAAAGCTCATTAAGTATTACGAATGCTTAACACACACACATTCTTGATACACTCATCAATATACATCTAATTACATCAATGAAAATCGGTTTTGATTGACTCGATTATTAATTATATTCTTATAACACTTAATAAAAGTTTCTCTTCTTGTGGTCACGCTGCGAAATTCTCTTTGAGTCATTAATGATTAACGTTGATTTTAAGAATGAAACCAAAATGCACTCATTATTATAGACCGATGGACTTAACTGACTTGTATGTGAGGGTGTGTACGTGTGATCTTAATATTCTTTCAAAACAATAAAATTTTGATTCTCTACGAGTACTTACAATCTGCGATAGTATAATTTCTTTACTTTTCTGATGATTTTTTGTAATACTATAGCGATATTTACCCACGCACGCAGGCTTTTCTTTTCTGCTTTTCAATTACTAGATAAAATTAATTAAATACACTACTGGCCATTAAAATTGCTACACCAAGAAGGCGACATGCTACAAACCTGAAATTTATACGAAAGGAAGAAGGTGCTGTGATATGCAAATGATTATCTTTTCAGCGCATTCAGACAAATCAGGCGCCAGTAGCGACACCTACATTGTGTTTAAATAAGGAAATTGTTCAGCCGGTTCCTGATACACAAATTGCATTTGAACATTGTTGCCTGGTGAAAAAATGTTGTGATGCCTCGTGTAAGAAGGAGAAATGCGTACCAGAACGTTTCTGACTTTGATAAAGGTCGAATTGTAGCGTACCGGGATTGCGGTTTATCTTATCGCAGTATTGCTGCTCGCGTCGTTCGAGATCAAATGTCTGTTAGCAGAATATGGAATCGATGGGTTCAGGACGGTAATGCGGAAAGCCATGCGGGATCTCAACGGCCACCTATTACTAGCAGCCGAGAAGACAGGCATATTATCCGCATGACCGTTATGGATCGTGCAACCACGTCACGAGCCGTGAGTCAAGAAACGGGGTCGTTTGGAAGACAACAAGTGTCTGCACGAACAGTTCGACGACGATTGCAGCAGCATGGACGCTCAGCTCGGAGACCATGGCTGCGGCTTCCCTTGACGCTGCGTCATAAACAAGAGCGCCTTCAATGGTGTGATCATTGATGAACCTGGGCGCACGAATGGCGAGACGTCATCTTTTCAGATGAATCCAGATTCTGTGTACAGCATCATGATGGTCGCATCCGTGTTTGGCGGCATCGTGGTGAACGCACACTGGCAGCGTGCATTCGTCATCGTCATACTGACCCATAACCTGGCGTGATGGTATGGGGTGCCATTGGATACACGTCTCGGTCACCTTTTGTTCGCATTGACGGTGCTTTGAACAGTGCGCGTTACATTTCTGGTGTGTTACGACCAATGGCTCTACCCTTTATTCGAGCCCTGCGAAACCCTACGTTTCAGCAGTATAATGCCCGACCGCATGTTGCCGGTATTGTACGGACCTTCCTTGATACGGAACATGTTCGGCTGTTGCCCTGGCCAGCACGTTCTCCAGATCTTTCACCAATAGGAAACGTCTGGTCAATGGTTGCCGAGCGACTGGCTCGTCACCAAACGCCAGTCACTACGGTTGATGAACTGTGGCCTCGTGTTAAAGCTGCATGGGCATTTATACATGTACATGCAATCCAACCTCTGCTTGACTCAATGCCCAGGCGTATAACTGCTGTTATTACTGCCAGAGGTGGTTGTTCTGGGTACTGATTTCTCAGGATCTATCCAGCCAAATTTTTTGAAAATTTAATCACTTGTTATTTCTAGTATAATATATTTGTCCAATAAATATAATTTTGTTATCTGCATTTCTTCCTGGTGTAGCAATTTTAATGGCCAGTAGTGTATGTGACTCAGATATATAAGTGTTTGAAATTTAAAAAAAAAACATGAAACTTCAGAAAAAACAAACTACTTTAACTGATTAAAAATTAATCAAAAGAAATACATAATTATAAATAAATTATAAATGAAATGATAATGAATTTTACCAGAGAGCCTAACCGAGCAGAAAATATCTCGTTACTGTTAAAATACGGTCAGCCATTCTAAAACAACAAAAAATTTAAACTATTCATTTAAATGAAGTGCATAAAAATATTCTGTCTTTGTATTTGGTGAAACAATATAAGCAATTCATTTAAAAATCCCATGCTGTATAAGAAAATGCAAATGGGTCAAAATTTTAGTTAATCTTAAATAGACGCAGATAATGAAAAAAAAATCAAAAAGTAAAATTTGAATTTTATTAGGAAACAAAATTTACATTTGTAAAAAGCTCCAGATTATTTTGATATGAATCCATTGAATTTAGATTTAAAGTAAATTTCACAAAAGCTAAAATCTACATGTTCACAAAAATTATTTTCATGAAAACAGCTCAAGACATTATTTGCAACAGATGGTTGATTATTTGCTAGACTGATATCCAGCTCTAAAGTGAAACAAAAAGTGTTTAAATAAGTGTCCATCTGGACTGGAATAAGAAAAGAAATGTGAAAATGAATGACTAGTCAAGGGAACACACTTACAGTTGCTGTTTACGTAAGAAACGTCTCAGATAAAATGAGCCACCAAGAAAAAGCTTATGTACATTATAACAGTTATTTATATAAATTTATATGCTTAAAATTGACAAAACTTGGTAATACTTTTAAAACTGTCAGAAGGATTATTTCAAAAGTGGAACAAAGTAGTCTACTATTATTAAAAAGGGAAAAGAAATATATTTTGAATTAAATAAGCCACAAATGGCATTTGAAGGAAGTGTGTGAATAGTTTTGCGTCGTATAGTAACAAATAATTTTCATAGCGAGAGCTTCCAGTATTATATCTATTCAAGTGAATTCCCTTCATAGTCTTATAAAAGACTCATTAGCTTTCTTTGTTCAAAATCAACTATGTCAACATTTCATTTTTCAGCTATTTGGGTTTTACTTTCAATTTCAAAAACAAACATACCTTTAGTCTATTATTTTTTAATTGAGGAGAAATATTAACAGCCATAACAATTTAATTATAATCCGGAAAAACAAATTCAAGTAATGTCTGATTTAAATTTAGATCATATGCAGAGATATTCATTTAATTCTGAAATACGAGGTAAAATTTTCCTCTAGATAATTGCTGAACTTGTGACAGTGTAAGGAAAAATGATAGTGTTCATTCCTCTTAATTTTTTGAATTACTATAAAAATAATAGAATATTAAGTATTTTTATTTTCTTAAAATATTTCTAAAAGTCTTTACTTTTAATAGAGACTCTGTTGCTTCAATGCCTATTAAAATAATTTATTAATTAGTAAAAATGGGAGAAGATATGTTTAATATATAAATATATCCATACCATTTAGTTCAATAATTTATGAAATTTTATCCATCCATTGAACAAGCTTTTTTCATGCTTATCGTAATATTAAAATAGTACTTAAATCGATAAAACTGTTATTCAATGAATTTCAAGAACTAATCTTAAATTAAAAATTATCATTAGTTATACCTAAGTCATATTAAATTGAACTAAATTAATGATTCACTTTTAAAAAAAAATATTTGAAATCTAAAAATATAATTTCAATTTTACAATAAGTTTGTCAACATACACACCTAGAGTAACAAAGAGAGGAAGAATAAGTTAAGGACTTAAAAACAATAGATAAAAATAATTTTTTACAGATTATTATTATTTGTAAGAGATTACTTTTGTCAAGTTTTTTTTAATATTCAATGAGATAGTAAATATTAATTGTATAAAAATAGTCTCTTGTAACATGTCATGTAACATATCATGTCTCATAGCAGATAATAGCTCATAATGAATTCCATTGTGTTCTATCAAAGGAAATGTTAATTAACAAGACGTTTTTACGGATTTCTTAGATAGGCATAGAAGAACCCAATATATCCGCATATAAGATACTGAGAGGACAAATGATATACAGCTTCCATACCAAATTAAAAATCATGTGAAGACACTTAAAAAAGTAATTTCAATCTCTAAATTATTTAATAAAAATATCCAATGTAGTATCTTTTAATAATTATTTTATTTTTTTTACAAATACATTACTTTACAGACCAAAATTAGAAGAATATATTACTTCAGCATAAGTAGTTTACGGTTATTTCATAATCAATAGGAAACACGTAGTTGTTAATAGATAGCTTGCAATAATATTTGCAAAGTATCAGATTGACAAAATAATTGCACTAAGTGCTTATTATATGCACTAAATGCTTATTATATAAGTATTTAGAAAAATACAAATATTGTGCTGACAGTGTCATATCCTTATCATCTCCTTCATATGTAACCATCATTTGGAAAGCTGTCATTAATAGTTTACATTTTTGATAATGCGTGTTTTAGTTTTTAAATAATTTACAATTCAAAAATTTAACTCTAATTGCTTTTTTTGTGCAAATGTGAGTGCTTGAATTGGCTTAATACAAGAGATAGGTTTAAAATGATATGGAAAATAGTTATAAAATTCAATAGAATCACAATCCTAATTAATCATACTAAGCAGGTAGATGGTGATTAAAAACGGACTTAACTTTGCAAAATTTTACACGATGGATCTAAGGCACGGAAGTGATGTTTTGAGATATTGCAAGTTTATTAAGAGTAAATCACTTTACATTTTGAGCTAAATTTTAAAAATCAGGCATCATTTTCAAGAAAAAAAGTCTTTTCTGTAAAATGAAATATAAAAATCAAATTTCTCTTAGAAAAGAAAGTGAAATAGCTTTCCACAAAGAGGATTTATTTGCTTAAGACGTCAACTACCTATAATTGCCGTGAGAGTTGTAGAGCCGGTCAACCATGTCGATTAGAGAGTAGATAAACTCTGAGGAAAAGCCTAAATTACGTTCACTTTCGAAGACAAATTCTCATTTGCGGCAATTTTGCGTTCAGTAATTACATTTGATATAGTTTATACTAATTTATAAAACCTCGAATTTAAAATTCTTTTCCCACAATTTATCATGATATAATTTTTATAGCTTTTAAATTTTCATGAACTAGTGACAAAAAATAGACTCATATTTAAAAATGGATTTTTATGAATATTTTTTAAATATACCTCTTATAAATTAGAATTTTTTGAATTTTTCATTAGGTTATTGACAATGATATTCTCTTTAATCATGAGGATGAAACATAAGGGAAAAAATTGCAATATAATTTTTTTAACTAAAATGTACTAAAATTCTCGATTTCTACTCGAACTTTAGCATTCAACTCCTTTCATTTTTAATTTAGTTTAAATTTAAACCTATTCTAAATTATATAATACAAGATATTAAGTAAAAAAATTCAAATATTTTATTTTCGTAATCTTTTATACATAATTTTTTTTCCTTTTTTTACTAAAAGTTAATCTAGCATTATTTTGAGTACTCCTCAAAAGAATTTTTATTGTCAACAACTTCTGAAATATGAATTTCATATTTAATTTTCGTAATCCGATTGAACATAACTTTTCTTTTCGTCATAGCAGTAGTCTCATCATTTTCTTATATTTCTTTCAATATGTCCATTAATAGTTTACTTTTGTTTTATATAAATATTTTCTTTCTCACTACGATATTTATTATCCAAATAATCGTAAATTTTACTCTTCAAAATTATAAATTCAAATATTTTCTCATGATTGCTTAGAGATAATAACTGACGCATTTATGTTTTTCAAATGTATTTCATTCATTTATGTTGCTTTTGAAAGTGATCAAGACCATTCTTAAAAAAGAAGATATCACATAATTTGTATTTAATTTAGAAATATTTTTCTATTTATGATGGGTTGATATTTAATATCTTTAGAAATGTCTGCAATGGGCCATCCTAAGAAATCGCATATTATTTAAAACTTGCTTAACTTTAAATCTGATTTTAATTCAAATCTTTACCTCAAATCTTAAAGAAAACTTGAATTATATTTTTATAATGAACGGTCCACACACACGCGTGCAAATTTAGTAAATCATTATAAACTGAGAACTCATAAATTGAGTGCTTACGAGGTATTAAACAAATGAAAAAAGCAAAAATAATCTGTTTATTACTGCCAGCTCAAATGAAGTGCTAGGGTTTTAGAGTTTGATAAGATCAAGAATGCATAGCTTATTTAGATAATAATCTTTATTTTTGCATATATTTGTGTGCTAGATTATTATCGTTAATGCTGATTCGGAAGAAGTAAGTGTGAATTTATTTCTAAAGAGCATTCATTACCTTACTGACTCTAAGTTATATCCTTAACAGAATTGAAAGATATCATTATCATCTTTCTTCCTACATTTTTTCTTTTGAATCGATATAAATCCTTTCAACAAAAACAACAATTTGACGAAATAGTGTACAATTAATGTAGAAAAAAAAATATATATATATATATTAAACATATGACCAGTGATTGTTAAAGTAAAATTAAATGAAAAAAGTAAATTAAATATTTCAAAAATCTCATTTAAGAAATTTTGAAATATTTGTATTTATAAATTGTTGCTTAATTGCTTATTTACAATTTTATATTGTTTATTTTTTATTATTTTAATTAAACATTTTGTACAAAACACTTCTCAATTACAATATTTTTTTATATTTTAAGTGAAATAATCTTTAATATATTTTAAACTAATAAAATCATTTTTTTTAACAGATACTTCGTGGTGACGGCTGCACTGCTGACCATTGGCCAGCCACTATCATATTCAAATACAAGGCCTACACCATTGAGCCCAAATATTTCAGCGGATTGTGCTCTTGTAGTAATGTCTGGCCATAAGAGGAGAATAGATAGCTCTCAACAAGGGCTTCGGTATTTCTCAAATTTCATACCAGAGTAAGTGTTGCCTTTTAGTTATGAGTGACAGAGGTGCATAGAGGAATTTTTTTTTTAATTAGGAAAAAGGGCACTACGTAAATAAGCATGCGATTATCCCTTTATTTGTTTTCTGAAAGTATAACGGATTATTTTTCAAGATAAATGCTTCAGAAACATTTGAAACATCGATTGAATTTTCATTCACAGATCAGTATTTAAATAACTTTCAATATTATTGAACAAAATATTTACAATAGCACTAAAACTAAATTAAGAGCAACTGGTTTTTTTTTAAGCTAAGATTTGAAACTATAAGCCACACTGTTATTCAGTGGATTTGTTTTAAATTTAGGACACTTCCGTCTAATACTTAGTATTTCATTCACTTGCCCCTTAATTAGGCTTCTTATTCATTGATAATAACCTTATAAATATCCATTTCATAGGAGAACAGCCAATTTTGCTAAATGATTAATTAATTACAGAAAGAATCACAAGAAACACAAATATTTTTTAATATTATTTATAGTTGAACTGGGCCGTTTTAAATGAGCTCTTACAGTTTTATCAAAAGATTTACACAACTGTTATGTACCAACACTAATATCATTTTCAAATACTAAGGATCTTTTTATGGTAAACATATTTTAAGTCAGGGTTATTGTCATTTTAAATATCTCAATGACTGAAAATTATAATAATGTATATTAGTTTAGTTAGGAATCATTCAGAGGTATTCTTGGATCTTATATTTTTACTTAAATTCGCAAATGGTTTAACTTTTGTTAAAAAAAATGGTTGAAGAGTTTTCTGATATTTGTTTTTAAATTTGTGAATAATCGAATTTATGTTCAGTTCAACTAATTAAAATAGGTCCCGAATGACAATAAATATCTGTTTTTATTGTCGGTACTGAGATAGTAATTATTATTTAAAACCCAGTGTACTATATTTATTGTAACCAATACAACTAAGTACAAGAACAAAGTTGGTAGTTCATATTTCAATTTCTAGTTTTCAATTCAACAAATCATGAGTTAGATTTCCCTTCAGTATGTATTCCACTTCATATTTGTAGTGAATCGGAATTCATTTCCTAGCATATATGCCCATTAGCTGTCTTGAAGAAAGTTAACCGTAAAATAACAAAACCAAACAAACTCCTATTATTTGTTTATGGGATTATATTTGCAGTTTCTTTTTTATGTTTATGACTCATATTTGTGATTAATGTCAACTGGAGCGATGTTTCTTATTAAGAACATAGTTAAATTACAATTTTTGTTGTGAGTTTTGTAGGTAAATAAATTACACTGAGATATATAATTTCATTTTATTGTGTTATGAATTATATGCCTCATTTGTCTTACTTCAAGTGTTACAATTATCCTAATTTTTTATTAAAATAATGAATTCATTTTTGAATTCATATCCCTATAAAAAAGAAAAGTACATAAGGAAAAGTTCAAAATATATGATTTTTTGGAAATTCTTTCAAATATTTCAATTTCAAATATTTTAGAACCGTAATATTTATTTATTAGGTATATCCGAAGTTCTAAATATTTCAAAATTAGGAAAAATAAGTTTCTAAAGCAATCATCAAATGCATGTCTAATTTAAAAATAAACAAAATTTTTGTTTACTTTTTCAATACTTTATGTATTTAAAAATTATGTTTTGATTAAGAAATAATTTTTTAATTTGGTATAAGTTCAAATACAGTAGAGTCTCTAAAGCTCGGAACCCCATAACACAGCAATCGGATAAGTGAGCCACACCCTTACAAAACGAATAGAAAACCCGCGTTCAAAGTCTTGGTTTTGAACAATGCACTCAGACATTGAAGAGTTAAAATTTGAAGACATGAGCAATGTTTTTACCACTCAATGTCACAGCGTTGTGCTAGTCGTTGAACCAACGGGTTTTGGTTAGTCTCAAAAGAAGATATATACACAAGCTGTTATCCTGATCTTTTTCTGTAGACGATGATGGTCCAGTTCTTATCCAGAACTTAAAGAAAATTAAATTGGATGTTGTTGGATGGGTGGTGGACGCCTTGAACGAGTTAATCATTAACATTAGTTCGTTCTTGACGAAAACTCCTTGATCACGATGGAAATGAGTTTGTTGAACATGATCATAAAGAAAATATAAACTTATACGATCTCCCTAAAATAGTTCTTTTATGTTCCGAAGCCGATGCAAATGACATTGAACAGTTGATTCAGAATCATTCCGATCAAGACATGTTCAATGCAGAAACTAATGCTCCTAATACAATTTTTAAAAAATGATAGAAAATGATGACATTGACGATTCCACCGTGCAAGCTCCTAAAATATCACATAATAGGTTGCAGCTGTCAAAAGTATTCTTCAATATTTTGAACAAGTGGTAATGGTAATAGACTTAATGTTCGTTCGTCACTTTTGTAAGGAAGCAGCAAAACGCAGAAAGCACGGAGAAGACAACGACAAATTACGTATCTTTTCTTAAATAAAAAACTATGTTTTGCACACACACAAAGTTAGCCAGTTAATTTTCATTATAAATAAATAACTTTATGTCATTATAATGTCTTTTTCTTTGGTTTGTCTTATAGGTAAATTATTGTGTCCTGTGTATTTATTATATTTTCCTTTTTATGTATTGTTTCCAAGAGTTTTGAAAGATTTTAACCCAAACCATTGCTAATGAATGCACAGTGTGTAATGAATTAAGCAATATATTTTAATTACCTTTAATTACCGTAACAAATACACTGCTAACGAGAAATAGAAGGACAATCATATTTTATAAATTATGTTTTAAATTTTAGCGCAATTTTTTTTATTTCATTAAACTAATTTTCTTTTATTTTCAGAGAATGAGTTTTATTTACCACTAAGAAAGTATTTTAAAATAATACTTAAAAATTTTTGGTCTGTGAAAAAAGTAGTACACCTGGAAAAATATTCTCATTTTGCAATCTGTAGCAGTTTGATATGTTCAAAACTTTGCTCTTTTAAACTGTCTTTCTTTCAAAAGATATATTTTGTTGAAAAGAATCTTCAATTTTAGTAGTTAAAATGCCTAGGGTGTTACCTTTAAGTGAATTTCAAAAAGACCAAATTGTGGCATATAAAGATGTGGGCAAAATTCTAAAAAAAATTTCAAATCACCTACACATCAGTCCATAAGCTTTTTCTAACTTCTTAAAAAATCTAAAGAATCAGACGAAAGCAAAGATTGGCAGACTTAAAAAATTGACTCTACGTAATCAAGGAAAAATCCTTAAAGAACATTAAAAAAAACGCAATGAAAAAACGGAAGACGGAGGCAATGAAAGTGGGAAGAATGGAAGCAATGAAAAAACACAAGACCAAGCTGGAATTACACATGTAACTAGAAGAACACTTTAAAGCTACGTAAAAAGATTAGACATGTTTATATTCAAGAAAAAAAGCATCATCTAAAATTTAACGAAAGTCACATTGAGCAACGGCTACTGTGGGCTACCGGACTAGAAATTCCGAATGGACTTCAGTTATTTTTTCTGATGAAAAAAAATTCAATTTAGATGGCCAAACACGGCCAGTGACCATGTGAAATGATACTCATTATTGCTTTATTTGTTTCAAACCAATTTTTGGTTTGAAACAAATAATGTTCGGGTTTCGCCATAGCCTAATAAAAGTACAGACCTCAATTTTGTTTTTAATATATGGTCAGTAACTGTTCGGCTTGGTTACACAAGAGGCAAGCAATATGAACCTTTGATCGAATTTCAAAAAGCTTTGGATTGTGTTTCGGACAATTTTTGGCAAAACAAAATTGAGGACTTATATGATTCAATGTCAAGTAGAGTGTTTGAAGTAGTTAAAGCAAATGACAGAAGAATTCCTTATTAACAAGAATTTTACTTTCATTATTTAGAACTGTCCTACTATTTTCACACAGTATGATGTGAATGAAGTTAATTTTTAATTATAATCGGCAAGTAATTTTTTTATTTCCTGTTACATATATAATTTTCTGGTTGCAATCAGTTTTTTTAAAGTACTGTAACGAAATCATTTTTTAAAAAGATTATAGTTCTCTTATTGGAAAAAAATCTAGTGTCCTTCTACTTTTTCCAGCCGTATACATCATAACATAAGTAAGGATATGTTATGATGTTATATTAAACTATATCTTTTTACATGTGTATACCAGGGTTACTCTGAAATTTTTGAGATACGCGCAGACAAGAATATACGAAATAAAAATACCGGTTTAATTTTAAAATATAAAGTATTTTAACACAGAAGACGATTTTTTACTGACTTACTTCAAATTGTTTAGAGTAGAATAAATTTTAAACAGAAAAGAAAATAGAGTTGACGCGAAAACATTTTTACGCTATGATTTTCTACGATTTTAAAGTAGGATTAAATCGAGAAGAATGCGTTCAGCGGTTGCAATTAGGGTTTGGTGATGAATTTCCTGCTCGTGCTATTGTATTCAGATGGTTTAGAGAATTTAGAAGAGGTCACAATTTTCTTCAGGATGAACACGCAGGAAAGACGCCGTCGGCAGTAATACCGAATAATGTGTATGCCATACGAAAAATGTTAATGGATGATAATCGCTGCACCTATCAAACCATACAGAAGGAACTTAACATTGGATCCGGAGTCATACACAAAATCATTCATGAAGAATTACATATGAAAAAACTAGCTTGTTGTTTGGTTCCCCATAATCTAACTGTGTACTAAAAAGAGGAGCGTGTCAGAATCAGTAAAGAAACTTTTAAATTGTTGAATGATGATGGTCCCCGCATCATATCTAAAATTGTAACAGGTGATGAAACGTACATAGCGTTTTTTGACGTTCCAACACGTCAAGAAAGCAAAGTATGGGTCTTTGAAGATGATTCCACGCCGACAATGGTAAATAAAACAACGCGCACTGAAAAAGTGATGTATGCGGTTTTCTTCAGAAGTATGGGATTGGTCAAAGCCATAAATTTGGAAGGACAAAAGACAGTAACAGAAACTGGTATACCACTAAATGTCTTCCAGATATTCTACAAGAGCTGAATGTTAGGGGACTAATGCTTCACAATGACAATGCATCTTCACATACAGCCGGATTAACAGTTGAGTTTCTTAAACAAAAACAAATTAAAGTGATCGAACATCCGCCGTATTCACCTGATCTAGCTATGTGCGACTTTTGGATATTCTTTAATCTCAAAAAGAACTTACGTTTACGTCGTTTTCATTCAGAAGATGAGATTGATGTGGTTATAAATGCATTTTTTCATCTATTCCAAGAAATGAATGGCTTGAGGCATTTAATCTGTGGAAAATTCGTCTACAAAAGTGCATTAATGCTGGAGGAGACTACTTTGAACACACCTAAAATTTTGTAGTATAATTTTAAAAATCTAGTTGTATCTCAAAAATTTAAGAGTGACCCTCGTATTAGACGTATGCGCATACATTTTTGAAAATGGTCTCGTATTTTACAAGGAAGACAGTTGATAACTTAGGCAATAACACTCGATAAAAAAATTAAATATAAGAATGCCAATAAGGAAAAGAAGTGTACCTTTGTCATCAGCTCGTTTAATAATTTACTAAAACAAAAATCAAGAAGGAAAAGTGAATTCACGATTACTTTATTGAAAGATGCAAATGCAAATTATTCTGGATACAAAGATTTGCAATAAATAGCGTTTCTCATAATACATTTTCTAATATTGCTCTGAAATGTTTGAGTTTTAGAGTAGCTAAGGAAAAATAAGATTTTCTTTTAAGCCTATACAAAGTTAAAAATAAATTGCGTGTGTGAAATACTCTGATATAATCAGCATTTTTTGGAAGGTAAAGCATATATATATTCATCTATCCAGAATGGAAAAAATATTGTAATTGTGCCCTCTATCATTTTGTTGATAAAAAAGTGATTTTTAGGTCAATTTTCACTGCGAAATTCAACATGAAAAATATAAAAATTAAAAATATGAAGATATATTGAAAATATTATTGAAAAGCAAGAACTTGAAAGTTTTATCCGTTTATGAAAGTTACGAAAGTTAGGAAAAGAAAATTCCAGTGATCATCACCTAACCTTTTGACATTTTTAGAGGCTTACAAGAGTTAGAAATTTCTAAGTAAACAGTATATTGATTTTCATTATTCACTGAATATCTCACTTAAGGGTAAAATAGGGCATTACGAATTAAGCTGAAATTAAATTCAAAATTGTCTCACGAAATAACTCTCAGATATATTTGAACGGGTAGTTAAGAAAAAAATAATAATGCATTAAGAAACTTAAATTTATTAGAAAAATTTTACATGAGACTGTAGTAAAATAAGTTATTTCACTCTTTATTATTGCGTTTATTAAAAATATGCCATTAGCCATGCATTTCTTTGATCATATCAAGTTTCCCCAGGTTGTAAAATACCTATACAAACGAGAGGTGCATGGCTGCTCATTCATGCATGAACTGCAACGTGCGCAACTTATCTGATAACAGTACTACAATTCGAATTGTACTTATGCAGTCATTTATCCCCATCACTAGTGAAACTAAAAAGGGAAAGTAACTGCAAAAGGAAAGTCCTCCTCCAGGGAAATTTTTACTTTTTACCACTGACTGTCGTAAAGGTTTAAACAACTGTTATCACAGTTGCTTAAACCTTTACGATTATGTTGGATTGGTATTATGTTGGATTTACGGTTCATTCACACAGCAATTAACCTGTTAGTAAACAGCAAAGGAAAAATATGCATGACTGATAATGAGAGTTTTATATATTTATTCGTTTTAATATAATATTTAACATATTGATTTATTATGTATATAAATATATTGCAGTGTTAGTCTTAGTATTTAAAGAATTAGGAAGTCGACTTTATACTTATCCCAATGAACAAACCATAGGTGTATTCTCATTCTGTAAATAGTTTTGAAATATTTTTCTTTCTTATTAATTGTCTTTTAGTATTTCTAATTTTCAACAATTATTATGCGAATTGATCTCCTCTCTAACCACTGATAGTCATTTGTTTTAACATAATTATTCGTTGATAAAGTAAGAAATTGATATGTACATCAAAAAAAGCAAGAATGGTTGGTTTGTCGCTCAACGGTCATTTTTCGCACACGAGGGCTAATTAGACCGGGTCCAACGGTTTAAAGTCAAAAAAATCAAGAAAGAACTAATACATTCAACATGATTTAAAATATTGAACGTAATAACAGCAATCTCATTGTTGTAGATTTAAAATTAAACAAAAATAAAATGATCAAACAAATTTAAATGTTTTAAATAAATATTTAAGTTTATATAATATATATATATATATATATATATATATATATATATATATATATATATATATATATATATATATATATATATATATATATATATATATATATTTGAATGTTTAGGTATAAAATCCTCTATATCTTTCATTACTTGTTTGTTTGGTGCATAGAAAAAGTGATCACAAGCCATGAGCTACATTTTTTGGAGGCTGTAATTTTACCTCATGTTTCTGTTATAAAGAAAGAATTAATTATAAGTATTTAATGTTTTCTTATCAAATTCACTCATTTACTGATCAAATTATTGGTGATAGAACCATTTCTTTTCGTATATTTTTTCAAAAGCTATACAGACATTTTAGAGACTTGAAACTTGCTGTGTGTGTGTGAACAGAGTTTTTTTCTCAACAATTATCTCTTAAGCTGAAAACTTTTATTATTTGAGCTAAAGCCCACCATTTCTACAATATGTGAATAAAAAAAGAAAACAGAAAACATTGAGTAATTTAAAGCTGCTTCCTAATTTAAATATTCGTATTCAAATTTAAGTTCTTTCTAAAGATAATTCGATACCACGAGTTCATTTCTGATTATTTTTTCTGAGAAAGAAAATGTGTTCAAAGGATTCAAATCCCATTCTAATGCATATTTTTCTCAGTTTACACCTCTTGCCTTTAAAAAATGATTTACCAAAGAAAACTTGCCAAGCCAAATAAGCTTAAATTTTGTACATCAGGAATAGCAGTAATAAAGCAGATTACTGAAATTAAATAGATTAATGAGAAAGTGTGAGAATGTGGAGTCTAAAAAAAGAAACACAGGCATAAAGTAAACTAATTGTCATTGAAGAAGTTTTAGATGACTTATCTATTCGCCATTTTATGATCAAGATGGGTCTTACAAAGAATTGTGTAGACTCTTGATACGAACAAATCATGATTTGATTATTTGGATATAAAGTCTTAATTAAATTCGGGAATATTAAAGCAAAATTGTTTGGCAACTGACAGATAGGAAACTTATTATACATCCTGCTTTTTTATAAATTCCTTGAAGAGACTTTATAAACCTTAGAGTTCATTTGTTTAACCAATTCGAAATTTCCTTTACAAACCCAATGCTAAAAACAATGCTGAACTTGTAAACGAGATGCCCTTAAGTTTCTATTACCTTGGGAATTAAAGCAGTGTATTAATCCAGAGATTTTGCTCATTTTTCTTAAATATTTAAAAGACACCAGTGAAAAAAGAGAAGAAGTAATTTACTGAGATACTTAGCTATTAAAAAGAGCTACAAAGAAGAATGGGATTTTCAGATAATGGCAAATTTTTGTTGAAGTTTCAGAAAGAGACTTTTCCCAAAATACATTGAAGAATGTCACGAAAAACGCTTATAAAATATTCATTGATTGCCTAGATATTTTTATATCATCCAAGCATTTTTCTTATAATACACACATTGTATAAAAGGATTTTTATATAATATAATAAAAAAATTTGAGATCAATATTTTGTTCAAAAAAGGAAATTAACTTATGAAAGCAACGTATTTTTAAATACTCATTTTTAAAATTTGAGCTCTTAATCAAATTGTCTTATTTGTATTTATGGCATCAAATTTATATGAAAACAACTCATAATACCCTGGCATGAAAACCACTGATGGAAATGAAATCTTTAGTTTTTTTTTTTTTTTTTTTTTTTTTTTTTAATACTGAGAGCAAAGCAAGTATTAATAAAGTCATATTAATTTTTGTAACACTATAGCATACATTCATGGAGTGCAATTAGAATGGAATTTTAAATAAATATTAAAAGAAACTATTAATCAGTTGCACTGGAAAAATAATTGAACATTCGATTACCTAAGTTCGTTCACACATGTACCATTTACGATGATTTACATTAGATAAATGAATGCATGAAGTGAGATTAAAGTTAAATCCTCTCTTTGAAAGATCAAACTGTGAGCAGAATCTGAATTTGCTATAGAAATGCATACCACAACTTATCACAGATTTTCTCGACGTTTATATATTTAATAATTATAACCATAACGTATATATTACTGAGCACATAATAACATTAATTAGAAAAAAGCTTCTATAGATATTTCTAATCAAATTATTCAGGTTTAATTTAGATAATATCGTAAATGTTTTTAGTAAATAAAATGTGAATGAATTGATATATTTATCAAAGCATTCAGAAATACTTCCTTCTAGCTGTATTATATAATTAAGTGTCCCTGTAAAACTCATCTGAAGAATACTTTCTAGTTAAAAATGCCAATCTATAAATTTAGTATTTCATGTTTATCGAATAAAAAATTAAATATATTTGAATAAGTTATTATATTTCAATTTGCTGCTCCCTTCATGAGCAAAAAAATTTATGATTCAGTATACCTATAAAATAATTTTGTTGGTGCGCAAATATCAGTTAGGAGTTTTGAAATTCAAATTTATTCCATTTGTTAAAAATGTTAAAGTAAAGCAAACACAAATGTTGTAATAAAAACACAAACCCATAACTTAGCTTTTGGAAAGATCATAATTTATTCATTAAATAAATGGAAAAAACTGTAAATCTACTTTTACTTCAAATGATTTATTTCTTGGAATCTAAGATATTTTATAATCTTCAGCAATTATCAAGGTTTTAGCTATTAATCTTTGGAGATTTACAACAATGTGAAAGAATTTTAAGAAGTCTCATGATCACTAATGTTATTATATAAAATAAGCATAAAAAAAATACGAAATAAATTTTAATTTCATTACCTTAGGAGGATATTTTCTTACCTAGGGGATTAACCTTAGGTAAGATATTTCTACTACCTTAGGATTAAATTTTCTACGAGCAAATATAATTATAGTTGGTTTATGCTATTTCTGTTTTATAATCATCTCTTAACAAACAGTAATCTCATCTAACGTAGGAGATATGATTAGCCAAGTTTACACGTTGAGGTAAATACCAAATGTTACATTTTTCTAAATTTTCACACACTCTATGAATGTTAACAACACTAACACACGCTTTGTTTCTATGTATAAACTACTGTACACAGATTTTGTCGTGAAATAATAGATATTAATGCAGCAAAAAACAAAATTGTCAAAAGTTGTTAATTTAAGCCTCCTAAGGTTTACTGCTTACATAGAAGGGTAAACAGTGAATTTTCTTGAGAAAGGTATAGTAGTGGTAGGCAGTTTCTGCTTATATAATGCATATTATAAATAAAAAATAATGAGTGTACTAAATTTAATTATCTAGTTGTTAAAACCTAGACCATACGTCCTGGATGATTAGGGTGTTCTTTCTTGTTATTGGAAGGTAGTGAGTTCGATTCTCTACCCAATCAAAGATCCATCTTGTTTGCTAATGGTGGCTGGGACACGTTAAATATATCATGTTCACAATATCCTAAATGTGAAATGATACCTCTGAGGCTGGCAGGATGGTTCTGGGGATCTTCTGTTTGGTTCCTATTTCTAACTATCGAAGATCCACCAAATTCGGGGCTACGATCGCAGAGCCACTGGGTACCCAACAATATAAAGTTGCCCTCACTCCCCACCCTTCTTGTGATGAAAGGGGAAATCCAAGTAGAAGCCGCGGGCATTATAAATAGATAAATATAATTCATAAAATCTCTGAATCTGATTATTTGGCAAAATAAAAAAATTTCAGAACGGAAAATTTTTATTTCTTCATTTAATTTTCTTTTTTAAAAATTGTAAACAGGATTTCTTTGTGCAACTTGATTAAATATAGGTTTACATTTCGTGGAGTATTACGGAGTTCTAAGAGATACTTTTGTTGACAGTCTTGAATATATTACACAATTTAATCTTCCAAAATAATTCAAAATTTAATTTGCTAAAATATTACTTAATAAAAAATGTTTTTTGTACATAAATAATTCTATGAGAATGTATTCTGATGATAAACCTTGCATGAAAAATCTCTTCAAAAATCTCCATCAGTCAAAACAAGGAAGTTAGTGGTAACGAAGCTTGTAAACGGGGTTAATTTTAATGTCGCATGCAAATGTGAACTTCAGATGACAGAACAGACATTGATTAAATCTGTTTCTATAATTGAATTCGCTTAGCAGTTTATATAACACTATTTAAAAATATAAAATTTGGCAGTGTTTAAAAGATAAATTATATCATTTTCATACAATGTGATTTGACTAAAGTTGGCTGTTTTCAACTAATATAACTCTGTCTCTTTTCTTGAAAGAACAAAAAATTCCATGACAGCACTTTGTTCCTTAACAAAATCATGCAAAGAAAGTTAGTTTTTTACACTTGATTAAAAGTTAATAAGTTACTTTTACAAATTCAAGATAATAATACCTTTTATTTTTATCTTGACTATATTACTCTATTATCAATTGTTTCATTCGAATGCAGTATATATATATATATATATATATATATATATATATATATATATATATATATATATATATATATATATATATATATATATATTGCATTGAAATAATGTGTCCATTGGACAAAATATAAAATTGGTATCTTATGCAAAAAAGGTATTTAATTCACTCTGCAAAAGAAAATTGCCAAACTCAAATAATGGGATTGTTGTTGACCCCAGAAACCTGTTCTCACACCTGACTACGCCCTCTCATGTCTAGATCTTAAAAATGTATCCATTTCACTTAATAATCTAGCTCGTTTTTTTTTGTGCCAAAATAAGGGAATTATTTTAAAGAATTTGATTATTTGATATCTGGATTTATACATTGAGTGGGATGTAATCGTACTTTACCCCCCTTATATAAATAGAAATTATTTCAAATATCTCTTTAAAATGCTTTAAATAATCTAACCTTATAATTATTTTTACGTTGCAAGTTTTTGTTCTTAATCTAGGATTAAGGTAATTTGCAAAACAATTGGTACTTGAAAACTTCCTTGTTTCTTTATCAAAAATAGAGTAACTGATCCTTTGCGGTGTGAAATGAAAAATATTGTTATTCGCCTTTTTATCATTTACTGAGATTAAAACGAAATGAATAAAAACTGAAAATAGAAAAGTCATTTTAAAGCCAGTTAAACGAGTATTCGTTTATTTATAATTAACTCCTTGTACAGATAAATTAATCCATTGTAAAAGAAAAAACCAGGACATTATACAAAAGTAGAATTCAATAAAAATATAAAACTAAAACATAGAAATACAAAAATACTAACAATTATAAATATCAAAGAATATATATTAGGCCTTTAATATATAAAAATTTAGTATGTTTACAGTTCTAGAATATTAATAAAACGTATAAATTATTAATTGAAAAGTAGAATGCAAATAAAATTAAAAAAGATAAGTGAATTTTTTAAAGAACTAAATAATTTAAAATTTCTCATATTGTTAAAAAAACATATCTATTCAAAATTAACACATGTTTGTTATTTAATAAGAACAATATTTTTAATAAAATACTCCGTAAAAGTAATTTTTCGTCTTTATGTTATAATATTATACTAAAATTTCAAACTATTTGAGTTTCTGAGAGTGATAAATAGACATCTTTAGCAATGTAAGTCTATATATAAATTCCTCTTAATTAAATTCTATAGATTTACAGAAATCATTTGAAATGAAAAAAAGAAAAAACGAAACTTCTTCCCGATTTTTGCAATATAAAATATTCGATGTTTGGAATGAAATAAAAAAATTTGAGATTTCTGTTCAATTTAACTTATTAAATATATCTTGAGTTTTTAAATATTATAACATAACAGATCAATTTTAAAATAATTTTAATAAAATATTATAAAACAAAATTTTTAATTTAATATAAGACAAGAATTTGATTAATTTTTATAATTAACAAATAAATATTATTTTACCTTTACAGTTATTTGCAACTAAATAGAAGTCTCTGTGCCTTCATTTTTTTTTATATAATATTAACTCTTCTTTTAAAAAAATATTTCTTGACGAAGCATAGAATTATAAAATGCGAAAACATTTTACCAAATACTTTTATGATACAGGATATTGCATAAAAATTAAAAATTTGTGATTCTTTTTAAACTCCTTGTTCAAAATTGCTCAATAAATAAAATAAGTAAAGCCCAATAAGTAAATAAAAAATGTGCTCCATAAATAGGATTCAAAATCTGATAATAAGTGCTTAAAATTTAAGCGCTTGGTTTCATATTTCTATTGCATTTTGTGAGTGAAAAATTTCTTTTGAAAAATGTCTGAAATTTCTAACACAAGAATATATTATGCATTGTGAAAATTATAATTTTCAAATAACCCCTAGTTTACCATCGTTTTGAACTTTACCTTTAATTTGCTGGATTATAATCATACATCTTTCGTAAACATGTACTCTTAGAAATGATTTTCGTTATACACGGTTCGTTATGAAATTACTAAAAGTTCATTTCATTATGAACAGTTTAATGGAAATTAAATGTTTGAAGATTTTAGTACACATTGTATATTTTAATGTAACGGAATATTTATATAATAAATTTCAAAGAAAAAGTTTTATTTTTGCCAATCTACGCTTATATTTTCAAATGGTTGAAAACTCATTTTTAAAATAAAATTTCAACAGGTGTAAGCAAATATATGTGCTCAAAATAAAGCTTCAACTCACGTATTACTAACCTAAAGGTTAGAGTTGATCATTCATTTACTTGCGTAATTATAACAGAAACAGACAGAAAAATATGCTGTTTGTCTATTTATTATTTTAGTAGACATTAATTTATAGCTTTTCCGGGCAAAGTTAAATCACACAAATGTGTCTCTCAAGTTGGTAAATGAACTGTCGTCACTAAGGTCTTCAACACAAAAATTAATGAGTTCAGTTCCATCGCAAATGTGACTTTTTATTGTAATTAAGAGTTTCTTTTAAACTGTAATTTAGTCAGCTTTTATGTTAAGAACTATTTAATGGAGAGCTAAAAAGCCACAAAACGTAAAATATTTTAAATACTTAAAACAATAAAGCATATAGTGAAACGTGAAGAAAGTTTTCTTTTTGGAAGATAAAAATTATGAAATTCTTTGAACGCATTAATAAATATTTTTAAAAAGCAATTCTGGGAAAATACTAATTTCACTTCAGGATGAATTAATGTAAAGAATACTTTGGATAAGTGATATCCAAATGATTATCATAAAAATAGTGTTTATGATTCACAAGTCGCTATTTCTCTTAAATAAATGTTTTTTCGATGAAAAATAACAATTTTACAATTTTTACACTTTTTAAGTAATTAACTTTATTTTTTATTGCAATGGCATTTATAGAATTGAAAATAAACAGGTATAATCTATCCGCAATTGTTTCATTATTTTGTTTATTAAAGTGTAAATTATACTATATTCTGAGTTACCATTTTCATTTAGTACTCAATTTCGTTCAGCTGAATATGAGTAAAATTTCTTTTCTTAGTTCATTAATTGCCAAACAAAGCAATTTGATGGTAATATCCCTCATATACTCAAATATTTGCTTCAAAGTCTTCCACGAATATTTTAAATGATATTTAAAATTTTCGATCGTAGAATTTTAGAATACTGATCTGTATAAGGTACTTCAATATTTCAGAAACTGCATGGTACTATTGATTCTTACTTTCTGCATTTTGTTATTTTCCACGATTTGATTTTACATTTAGTTATTTTCCATTTCATTTTTTCTAAATATATTTGAATATAAAATGAAATAAACTGTTATTCAGAAAGCGCCATATATATATATATATATATATATATATATATATATATATATATATATATATATATATATATATATATATATACCTCTCAAATTCTAAAAAACGATTTTCTGCTAATTTTTATTAAAATGAAAGAAAAAAAGAGATATAAAGAAATAACTATTAATTTTATATTCATTTACATTTGACAAATTTAAATCTCTCAGTAAATTTTGGAAATTTATTATTATTAATCAAATGAATACAGGCAGTACGTATAACAAGCAATAATAAATTTCATGTTTGCATACAATTTAAATCACAATAATCTTGTAAGCGTTTCAATGAACATGTTTTTACATGCTTAGAAGGTTAATTTCAAATTTCGAAAATGTACAGCTTTGAGTTACATTTCAATTTTTCAAGAAAAATTAATATATTTACAAATTTTTATTACAAAGTGTCCCATTTTTGTTTTCACTCAAATGAAATTTCAAGATTAGAATTTGTCAATAATTTAATCAGCAATCCTCGATGCAATTTTTTTCGATTCTAATTAAATATTTCTATCTGAACTTTAAAGCTTTTCATATTTTGCTTTTGGTTAAGTTTGAATGAACGATTTTGTAGGAAAATAAAGAAATTAGTATTATTGGAATGAATATTAATACTGAGACAATTTGTTATTTAAAAGTTGTGTGATAGTCATAAAATGGAAATAATTTATACTATGTTGTGTGTAGAAACCACACAGTTATTTAAAAACTAATCGATAATAAACAAAATGTTCTCACTAATAGCCCTAAATTTTACTATCATTTTTATATAATATTTCAAAATTATTCATTATTTTTAAAGAAAAAATATTTGAAAGTAATAAACTGGGATTAAAAAAGAAATTCGAGAAATAAAGTAGAGAGAGAGAAAAGAGAAATACTAGTATTTTACAAATAAGAATATTGCATTTCATAAAGACAATTATACGGAAGTAAATTTTACGCGGTTATGAAAAATCAATTTTTTTAACCTTATAGTTTGATGAAAATAAACAACAAGAACTTGAGAAAATAAAACATAAAAGAGAGAAATTAAATTAAGAATGAAAACATATTTAGTAAGAAAATAGCTTTTCGTAATACTCATAGAAATAATTACAAGATCAGAAGAAAGAGTTTCTTATTTGCATTTCATATGTGGACACAGTGAACGCCTCTATATTTACATACAGGAAATGTTTCTGCCTGAATAATAAACGTAGAAAATGAAAATGTATTTATTTCTAAAACTTAGATATTTTTTTTTGAGGATACTGTTCCACAATAACAATATAAAGCAATTAAATGTGACTACGAGCTAATGTTTTAGAGTTATTGTAAATTCAAAAATATATAATGAAGTTTATTTTTTCAATCATTAGTTGTGTAAATGCAAGTTTTCAATAAAGAAATTCAAGCTTTCAATAAAGGAATTATTTCAGATAAAATAAATTTTGAGATTATTTTTTAATTTGAAAAAGTGAGTGCGTCGGAAATATGAAAAATGTGCAATCGCGAATTCCATATTCGTAGATCGAATAATTTAGCTCTATATGTGTGTATACAACATTAAAATATTAATATATTATGCATTTAAATCGGAATTAAATCAATATAATATTGAAATTTATTAAATTTTATGTGTAAATTTAATTCATTTTTTTAAAATATTTCCATTAGAAGATTTAAAATGTATACAAAGGAGCTTCAAACAAATTATCTAATAATAAATATAATAAAAAATTATTTACTTTATATTCTCATTTCTAATTTATAATGAATAATTTTAGAATTTTCCTCTCAAAAGTTTGCTGTGATAAAATTAATTACTTTAAAAAAATTCTTGAATGGCATATTCTTGTTTCCATTCTCTTTGTTTACATTTTTAATTTCATAAGACTTCAAATGTAGTAATGAGTACAATGTTGTTTTAAGGATTGTCAAATTAACTTGAGAAATTGAATTATTGAATTCCCTGTAGATTTATTTGATTTTACATATTTGAGCTTCTATGTTGATATTAAAAAAAGTCGTGTAAGAAAATTAATATATAAGCCACGGCAATTAACGGGAAAAATTGTAAGCAAATAAAATGAACTGATAAAGAGAAATATTTACCCAATACATATCGATTCCTTAGCACTGTTATCCAAATTTTCTTCAAATTCAACAAATCTTTTAGGGAATTATTGAAACTTCAAATTTAATGAGGACATTTTGTTCGTTTATTTGCACTTTTATTGAATTATTGAAAATGCACTTTTAATGAAGAAATATTGAGCAAATATTGCAATACATAGTAAAATTTTTAATGAGTCACGAGAATTCAAAAACAAATTACTGCAAACAATCTAAAGACACAAATATGAGACCCTAATTTTTTACTGATGAGCCTCAGATTTACTTAAACCATTAATTTCTAAATCCTTGTACACAATATATTTTGCAGAAATATTCTTTGAAAATCCATACTCAAAGATTGTCTGCAAAGCATTTGCCAAAGCATCCTATATATGTTCTAGGAGATTTAAATCAGGAGAGTTGGCTAGTAAATTTATTGGAAATTAATATTGTTTTTCTACTAGCTGTTGAACAGCAAGAGTCCGGTGTAACCGTGCATTGTTATTCAAAAGAATGAAGTATTTTCCAGTGGAATCTCAGAACATACGCACGTGGCAAAGAATCATCTTACACCAAAAATCTCCGGTTACAGCTTTAGTTTTTTAAAATTAAATAACTTTATATAATTACAGAATCATCAAATTTTCAACTTACATTCAATAAGAGCTATGTTTTAATTCAGATTTATCATATTCTGAAACGTCTGACCAGTAAAACAGTTTATAAAAATAAGTGATTTTTAAAATTTCCAATGTACATACAAATATTTACAAAAAAATCCAATATTATTTTAGCTTTATTTTTGTGTTACGACAAAGTATAAACTTTCTCAATATCGTTTTAACAAAGCCCTCTATAAAAGTGTATATTTATTAAATCTATTATTTTTCATCGATATATATTTGAGAATCCCCTTTAATGAGAAATATCGTTAACAACTAAAAATATAATGCTGACTTCAGTTTTTCTTTACTGGTGTAAAAATGTAATTATTTTTGGTAAATATTAAAACATTTCAGAAATTAAAAATTAGATTTTTGGTGATTAAAAATGAAGAAGAAAATCATCTGCTTCATGTGAAATATTTTATTATGATTTCAAAATAAATTAAAGTAAATTATATAATTTTAAATTTAGAAATACTTATTGCAATTCGGAATTATTTTTAAAATTTAATTAATCACAGTTCTTGATTCAAAACACAAATGGCTATTTGTCGTGAATGCATTTTGAGAGAAAGTGCCTTAAAAGAATATATTATTCCTGAATTGCATTTATTTATACACAGTATTCTAATTGTGAAAATCTGAAATAAAGAATAAAAAGAAAACACGAAGTGTTTTTCACGAGATTAATATTCAGGATTATTTGTGGGTTTTTAGTTTAGATTAACGAAACAGAAAAACAGTACTGTAATTTGTCTAATTCTTTTAAAACATTTTATCAGATTAAAAATTTCTAAATTTGGAAAAAAATATTTTTATATATTTATTTTTTAAATATTTTAATAGTGCAAATAATGTGGTTACTAATACACTAAACGTGAATTAATATGTTTTTACTTTTTAGGCATGCCAGGCTTCCTCTCACATTAAATATCTGTATTAATATGTTTGCTTAATATATGTGGCGCCACCCTTTAGTATTATCTTTTGTTCAAATCGGTGGCATTACTTTTGAGAATATTTATGTTTCTAATGTGAATATTTCATTAAATATTGTCAAAAGTAGTTTATATCAAAAAATAAAATAAAAATCAAGGCTTGAGTTTTTGTTTTGTATTAACTTAGATATATGATGTTTATAAGATTTATGGAACAGGATTATTTCACAGCTTTTCTAACACATGTGTGAATTGATTTACAAAAAGAGGTATTTGCGACAATTTGATATTTAAGGAAAATGTGTTTAAACCTATAAAATGTGACATTCCGAATTTATTGCAGAATTTTCTTTTATAACCTGTATGAAGATGGGGCAATAAAATATAGTAAGATATTTAGAGCTTTCAGAGTGAGTAAATTATTGATCCAGACTTTTGTGGCATTGATTTTCAGAAATCAACTGCAAGGAAAATTTGGTACAGTTTAAAAAAATATTTTCATTAAAAGTGGTTATAATTAAGATTTTAAGGAATCAATAAAAGTGCCTTAAAAAGGAGCATTAGAAGACGTATTAGTGCTTTCTTAGTCAAGATTACTTTCCAATGAAACAAACATGCTGTATTTTATAATTTAGCTGTTGATAATGTAATAATAAACTAATATCTGATTTTTTTAAAAATTTTCCTGTTTTCAAACCCCAAAACAAAAAGATTGTAAAACAATCGGTGTTAAAATTTTTCATTTTAACTGTGAAGTTTTTATTTAATTCACTTAGAAGGATTAATCTATCATAGGTTAAAAATAGATATAGGGAAAATAATTTTAAAACGTTCCCTTATAAATAAAAGAAATGTGAAAAGTTTTTTCTCATAATGCTCAGGCGATGTTAATCCAGTTGGTAAATGGGTCACTGTCGTGACCAGACGACAGTAGCTTCGACCCTGACCACATCAAACAATGTTGATAGGTGCTAAATACCTAAAACTATGATATCATTCCAGGCGTGGAAGTGTTGAGAGTAAGGTGCCATATTATTTTGTGACCTTGACCCAAAATTACGAAGAACTGTCATTATAAATACAATATAAGGATATTCTAAATTGTCATTAAATGTTGTACAATTTTTCTGGAATAAAATATACGCAAATACTAATACTATAAATTTTAAATAACTTAAGTATTCAAATAGAAAAAAACTAATAAAAAACTATTTAAAAAAATCCTTATTACAATAATTTTAATCATGATGAATTTTGTACAAATTTTCCTCTAATCTGAGAGCTCATGACCTCGCATAAAAAATTAAATGCAATGGGCAGTAATTATTTTTTTTTTCGATTCTGAAGTGCTTTCTAAACACTAGCGAGGATTCGTTCAAGTAGAAAAAGTATACCTAGACTTCGGGGAAACAATTGGGATTTAAAAAATACCAATATTTAATATTTAGTTAGCTTGGTTTAAAAAGCTGCGTCAGGGAATGAAGTCTTGGGTATAGATCAGATGAAAAGAAATTGAATGATATAAAAAACCTATAAAATTCCTTTAATTACGAAATTATTATAAATGCTAAAATTTAAACTTTTTTTCTCTCTTCAAATACATTCCCAGTCTGCGGCATAGCGGGAGAAATTTAAGCACATTCGCTGCAGAGATGAAAAACTGCTTTTTCTCAAAAATGAAACAAAAATAATTATTCTTTCTTCAGAAAAAGTGAAAATATCATACTACAAGAATGTAGGAAGAAAAGGAATCCGATACCATCACTTTTTTAACTAACCTTTACATATTTTGATGATATTGTTGATAGATTGATTATTTGATAGAAACCTTTAAAAATCAGGCTCATTGATTCATAAACAGTTTTATGGTTTTAATACGTCAAAATTCTACATTTACTTTGAGAATCGTTTACACGAGTCTACACAAAAAATGTTTTTTAAGAATTATAAGATACAAAAAATGATAAATTAAATAATTGCGTAACTGTTCATAGAAAATTATATTTCCAGATATTTTATTTTTTCTTCAATGTTCTTGATTTATAATTAATATAACAATTGACCCATTTATCAATTCAATAATATTTTTATACATTAATGTTTGCCAAATCTTCTTCTTAACATGCTCCAAAATATTGTTTTTCATTCAAATCCGTATAATATTTTTCGATCAGATTTTACAAAAACCAATAAATTTGTGTTAATCACGGTGTTACCAAGCAAAGCACTGAATAATTTCAAAAATTAAATGTTAGCGTTAAATTATTTCTTGTTTTTTTCAATTATTATAGTATTTCATCCTATGTTTTGTAAAAGCTAAATACCAAATAAACATAATGCTTTAATTCAAATAAGAGTATTTTTAGACTCCGAAAATAATAATTGGAACTAAGCGGAACCATAAATAGTTATTTCATTCAAAAGTTCACTAAGCATCGGCATTAAGTAATGATCTTTACAATTTTAATAATTTCTACGGAAATTGTTTTATGTTGTAAAGCAAATATTCAATATTTATCATTTAAAACTAAGTTTTCAAATCATCTATTCAATCTAGAAAAGTGAAAGAAATTTTGACTGGACCTCAGTTAACTAAAACATATTATTACGATTAACTGTTTTTCAATTTGGAGATATTATAAATAATTTACATTTTTTACGCTGATTTAATTATGAAAATTGGAATATTTAGACTCATTTTGAATTCACAAATAAAATCAAAGTCAGATAGTTAATAAAATCTTGTGTCAAAAATTACACCTAATTTTTATAAATATATTTTATTTAAAAAAATTGATTTCTTGAAATAGAAACTTTGAAAATCCAGTAAGTACTGGAAAATAAAAAGGAATGAAAAGTAAACATAAATATTACCAAATGAAATGCTGTTAAAAAGTTTGATTTTTAATAAAATGTGAAGCTAAAAGCATGTAACTTACAAGCTTAAGTACAATGAAATCATTGTATAATTATAAACAAATGTAGAATATTTAATTCTGTAACAACATCGTAACACTAAATATGAAAGAAAAATTTTGCAATTTATTGACTTTCTCAAGAAATTATATCTTATATACATCTGAGAAATGAATTTATTTTGATAGTAGAAAAATAACAAAATTCTCCCTACTATTTTCTGTTTAAAAAGACAGATTTTGAACACATTTTAGAAACTCTAAGCATATAAATATCCAGTGATATTTTTCCAATACATTTATTTTAATATCGTCTGTGAAAGGCACGATAAATGTGCTCACACTGGTCATAAAATTGAAAGTTGAGGGAAAATCTCCCAATAATTGGTGACCTAAATACTACAAAGTGCGGTAACAGAAAGGTCGACCGTAAAAATGAACAACAAAATCAAAACAAAAATCACGAATGCAGTTACTGAAGATTTAAAATATAGCGCTGATAAACGGCGTCAGGAGCGCTAAAGTGTGAAGTAATCGACATTGACCCTGAAACAGGTTGTCATTGTTTAAAAAAATAATGGCTTACACACACGTAAACTCTGTGTAGAATATCATATATTATTTTTATAACTATGAAGAGTTATTTGAATTATGAGTGTATCACACAAAATACTTTTTTCCGTTTTGGAGATCATATTATTTTATAATACTTTTTGTTTAACTTTGTAAATTTATTATGTTTACATTGATGGCGTATTAAATGAGAAGAGAGAAAATCCAATATCGCTTTTGATCATAAAACCATATGATCTAATATAAAATATGCACTTAAAAATAAGGCTTTTTTTTATGAGTGATCAAACTAATCCAAATAGTTTCACTTCACACACACAAATTTTATATATTAAATCATTTCTTAAAGAATATTTCAAAGGATTTTGAATTTTTCCCATACCTTAATTTTATCATAGCCACACAATGACACTTATATTTCTTTTGGAAACACTTTTAGGAACATGTTCATGTGAAGAGTGACTAATTTTGAAATGATTTCATTCCAGGTGGAAGGTTGCGAATGTCGGCGACTACGGTGAAGTTTGCATTACTTATGACGATATAAATCAAGCGACATATGAAGCTCGGAATAAAATAGGTAAACTGAAAAATAAAGACAATTGTATTTTTTCCCATAATCTTTGTTATAAATAATGTAACTAAACTACGCAAATAATAAAATAACATTAATTTCCTTTGAGATTTATTTTGTTTCACAAATGTTGTTAAAGAAATTCATGGACTACTTAACTCGATCTATACCTACAACTTTGACCTTCAAGTGACCTACGGAAGAAATATGAATTATTATAAGGGCTAAAGAGATACCTAGATCCCAAAATCTTCTTAATACATAATTCATATTATTATAAATGCAACAGTAATGTTTAGTCATAACAGTAGTATAATAGTAAAAATTTTAAATTTATGATAAGCGAATGAGAATAATATTAACTTTGGTAAAATGTTATTAAATTTTTAAAGAACACAAAAATAGGTATTAATTTTATTTAAAAGGTGTTCGAGCGTTCTCCTGATACAGGACATTGAGCACCCCCTGAAATTAAGGGAGTCCGATGACCATCCCCTCATAAACTTGTTTGTCTGTAGGAACTGTCTCCGTCAACGATATCTTGGCATTCTCTGCAATTACAGGAGCCCTTTGCGACAAGAACAATGTTTCGTCAACTATTTTCTAAGCATAAATATTGCCCTCACTTATATATTATCTAAAGTGCGCTGGAAAGTTGAACATTTAAAATCATTTGCATTTACTCGCTAAGGTGCGTCTACCCTGAAATTTTCATAATTTTCTGGTCACTTTTTCTTGGTGTTGCATTTTTAATATCGTGTATTGTATATGAAAATATATATAAATACATTTCAAATAAATATAAATTTCCAGACGAAGATGATTTGACTCCCCCCCAGTGCGATGCCAAATTCAATTCTGGAAACACTGGTAGGAAAAAATTGCATAACTTTCATATTATACTACACTATATTGATTTTGTCTTCGGTATTGAGATTCGCGTGTCATTAATCAGAACACACCCACAGTCGCATGTTCTTAATATGCATCACTTTTCTTCTGAACAAAAAATGTTAATATTTTTGAGGTATTAGAACTTGTTATTTTACTTTTACTTCATACTTGTCTATTACTATACTTCAACAGAACAACGATAGAACTCACGTAAATAGTGACATTTGTAATTTTTTTTTGTACATATTAAATTGCTTTTTCTCTTTTTGAGCTAGCCATTTCTTTATATCCCATTTTATAAAGCCAGTTGAACATGCTTGGTTAACAGGCTAAATACACGCAACTTGTTGCTACACGGAACAAATATTTGTTTTGTAGAGAAGCCTATAAAGTCCAAGAATATATCCAAAACTTTATTTAAATGTGTAAAGTCAAATATATAGCACTTAATTCTACCCGTAATGAACACAAAATCTGGAATTTATTCTACTCTTCAATTGTATTTTCTATCAGTCTGCATTTCGAGTGACCTGAAATTTATGACTTCATTCAGTCCTATGATGAAAATATTTTTTAAGATAAAGTTGTAGACATCATAAGCAGACAGATACATCAGATATTAGCATATCTGAAACTAATTTTAGCCCTGTATTATCTAATAGAAAATTATTAAAATACACAAGCGATGCAAAGACTAATTTCTTCTTAAACTAAACAACCTCATAGTGGATAAAAGATAAAATTGTGCAAATAATGTACAGCTATAAAGTAACTTCTCCTGTGAGTAAACGATAAAATTCTAAATTAGGAGTGAGACGCCAAATTTCTCTACATGATACTGAAATGAAAAATAAGGATTGCCTAGTTCCTTACAATGACATCAAAATGTGTAGAGTTAATATATAACATACAGTGATTGTTTCAAGCTTAACCTTAAATTTTGTGTAATTATATTTAATAAAACATAATTTCATATTTCTTAGCTGTTTTACTACAACATATACACGCACACATTCTTATGGATTTGTTGTAGTAATGCCAGTGCAGTAGCGTATCTTGATACTAATGCTTTCAAAAATGTCTTATATGGATCAAGAGATTTATTGCATATATGAAAGCATTTGATATCAATGTTTTGAGAACAGTATTATAAAAGTATCATTCTGCATTTATTTTATGCAAAATATCAAACTGGAAAATAGAAGTAAATTTAGAATAAAGCCTTGTGAACTTACATTATTTCTTTCAATATCAAAAATTACAAGTACATGGTTGCTTATTTTCTTGCACAATAAAATTTACCTGTTAACCTATTAACAAATGGATCTCAGAAAATAATTCCTTTTTCATAACACAAAAAAGGCTAAAGAAATTCGACTTTCGATGTCAATATGCTTATTCATAGATGCTCTCATGCTCATTTTTCTTATCTTTCTAAAATACTTAAGTCAATATCCACAACTCAATACAGGAAAATGTATTAACAGAATCTAATGTACTGCAGCTTCAGTTACGCACAGCATTCTTACTACTTATTTTCTTTTATTTTCAAATGATGCAACGTGTGTTGTTTTCACCTCGCGTGTATAGCTAAATGTAAAGTGATAATTTACATAATTTTTATTTGATATCTAAACTTTGTTCTTCCTATATTGGCAAAATTAATGAAATGCCATCATTCATATGGACATTTACATAACTATGATTTTGAGCAATCCCTGAAATTAATTAGTTAAAATCTAATTGAAGTTGTAACTTATCTCCCGTAACAAACAACTCAGTCATTTTAAACTAGAATTTCATCTTATATTTCGAATGCCCAAAGCATACATATGTTACTCACGACTTAGTATATTTTTAAGAAACAATTTTTCTAAATTTTTATAGACAAGTACATATAAAAACCTTTAAAATTAAAAATATAATTCACACTTATGACGCATAGTCAAAACATTTTTAATAAAATAAATAAAGTTTTAACTTCCAATACAACAGAAATTCGCTCATAAAATTTATAAATTCGTAATTGATTTTACAAAGTGGATAATGGCCCTTTTGTTTTCATTAATATGCGTTATCATATTCTACAATATAAATTTCCTTTTATTGGTGACGAAAAATGTTTTAGAACTCTGCTTTATAATTTATAGAAAATTGCTGCATTTTACAGAAAAATCAGAAATAAACATCTTTTTAATATAAAATAAAAAAACACCAATAATTTTATAAATAATTTATTATTTGAACGAAATTGTTCCTCAGATAATTTATTTTTTCAATCTTTGGGGAAAAAAATGCAATAATCAATAAGGCAACATCTTTCAAAATTTATTCATTTTATTGAAAATTACATGAAAAAGTATCATTTTCATCAAATATGACAAACAAAGCATAATAGTAATATTAAAATCTACTGTCGGAAATTCCACAATGACTAATGCTGTTTAAATAGAAAGCTTCTCGTATTTTTAATGAACATAAAAACTATACCAATAAAATTGTTTAGGTCCTGATAAACTGAAATTCCTTAAAGATAAATTTAAGGCTATAAATAATTACAGTAGATAAAACTAATCAAGCGATTAAAGGAAATCAATTTAGACACTTTTCCGACATATCTTGATGTACATCCGGAAAAACGTAAGAGAAACTAAAGAATAGTAGATCATTAACCATTTCAGTAATGCCGTTGAACCTCAAGTTGGATTTATATTTAAGATTTATCAGACTTGTGCAGATAAAAATTAGTTATTATTTTGATTTATGTTTATGAACTAAATTTACATTGTCTGAAACTTTTTTGTACAGCTATTTATTATTATTATTATTATATATAACGTTATTTTTCCTATTTACTAAAGATGATATTTAATTTGATTCTTCTATTTTTAGCTACCTTTAAATATACATTTGGAGTTAAAACTACCAAATATAAGACTAAAGTTAATTAAATAAATACATTTGTTTTTTAGGAGATGTGCCAAAAGAAATTTATGAACTTTCCTCCGTTTATCCTGAATACGAGCATGTAGCAGTCTCCGCAGAGATTGTTTTAGAAACAACACGAATACTTGTTCACCGGTGAGTATTTTTAAAATGATTTCCATTATAGAAATTTATTTTTAACATAGAATAAATAATAGATTAAATTTTTTAATGATATATTATTTCAAAGGAAAATGATTAATCATATGTTATCTTTCTTCTTTATTAAAAAATATTCTGTTAGATTTATCAAGATTTTAATTTTGAATAGGATGATAAAGGAAACGTTGATATATTTCTTTAACACGCATACTTTTAATACATCTTCATTGAGATTTTTAATGAGAATTCACTTTTGTTACCTTATATATATTCTTAATATTTCGACTGAGGTATAATTTTCTCTAAAAATAAAAGTGTATTTTTATAAAAGAAATTTGACCCCTTAATTTTTTAAAGTATTTTTTTTTCCTAACAATCTGGGACAGAAAGAAAGCTGAATATTTGATGTTATACAATAATTTGCTATTAATTAAAAAAATTTTAACTATACAAAATGCATATGGAAATTTTTATAACATTCTTAATAAATGTAAAACTGAATGTATAATGTTACGGAAATATAATTTGAATAAAGATAAGGAAAGGAAGTATATTTTTATTATGTATAAAAGATAAGTTTTGTTCTTGGAAAAACAAAATTAATTAAAAAGATTTATTATTTGCAAATTAAAGAAGAATTGCCTATCAATAACCTAATTTCTCTAATTTTATTATTATTTTTTTTATTTTTATTTTTTTTATTTTTTAATTTCAAGAAACTAAAAATCTCAATGCAACTGCTGCAACATAATGCATTTAAATCATGTATTAAATTTTTTTAAAAAAATGTTTGCATATGGATAAAGATCTTTTCATTGATATATTATGACAGGGAAAACATGTAAATCAAAATTTAAATATTTTTGATTTTTTCTCCCATCAAAAGAAGCTTAAAACATTTCAGTATCATCTTAATGAGAGAAAGTTAGTGTTGAAAGTTGATAAAAAGATTATTTGCTCTTCTAAAAAAAATATGAGAAACTAAGTTCAAACTTAACAAACATTTTACAGTTTGTCAACAATAATTTGACAAAAGCTTCATTTGATGATAAATCTAAATAAAATTTCCATGGACTCTCTAAGTAAAACTCACTACGTAAAGAACAGAATCGAGAAACGCCAAAATGAAAATTATATTTTAAAACACAGAATCATTCCCATAATGTTTATGAAAACTTCTCTAAACATCAAGCAAATTATGTAAATACAAAGCTTGAAAATGACAAAATTGGAGGTAAAATCGCAAATAATGAGGTCATCCAACAATTTTGGGGCATTTTAAATATGCTGACACAGTCAATTTTACAAAATAATATTCCTTGTGCTAGAAGTGAAATAAAAGATGCCAGGGTATAGGGTTAATTCTTCCAAATATTATATATATTATCTTTTGTTAATATATCAATAACTCTAACTGAAGTGTTAACATAAGCATTGCTCATATATTTATTTAATCATAAAAATAGTTTTTCCCATCACGGCTTCATCGTCTTTGTCATAAAACACAATTTTTCCCTTTTATTATAATTTAGATTACTGTAGGGAAGTTAGAATTATGCAAAACATATATTATGACATTACACATAAAATAGTTACAAAAGAAAATAATTAATAATAATAACATGGTTACATAGTACCTGTACAGTACAAATTATAAACAAAGTTATTGATGAGCCGGATGGTTCGACACACATTTCCATTCCTCACACCTCTATTCTAATCCTTTATTGGATATAGAATATTTTGTATTGGATAGTAACGCCATCTATTGTCAGTAGAGTTAATATGGAAATGTTACAATTACTGTTTTTTGCTACTGGTTCTATGTATTTTTTAATAATGTCAATATTTAAACTTTAGCAAAATATATAGAATCTTTAGAGTTCAAAATTATTAAAACTGAATGGACTGTTTTCTTCACACAAGCCTAAAAAATGCTTCCTATTTAATTAAGATTGCACGGTGTAACTGCAATGAATTGTAGAGAAGGCATTCTTTAAAAACATTTTCTCTTTCCCTCTTGTCTATATATAAATTAATATTGTGAAAATGAATCCTTCCAGGATACTTTTAAATTTTATTTGCCAAGGAATAATTTTATAATTTTGTTTGCTGAACTTTTTGTTTGAAACGTCAACTTTAATTGAAATTAGGAGACAGCTACGATTAAATATATATATATATAAATCATCAGTACTATATTTTAAATTCCTTCCGTAGAATATAATTTGATTGCATGATTCGTATCTCAAAATATTCTTTCAGCTTTTTTAAGTAAACATTATGTTAAAACTTCTCTTTCATTTCTTTCATCTTTCTCTGACATTTTGTTAAAATTGCTTAGTTAGAATTAGACAACACACCTCTACTTTCTTTAAATTATAAGAAAATAATATATTTCTTGAGATTTTTAGTACTGATTTTGAAAAACAAAATATTTTTAGTCGCGTGATAATTGTGGTATTTAGTACTGTTAGATATTCCTATGACTAGAATTTATTCATGCGCTAATGTGTAATCTACACTATATTTAGTGCAATAATCTAATATTCTATTCGGTTATAATTGTGTGTTTCTCAGTTGTGCAACGATATAGCAGTGTTTAATGAATCAAAATGCATTTCTATACTTTTTATGCATTACAGTCCATGTACTCATTGCAAAACAAAATGAAAGATTGTTTTCCTTAAAAAAAAAGGGGGGGGGCTTGATTTAAAAAAAAAACATTCAAAATTTTATTTTATTTTTTTATTTTTTTATTTATTTTTTTTTTTTCATAAAAGAAGTTATTTTAATTCGATACATGAATAAAGCACATTCAAAAGCTACGATTCTTAAAAGTGAATAAACATTTGCAAAAATTATTAAAGTAATGTATTCAATTATTCTGATATTTCTTATTAAAAATGATATTATAATATTTAACAATCTAATAAAGTTAGCATTACCGTGTTTTCCTATGAAAGTAATTTATTAGTATTATAATTTATTTATTCAAAAAATTTTATCTTTGTATTTGTTTTTGCGGATGAGTATAAAAATTTTATGTTAATTTCAATTTTCAAAATCTCTATAGTATCTTAAAAATGCATTAGATTATATAATTTATTATGACACACACACACATTTCTGGTTGACAATTTCTTCCGACTGAAGATGTTAAAAACAATCTTGTGAAAGCGTTTTGAATTTGATCCATGATCAAGTGACGATGTCAACAGTTCAGTTCCCAACATTTTCTTCTAACTAAAACAACCACCTCTAGTGGCAGAAACAAAACTTTTACGTCAGAGCTTTGAGTAGAGCAGATCGGTTGGTTCAATTGATGTTGCAACAATTAATTGATAGTAGTAACTGATAAATGGTGATGAGCCAGTGGTTCGACAACCATTGACAAGACATTTTCTACATGAGAGATACGAAAAACATGTTAGTCATAGAATCAGCAAAATATATCTTCTATATCAACGATAATACTACAATACCCGCCCTGCATTATCCATGCCTTATCATGCTGAAACGTAGTGTTTCGCATGGCTCGTAGAAAGGTAGAGCTATGGGCTTTAACACAATTAAATGTAACCTCCACCGTTCAAAGTACCGTCAACACATGCAATAAAATGATTTATGTGATCAGAATAGTTATAATAATTAATACATACTATTATATAATTTCTGAAAAATCAGAAATTTTGCTATTTTAAAAATGAAAATAAATGATATTGAGGAGGATTTTTAATGATTTAATTATATAGGACGTAAAACACATTCAATCATTTAAAAAATCAACGAGATAAAAAAGCAGCATTTGTAAGGAATACTATAGCAACCCTATCTTATGTCTATATTTAATTATTTTAAAACTATAGTGAGTCGAAGGAAAAAATTTGTTATTTCCTTCTTAAATTAGAAAAAAATTTCAGTAATGTCAAGTTTATAAACTGACATATACTCAAAAAGAACCAATATTTAGATGAAACTAAAAACCTTATAAAGTGATCAGGAAAATACCATACTCCACTTCCATCAAGATATCTGTAAGTAATGACTAATTAACAGCTCTGAAACATTGTGGAAGATCAAAATAAATTGGCAGCCATATATACACTCACTTTTAAACGATACGAATCTTGAGGAAAACCTTAATTTAAATTAATTGATTTTTCATGAGTTGATTTCTAAAGTTTATACAGCACTCTTAATGTTTATTCAGCAATATTCATTTGGGTTGTTTCTTACCTTACTTATTTATTATATGTTGTGGTCCATTTTCAGTAAATTTTACTAAGTTTGGATTTAATCGCTGCTGTTTCCTTAATTTTTGACAATGACTGTATATATGTTATACGTATATAAACACTAAAATTGAGGTCTTGATAAAAATGTTTTATTTTTTTATTGGGATCCCAATTTTAGTGTTTTTATACATATTTTGGTATTTATTTGATAGTTTTTCTGATTATTTTAGGAACAATAACATATCGAAATAAAACATTTGACTTTATTATATACTTTTTGCCTAAGTCATATCTGTTAAACAAATATTTTTGATCAGATTTCATATTTCTCGCGACGCCATCATTAACGCTCTGCCACGCATTGACACAAGTCGAACAGCAATCAAAGAGATTTGCCCAGCCTTCCTGAAACCTGTCAAGTGTGAGCTTACCCGTTACAGAACTTTAACTGGCATGTGCAACAATCTAGAGCACCCTTCATGGGGTAGTGCGAGATCAGCAATGGTCAGATATTTACCACCTGAATATGCAGATGGTAAGCAGAACTTTCATAGATATCATTTTTAACTACATATAAGTTCTCTTAATGATTCATTATTCTAATATTTGTTGTTAAATACTCTTAATCCATGTAAAATACTAATGTTGTTTCAACTGTTTTTTTAAATTTTCTCATCCATGTTTAACTTATTTAAATGTTTCATAAACCATTCTTTTAAAAATTAATAGTAATGTCATAGTTTGGAGAATTAAATCGTGAAAAAATATGGTACTTTCCCTTTTTCAAGCAATATAAATTCATTTGGCAAGCAATATAAATTCATTTGGAATGCAGTTACAGGTTTCAGTAATGAATATAAGCAAAATATTTTACTAAATGAATTTTTCTTAAAGTGATTATATTTTGTAGTTGAAATAGGTAAAATATCAGTATTTTACATATCTTTGTGTTTAATTATCACTTCTTTTAATTTGTCATTTCCTTAACAAGTATATTACTTAATTATAAAAAAAATTTCTTTCCACAACTGCAGCAAAACAAGAGTCCTTAAATTAAAAATAAATTTAACTAAAACTTTTTAAAGAGAAGAAAACTTCTTTTGGCTTTCTCTAGTAATAAATACTAATAACAACTTACATTATTCACTGTCACTAATAATTTTTTGTATAGGAAATTATCAAGCTTTAACTACAACAAAATTCAGTTTACAAAAAAGTTCAAATTACTAAGAAATACATATTAGGGTCAACCTAATATATATATATATTTCAATAAAATAAAAATACATTTCAGATTAAAATTACATAAAAACATTTTATATCTTAATGATTTTTGAAGGCACACACACACATTGCATTTTTATTAAGGAAAACTCCTTTCTGGGGAACTTGATAAATGAAAGTTAATAAAATATGAAGAATGTCGTTTTACTGTATTACTTGTTTTCCATATTTTGGAAGGTTATAGTTTCGAAATTATGTTATACGATTAAAATATTCATAATGGGTACTGTTAAGCCTTGTGGATTTGATTATTTTATTAATAAAAAATGTATGTGAAGAAAACATTTTTGTAAAGAAAAACAGTTTATATTAAGTTTAAATTATTGTAATTAATGGAATCCATTTTTGGTGACTAAAACTTCTGTAATATGCCTTAACTGCTTTAATTTAAATCATGTATAATACGTAAATACTAATGGTGTAATTGAGAATATGTTACATAAAATCAGAAATTTACTTTCTCCACACATTGTTTTGAGCTAGCTAATTGTGAAATTTATGTGTATTTTCCATTTTCCAGAAGTATTTAATTTCATATAATATAAATCTAAAATAAAAAGTTATGATAATTATCCAACTACGATACAAATATATTTTTTAATATTACTAGTTACTAATTTTAGAGATTTAATTTTATAAATGCATTTTATTATTTTTTCTAGCCTTTGTCGGTAGACAGTTGAAAAGTAGATTAATATGAAGATTTATACTTATATAAGAACACTGGTATAAATGAAAACCTTTATGATTAGATATCTGGGAAGTTTTCTTTGTGGAATGTAATTTTATCACAGGACTAAACTTTTATAAGCTACCTTTAATTATATTTTATACTTAAATATTTGAATAAATTAAGGATTACATTGAAAGAGTCAAACAGAGCTTGAACTTTTTGAATATTGAAAAGGTTTTGCTACAGAAGTAAATGTTTTCTCGTAATATTATTAATATCCATTAATCCTTCACAATGTTACAAATCCCCCACAAAGAAGGATGAACTTAAACCAGTGGCTGGAATTATCCAAAAAATGTAAATATTTTGAAGCTTGTATGCTTAAATTTTCCTTAAACATTTTTATTAAGCAAAACATAGTAATACTGATTAATAGAAGCCGATTTAATAGACCTACTGTTAATCCGATTCAATTCGTCCATTTTCAAGTGAATGGAATTTGATAATTTTGAAATAAATGTTACAAAACTAACTTATTCAGAATTATGGAAAGCAAAATTTCTAGAATAATGTAAAAATTTGGAAGATAGCTACTAACGATATGAATCAACAACCATTTTAAAATGTTGGAAATATCGCTGAAATATTTATAAATAAGTTATTTGATATTACACACTTAAATTTTTTTTAAGTATTTCCCAAGCAATAAGTTACAAATTCAAATATGAAACAAAAATATTAATTTACAAAATTACAGATTAATATTAAGAAAATATTGACTTTTATTTGAATTTTTTTCTTTCAAATTCTTAATAATTTTATCAATTTTGAGTATTTTCCAGCATCTTTATTTATTTATTTATTTATTTATTTTTATTTTATTTTATTTTTTTTTATTTTTATTTATTTTTTTTTTAAACTTTTTCATTTTCTACAGAGTAGAAAAATACTTTTTAGCATGGATATTAAAGAATATCAAAATAATCTATTTTTCGAAGCACTCATTGGAAAAATCTGATTGATTTTTCAACAAAAAAAAAAAAGAGTTTTTCGACAGAAACTAAGAAATAAGAAAAACAATTCATCCTTAGTTAAATATATATCAGGTTTACAGTTATGTTAAAACATTTAAACAAATATTATAGTTTTCAAAAAATATTATAAAATAAAACAATAAATCTTAAATGAAAGGATATAAGTTCTTCATAAGAAAATAAAAATTATGCCTTTTCCATCAAAGATTTTTTTTTTTTTTACTTTCTACGTCCTGTGTTTCCTTACTTCATTGGGCATTAATCTAATGATTCGTTCAACTCAGTATAATTTAAAAAATTCGCAAAATGTTTCTTAAATACTGTTGTAAAATACATCTCTTGATTCTTAAAACTTACCGGTGGATATCACCACGCCATGCTGCAGTTGATTTGAAGAACAAGTTTGAGTAAAACTGTATTACGTGTGTCGTTATTAAATTTACTGATAAGTAAATAAATTTTTCCCTTAAATTTATAATAGTCATTGAAAAGTTTGCCATTCTTTTTTATGACATTATAACTAAACGAAAGAAATTAAGATATAATCTCTGTAATATATTTTTTACCTAAACATCCTTAATAAAACATTAGAATCATATAACAAATTTACAAGATTTTTAATTGCATTTTATCACATTTGAAGAGAATAAATTCAATATTTTCCCAACATTTCAAAGATTCAAAGCTATTTCGAGAATAACAAATCATGAAAATTCCACAAAACATAAAAATATTTACATGAGAATATAATTTTAAGAAATAAGATTTTTATAAAAAATATCTATTTTTCCAACCCATATTTTAATTTAACTATGGAAAATGCTTTCATTGTAATTACCTTAAATATATTAACATTTAATACTTACTAAAATATATTTTTTATTTTAGTTTCATTTAGTTCCCATTTTTTTAATAAATATATATTTTATTTATTAAAAAAATGGGAACTAAACGAAGAGGTAAAATGATTTATTTTCATGTCATAAATATTATTCTCAAATTAGATTAATCTCTATTAATTTCAACAAACGCAAGTACTTTTATTACGTATATATTTAAATTATTTTAAAAGTTACAAATGTATATTTTTGTTGATAAAATCTCATGAATGTGATATGTATATAAAGTTTTATGATGCCAAAGCAAAAAATGAAGAAAACAGTTGATTAAACGCTCGATTAGATCTAGGTCATGAGAACAATCTGGCTATTCCTCGTATACATTATTGTTTTAGCTTCTACCATATTTCTAACAAGATTGAGCTGTGTGAAACCTGGTATTAGCATGCATTAATAATTGGCATTATCTTCCACATATCATTGAGTCACCGTATTACATTTCAAATAATATACAAGTCTGTTCAACAAGATATGTTAATTACAGCTCATGCCATCAATTCATATCGTTTGGAATGTATTTTTTTAAACAAGCACTTAATTCATGGAATGAACAAGAATTTTGGAAGCAACAAGAATTTTGACTGTGGAACCATCGTTAAAAAGAAAACAATCAAACACTTATACAACAATCATTGTTTTTAAATGCATATTCAGCTGTAAAAATTATAGATTCACAAAAATACTGAATAGCAACTATGACATAAAATACTGAAGTCAACAGAAAATAATACTCTCAATTTTAAAAACATTGTAAAGCTAAGCAACTACAATTCATATAAAAAAAAAGCCGTTAAGCTCACTGATTTACGTTTATAAAGGTTTAATTTGTTGGATACACGCGAAAACCAATGATAAATATGTTAAACGGAATCGACGATAACTATGTTATTTTGTGAGACCCTTATTAACTTCACAGAATCAAGTTGATTGAAGAGAAGGATTGGTTGGTATAATGTACAATACAATACGATTGATATCCAGTATTGAAACGAACTCACGAAGACTATTAGTTTCCATAACTTCTTTGAATTTCATGAAGTGTTTTACTAATGTAAAAATGAAATTATCATGAAGTCACTAATGTAAAAATGAAATTATCATGAAGTCATTAATGTAAAAATGAAATTATCATGAAGTCACTAATGTAAAAATGAAATTATTATGAAGTTACTAATGTGAAAAAAAGTCAGAGCTAATAATGATTCTGGCACAAGTATTCGATATCAGTTAGTTAAGATTCAGTACTATCGAGAGTAAATCGCAGACTATGCTGCAATATAGACGACTAACACCAGACATATACCACACCATAACTAGAGGAGTAGACTTCAACTTCATTTATATATATATATATATATATATATATATATATATATATATATATATATATATACTCACAATTTTGTTTCATTCAATACTTTTTTATGGTGAATTATAAGCCTCTTTAATCAAATTAATCTTTTTTCTATTAAATAAATTTATAGATTTTTAATAAAAAAATTTCCAAACGAAACTACTTCATGTTAACCTAGTTATTATATGGATAGTTCTTTGACTTTCGCTTCAGTAATTTGTGGTTTTGACTCTTACCTAGAGTATATGTTTTCATAGTAGTTATTAGAAGTTAACGCTTTTAGGTCCTTTTTCACTTATCCATATATATATGAAATGTGATTGAAGAACTTCAACTAACTAACGAATAAGCAAAAGCAGTTTCACAAGAATTGCATAGATTATTTCTGTTAATAATGTAGCAACAATATTGTCAATTTTTCTAAAAAATACGACCGTAAGAGTAACATTTTAAATTTATTGTATCTAATGTCTTACGTTCAAAACTGTTAAAAAAATTTAATAACGTATTCTACAAACAATTTTGCCTGTTGCATTTATAGACAAGTATTCTAAAAAAATTGTTAATACGATTTCAGGTATAGGAGAGCCCCGACAGTCTGTTGAAGGCGGTGAGCTGCCGAGTGCTCGCATTGTCAGTTTCATGATGCACCACGACGTCAGCGAGCACCATTCTCATATTAATATTCTCTTAGTATTCTGGGGTCAAATGGTGGATCACGACATGACATTAGCAGCACAAACAGTTGGTAAGTCTCAATCGATTGAAACTAAAATTAATCATCTCTTCAACTAAGACAGTTACGGATATTGAATTATGGCTTCAGTTATAACATATCTATTTTTAAAATAATATATTATAAATAGTATCGATTAATCTATCATTAAACATGGTTCAACATTTTTGTACTTAGTACAAAAAAAAAAACACTCATATGTGTTTCCATCGGAATGTGTTTCCCTTTTTACACGAATAATATTGAAAACTTTGAAAACGCTTGCTTAATTTTAGTTTACATTATGGAAATTTACTCTAAAATCTTAATTTCAGTTCATTTAACAAGTTAATAATCAACTTATCCTTATTCAGTTCATTTTGAAGAATAAATATTTATTCTTTCTTTGAAATAATTGATTTAATAATGTCCATGTTTGTTAATTGGTACGTGGTTTCTTTAGTATCTAAAAGCGTTAAATTGACGTTTAATGATGTTTTTCTACATAAATATCAATGATATAAATCAATGTTAGTTATGTTTCACATAATTATAATAATGTATTCATACTTATTTCTTCTGATAAACATTGTTCTATACATTTCTGATAAACAATTCGTTCTTGACAACGCAGTGCTATTTGTTGCAAATACTTACTTAATAATTACAATTAACGGAAGTTAAATACAGATAAGTTAAGGAGGACAACTTTATTAGTTCTTAGTCTGATAACATTTTCTTTGTGGTGCAACAACAAAGTTCTAGAGCTTTGATCTTCAAAGCAAATTTAGTAAGATCATTTGCTTTAAATATTGAAAAATATTTTGTTAAAAGTACGAATAGTACTTAGTAATTTCTTTCTATACCTATTTAATATATAGTAGCCTTGTTCTCAAGAATTTTTAGAATGCCAACAAACGCCATAGAACAGAATTTGAGAAAAAAAAATAAATGACGTCCAGACTTCATCAACCCATATAATGCCCGGTATAAACGAAAAAATAAAACCTGCTCGTTTTAGTATTAGCGAAATTGTTAAAAAATGTAATTAAGCAAACTTTAAACCTTAAATAATAAATGAAAACTGAAAACATCGGCAGAAAGTTTACTATAGAGGGATTACTATTTTATTGAATTTTTGTACCTCGTGATGTAGTAAAACTGTCATGATCCCAATTTATTGCAACAGTGTCAGCTACTGCTTTGTTTGTGTTGACTTGAAGTTTGTTTCGTCTGAATATGTGATTGTTTCTTTGTTCTGTTTCTTTTATGAGGATGAGAATCAAAAGGAATGTGTTTTTTATTTATACCTGAAATAGTATGCTAAAAGGGATTATATGAAACATTTTTGCAGTTTCAAAATATTTAACCTCAAAAAAAAAAAAAAAAAAAGAGTGAGTACTTTTAAAACAGGAATTATTAAGAGTGCTTAGTTTTTAAATATTTATTTGTCAATTCAATTTTTTTTTTCGGAAAATGATAAGTCTTAAAATATAAAACAAATATCACACATTTCCTTTTTCAACTATTTCCAATGGTACAATGATTTCTCAAAACAACTGCAATTTTCACTATATCTATACATTGCATATCTATATATGCATATTCACTATATCTATATATGCATATTTTCACTATATATATATTATTTTATATATAGTGCTTAAATTTTCAGAGAAAGTTTCTATAAAATAAATTTTTACATAATCAGAAAAATAAAAGTAAACAAATAATCCATTAGAGAGAATTATTTTATAAATATTATACGCGTGAAAAACTTCATATTAAATGCTGACTAATTCCCGCATGATATGTATTTTATTATTTATAATAGGAAAGGATTTGTTAGCTATAATATAATATATGTCCTGCATGAATTCGGTCATCATTAACTATAATTTCTTATACGGCACTGTCAGAAAAAATCATTTGATAATCAAATTGAAACTCTAGACCACGGGTCAGTTGTAATCTTTCAAAAATAAGTAATATGTTTTAAACATAATTATGTAAACATAATGATTTTTGTAAATTAAAAGAGACAATTACTGGTTGCTACAGAATCTGTCGGAAAACCCTATGTAATTAAATAATAGTATTTGAATTTAAGGTCTAGAGTGGTAACAAATAAGAGTTAACATAAAAAAGAATACATTGTAAGTTATTTACCATATTCTCTATCAATTGTGATTATCAATTATTTCTTTAACAATTGGTTCTTTAATAATAAAGTGAAATATTTTGTTTAGTGAGAGTGTGATTTCCCTGTTTAATAATAAGAAGAACAAAAGCAGTAAACTGTGAAAATAATAAAAGCGTCAGTGAATAAATTATTTTAATTTGATAAAAAAAAACACTCTGATTAAATGATTCAATTGTTTAAAAAAAGTACAGATGGTATCGAGCGATTTTCAGTGAATATGATTTACAAATATATATTTCAGTGATGGAGTAAATACATACTATATAAGTGTAGTTCTTCTTCTGGATATAACTGAAAACTAAAATAAAATGAAATAGCACTTGACTGTAAAATTAGTTTGCATTGCAATGTATAATTATGTGTAAGATATTTTAGTATTTTTCTTTTAAAAAAATTCTTAAATGGAAATTAAAATTAAAATTAATATAACTCTATGTTTTTTCACAAACTGAAAATTCTTTTAACTAAATAGATTAATTTTTTAATCAATGAATTCCCTTACTTTACATGATGATAAAAATAATGAGCAATAAAATATTATACAATTAAATATTTTAAAAATAATGAGCAATAAAATATTATACAATTAAATATTTTAAAAATAATGAGCAATAAAATATTATACAATTAAATATTTTAAAAATAATGAGCAATAAAATATTATACAATTAAATATTTATTCAAAATATCAAAGACATGAAGAGTTATCAAAACCTATGGAAGCAAAAAATTCGGAAAATACTGATATATTTCTGTCCATCTAGTGTATAAGTAGAATTACGATTGATTTCATAATTTCATTCAAAATAATATACTGCCTTCAAACGATGTTACTTCTGGGAAAGAAAATTTACCCACGCTTCTTATAACCATAAGGAGAAAGAATTTTTAAACCTTGTACATCCTGGCTCAGCTGCATGTTTAGTACTTTGGACATTGTTGCAGAAATTCATACGTTCGATACCCACGTCAAGTGTAAAATTTAATTTTTTGTCCCCAACACTGTATAAAACATACAATTATTTAGAACACATAACAACTCTATCCTATTAATTAACAACTTCTTAAAACATACGAACTTAATCTTATTAACTGTAGTGATTTTATGTAGTCATCAATCCTACGGAATTAATACAATTGATCGCGAAAATTAATATAATTGAAGCAGAAAAATAATTTTGGGACAAACCAATAAAACATTTTACAGCAACTGACTTTCTACAACTCTAAACCGTGAAGCTTAATATTTAGTATTTGCAACAAATATTATAATGTCTACTTTGTAAGGATATTTGAAGATTTTCGTTTTCAGTTTTTAAATATAATATCATACAATCTGTTTGAAAATTAAGCAAAAACTTTATTTTATTTTCTTTAGGATAATTTCAAATTTTTTATAAGCATATCATAACTTAATTGGCATTCATCTAAATAAATAGAAAAGGTACATACTCATAAAAATAATATATAAAAGTAAATCAACTAAATTTTGAAACGTTTTTAACTGTAGAAACATTTTATGTTATTAATAATATAAAAATAACTTTTTTAATGAAAGAATTTCTATATTTACGGATTATTTACAATAGTTTCCTATATGACCGTGTGTGTGTCTTAATATGTGGAATATATAGTTCAGATCTTCAAGGTCCACAGTCTCTTACAGTCACTGATGAAAATAATTAAGGTATAGATGTTATTTTCTTCTTGAGGCTTCTGTTATGAAAGTAAAATTTTGAGCAATTATCATTCCTCTAAAGTCAACGGAAATTATTTGTTTTTGATTTTTAGCATTTTTTTGAAAAGAGTTGAAAGCTTGATTATGGCTTACTCTCAGTCAGTCTTTTAAAAAAAGTGAAAATAGGCAATGAAAAATCATCAGTAAGTAATGGAAAATCAACAGTAAATAACGGAAAATCGACAGTAAATAATAGAAAATCGGCACAAAAGCAATAAAGTTTGTGCGTGAAAGCACAAATAAAATGACATTAGTTCAATAAAATATATTTATAAAAAAATTGGACACACTGTAAAACCTTGAAATATGTTTATATTTGTAGAGGAAAAGCAGATCTTCCATCAAAAATTGTTAAAACTGGTAGGAAAAATCTACTGTCTCTCGCAACATACCTTGCTTACTGGCACACAATATACCTTGCTAAAAATATTTTCGACACCAAGCACCAGGAAGAGTTAAAATACTTCATTACTTCCTGATAACTAAAACTCTGTTATGTTAATCTTATTGTGTTTCATAAAAATATATGGTGTAGATTTAAAATGCATAACAGATTTGCCATTGATTGAGTTAATGGAAATTAAGGAACTGTTTTTGATAACTGAATGTTTCGTTTATTTTATAATTATCTTTACGAAATCTTACCCTCTGAAAAAAAACTGGTAAATTGGTAATATACTGGTTTATTTGCATTTTTAAGTATTTTTATAGGAATAAACTATCACCTGTATTCTTATAACAAAACAATTTTGAATAGTTTTCGATGGTAATGTTGTCTAAATAGTTAAGTAATATAAAAAATTCATTTAATACAGAGACATTACCTTTTATTTATTTCCAAAAAATAGAGTTAAATTTTTAATAATGTGTTTAGTTTTATCACTGTAAAATAAAAATGTGGTTACTAATTAAATAAATGGTTATTAATTAATAATATAATAAAAATTGAATAAATTTTGAGAGAAATTATTTGTGACGTATTTTCAGATTTAGTGAAATGAGAGAAATATTAATTTCTGCAGAATGAAAACTTTCAATTAAATAAATTTACAATTTTACCGATAAAAATTTTGTTTTATCAAAAAAAAAAAAAAAAAAATTCATGTATTGACAGGCAAATTGTGTGAATGGCAGTGACAAATCGATCAGCCACATCACAAATCACATCTCAGCACATTCAGTCTTTAATGCATCATCTAGTGTCTGTATATTTTATTTTTCTGTACCATATTTTTCTCTCGTGTATTTCTGGTATATTTGTGCAGTTGATGTTACATTAGCTCATCACGTTGTATTTCCCTAATCACTTAATCTGTGTAATAACACATTTCATTATTATGAAGAATCATAAATTATAAAAAATATCTAAAAGATATATCTATAAACAACACAGTATAATTCATAAATAACAGTATCTTTCACAAGATATAAAAAATCATGTCCGCATCTATGATCCTCTGTTAACAGGAAATATCAGTGCGGGGAAAGGAAGTCTCCCTTTTTGATTCGATTTACTTAAAAGTTTTCAAGCATTATTGAAAGAGAACAATTTACATCCTTAAATCAAAAAGTGCAAATCCTCAAAAACGTAGATATTTACAAATATCATTTCTTAGTGTCATAGAAATTGTAATTCATCCTTGAGGATTTTAAAAGAATGGAATAAAAGATAACGTTTCTTAACATAAAAGAAATGGAATTTTATATTTAGAGAAACTTGAGATGGATTTAAGTTTTCAATTTTGCTTTAAGAAACATGTTTCCTGTCTTACAGTTACATCAGCTTATAATTAATCAGTAATGAAACTGTAAAAGTTATATACATAGCTATAACAAGACAGAAACTTCTTATTTAATTTTTTTTAATTTAATTGCTGCAGTTTTAATACATCAAAATGCCAATTTATTTTCACAACTTTACCATAAAAAGATACTTTCAAAATGAAAGATCAAGATGTTGCATTCTTTTTAGCTCTTTTATTTTATTTATTTATTTATTTGAGTTGCTCGCTAATCAATGGAAATGATTTCCTTGGCATGATTCACAATTAATGGATCCCAAAGGTCACTTTGAATAGCCTTGGAGACCAAAAGTAGTGCTTAACCCTCTTGTGAAATACGATTCCATTTATTACTTCAGGTAAATAACCTATTAGGACACAAATTTCATGTTTTTTACATAGGTTAAATATAAAGTTGAATATCCATGGCGTCAGTGCCTTCAGCGATGAAAGTTTCGTGTGTATCGGTTCCATTGGAATGGTTTTATTTTGAAGAGTTCATTTGCAATTTCGTTCTCAATTTTTATTTTGACCTTCAAAATTGCAAGTGCATTATTTTTCTTTTACTTCTTGAACTTTTTTTAGGTGTTTAAGGAGAGCTCAGTTGTTGTAATAATTATTTTTCTATTTTTGGATTACAAAATGGAGTAACATTGTCTAACAAATATATTTTATGAAAGACACAGATAATACAATTGATTCCCATTTATATTAGAATGAAGTTTTGTTCTTTTTTACTATATTGAAAACAGAAACATATTTGTGATATCTATTCTAATGGTTGGATGGTTAGAATCATGTCCATTTGAAGTCAAGTCAAATCTCTCCAAGTGTCAAAATCAAGGACTTAGCATTGTCAGTTTATGTTTATACAGAGATTGAAAACGTTCATGATAGGAATTTGAGTTCACTGTCTTCAGTTAAAAGAAAGTATCATTCTGTTTATAAATAAAAATCTGTGGAAAATATCTTCCTATCTTTCTTAGATTAACCTTATTAAGATATTTCGCAGCATTTTTCTTTTAAAATACAAATTTTAATTTGATAGTTTAAATAAAATAATAATCTATTTTTACTGTTAAAGTAACTGAATTAAATTACTACATTAAGTAGAATGCACAATTCAATTATTGCATTCTATTTCTATAACATTTTTATTGATCCCTGAGATGAAATTCTGATTCTTTCTTAGATTGTAGTTTTTGTAGAATTTTATGATGTTGAGTTATGATGTTCGAATTTACTCATGATCGCACGCAACAATATAAATAGGTGCTTTTAATTACTGAATCTTGATATTCCTTTTCTTCATATAATTTTTAAAAGCATTAGTGAATTGAACATTTTACATTATTGTTTAATAATTTATTTAGGTATATATTTTAACAGTAATTTCACATTTCTTCATTCCATTAAGTCCAATTTGTAGAATTACTCTATTGCATAATAACATGTAACATAAAAAGTTGAAAGAAAAAACTTCTAATTGCGTGTAAGGGCTACACATTAAATTTTCATACAAACACTTTTATCAATACAATGTTATGTTTCACCTATGATATAAAAAATATTTAAACATGAAAAGTTTTGAATAACTTTTATTATTTTTAGGTTAAAAATCATTAGGTTTCTAAAATACCAAGTAAATCGGGAATTATAAACTTCCATAAAATTTCTTTTTTTATTTATTTGCTATCTGTTTAGGTGCATTGTTTTATATAATAACACTGTTTTCATTTGAATCGAATTATTGTTTTATGTACATTATTTTTTCGAAAATCAAACGATATTTGTTTACTAGTAGGTTGCATTTAAAGAGAAAATGTGTGAACCATGTAATATTTTACCAAAGTTTGCAAGCTTATTACTTTTCTTAATTTTATCTTGACATTTTCATATTAAATCACTTATAATTATTAATTTTTCCCTTTTGACATTTTATTAGTCTCAGGCATTTATTGTAACATATTTTGTATTAATCAAGCAAAAATTATTTCAAATATTATATTTTAATAATATTTATATTCCATTAATTCTAGTAAATGATAAAAGTTAATAACAGTGAGATAAGAAAAATGTTATTGGTGTTCCAATCACTTTCTGTGGTACTTGTATTAATCTAAACTTGCACCAAATTGGCTAGCATACAATAATATTAAGCTAAACACAACTACTATTGTTAATTTTACAGTAATTTTCAACACATCTACAATGAAATTTGTTATTGCGATACTAAAACTATCTTATAGATTGAAAAAAAATAGTTATAGCAATTAAATAACACAATTAAGTTTTAGAAATCAAAGTTCATTATATCTAACATTGGAAAGCATCTAAATTTAAGTTATGCTATCAGAAGCATAAATAATAATGTTTTATAATAGCAATACTAATGTAAATAGTAATAACAATCAATCAAATATGCTACTTCTTAAAGTGATACTTACCGAGAAGTCAAAAGTTAAACATTTGAAAAAAAAATACCTAAGTGCGAGTAGGAAAAAAGTCACGGATCTTCAAATTAGATTTAGAAACAAGGGGGTAATTGGTAAACAAGGGGGTAATTGAGCCCGAAGAAATATATCAGGTGATAGAGAATAAGCCCACTTCATATCTTAGTAACCCGTAAATCATAAAATGTGCAATTGAAGCTGCTATATTGCATATAGACGTATAACAGAATGAAATTAATACAAAGTTGAGAGATATCATTCATTTTCTTGCCTTGTAGTTAATAAGCATGTGGCAAATCTCCTAAGAAAGTGGTATCTCTAATGAATCTCGGCAACTGAAGTCTTCACAATAATGGTCAGGCATTAATCTTGTAGAGATTGTAGAGCGTTAGTTTTACCTTGTACACATGGCATACAAAAATAGATAAAGATAAGCTATCTCTAAATAAGCTATTTAAAAATCTTATTTATTTTAATGATTAAAAACTTATATACTGTTTATATATTAAATTATTCACATATCATAATTTCAAAAATAGATATATTTTACATAAAATTTGCCTGAACTAAAAAGGTTTCCTTATTTTTAATACTTTTCATTACACACCCTCTATAAGCGTTTAATTAATGGTTTTATTTAATTTCTATAGATAAATACACATCCTTTAAAACCTTTACATTTTATAAATATTTTAATTTTTTTTAATATGTGACACATTTCTTTCCCTTTAGACTTTATATCTAAAACGTCAGTCTTCTAAAATTAAATATAAATATTGAAATCACGCAAAGATATCTTAAAAATTATTACTAGTAGTTGATAGCAAACAAATTGCTCTTATTGTGTACTTACACTGTTTGCTACGGATTAAAATGTAGCAAGTAGCTTATGAAAAGAAACGCATAATTGTGTTTATTTATTTTACGTTAAGTACATTTATTTACTTTTAATCCTACATTTATTTATTTTTATTTCTCAAAAGTGGATATGATAGTTAAATAACTTTTTCTATATGATATTCAAGCATTATTTTTATTTGAACTACTCGTACCTTGTACTACTCAAAAGAATTCCAAAGTTGTGCGCCTTTCTCAGAGAAGTAAACTTTCTTTCCAAAACAATTTGAATAATTTCCCAGCCTTCATATAAGTAATTAATTGTTGTTCAGAATCTCGACTAGGTCAGGTGTTGTGAACAACTTATTTAACATAGGTGGACGAAACCGTGAATTATAACATAAAAAGTTCTGAAGCAGGTTCAAAAACTAGTTCAATCTGTCTACAGGAAAAAATAAGAGTCACGGCACCTGCCAATGGCCTAGTTTTCGATCATGTCATCCACTTTCCTCATGAAGTCATTCCCTTTGACCTCTACAATCTCATTTCTGTCAGATCAGTTTTCTCTAACAATTAATGAAATTGTCAGTTTTATAGAAAATATATATAGGAAGAAAAAAGAAAACCGATTAAGATCGCAACGTATGAATTCACATTTCTTGATTTACTATAGAGTTGAGAATTACATAGTCGCAGAACGACAGTTATTTTTTAACTTTTTACCATGTTTACAAATTTTAATTTAAAAATTTATTAAAATAATTATATAAACAATAAGTAAGAAAGTAAATTAAATAGCACTGATCGAATAAAACTTACAATATGAAATATTTAATTTGTGCGATAAAAACTCATTAATATAAGCTAAAATTGGAAACTTGCATATATTTATTAACACACTTCTTTTTTTTTCATGACGTATAAATGCTTTTAGGATAATATAGTAGCATTTTTTATTTTTTATACTCATAACTCTAAAAACATATTTTTTTACTTCTTATATTTTTTATTTTTAGCATTTGAAACATGCTCATCTATTTAGATAACTGTGTGGATCTAAATAAAACTTCTCTTAAGTTACTAATTAATTGTCTGATTTACGGTATGTACGTAAATTCAAAATTAGAGAATGCAGAAATGATTCTCTAATTTAAATAAATAAACTAACATTTGATATTTTAAAAAGAAAATTTTCACAATATCATTTTGTTGTAAAATAATTTCTAGAAAGAAAGTAATTTATACGATTTCTTATCACATTCACTGCAAATGAAATTTTAGATTCCTTAACAATATTTTGGAATATTTTATACACGCATCTTACTTTTTCCTAGCATGAACAATGTTTTATAAAGATTCTTGCTATCTCTTTTAATAACTAAATAATAGCTGGAAATTTTGTCGTTAAATATGTAATTTAATGGTTTTGAAACTGTTAAATTTTAATTAAGACTTATCATATAAATAATATTCAAATATAAACAGCACAGCAATTATAAAGAATATTTTTTATTATAATTTATTTAATAAAGAAATATTCTATAATATTGATTATATACACATATAATTAATATTATATAAAAATATTATTAATTATTATATAATTAATTTTATGTTTTTAATTCTAAAACATAATATTTAAATTCATGATATTAATGGAGGGATGTTAAATTTTCTACATTACCTTTAGCATTTTTATGTTAAAAACGAAGTAATCAAATTTTTTTTGACAAAATTGTTTTGCTACATTTTTATTACATGTATTCATTATAGGAAATTATTTTATTACCTAAAATGGTAAGTGAGTTAGCTGTTATTACCTTTATGAAGATATCATTACAAATAATTAATATATCTTATAAGATTTTGTTAAAGTATTATAAAACTCTAAATAATGTTTAATACTAACTTGTCATTAAGTTCTTGACACTATCTTCAACAAAAATATTTAAAAATTAAGTTTTAATTTTTTGAATCTATTTATTTCATATTATTTATTTATAAATAAGTTATTCATTCATTTTTTTTATTTTTTGCAAAATATGCAATTTAAATGATTCCATAAGAAAATTCAATCATTATATTATCCAGTAAAACAATATAAAAACTCAAATAAAAGTTCTCAGTAAATTACTTTTAATTAGTTTTAGTTGTTGTTTCCTAACTAAGTACATCACTTAGGAAAAGTGAATTTTGAAATAAACGAAAATGCTTTAAATTTGTACACGTGGTAATCAAATGGAAACACTACAAATTTATGACTCCTTTATTAGCATGGCGTAAGACCGCCTTTTGAATGTAATGCAGCTTGAATTCGCCAACGAATCAGTTCTTAGAAGTGTTGAATAGTATTTAGAAAAATATTGTACCAGTCTTCATGGAGTTATAGTGAGAATTCTGAGAAGGATTCCGATGGAAGATATCGATTCCGTATCGGATACTCTAAAATACATTCAATCATGTTGAGGTTGGGTGAACATTTGGGTCACACAAGGTTCTTCATCATCATGTTCATCAAATCCTACGGCATGGATGGGTGAATTGTCATCCTGAAAAATTCCATATCCATAAAGAAATAAAATTTCCATCATAGGATGAACCTGGTCAGCAAATATTTCTCTAAACTACTCCCTAATGATCCTTCCTATCTGGCTTATCATTGATCTAGCCAAAACCTAAGACATCACTACCCATATCATGACAAATTCACACCTCAATGATTGACAGTTGAAAGGGAACAATCACGATCATACACTTATTCAGGTGTCTTCCAAACGTGCACTTGCCTTGTAGTGAAAAAAGTGAAAGGAGATTGATCTGGCTTTACTTTCTGCCACTCATCAATCGACCAGATTTTAGTGAGTAAGACACCACTGTAGACAACGTTTGACATGAGCATGTATGTCAAGTAGCTTGGGAATTGCTACTTTGCAGTAAATGTTCTATTTATGAAGGTGCCTTCTAACTGTAATCATTGACACTGTATAATCCAGATATTAATTCCAAATCCAATTTATCTTTGTGATCTTTTTTGTAACAGTTTTTCTTTTCATAGACATTATAATCCTCTTTCTTGCAATTTGATCTCTTTACATAGGCTTCTCTTTCCGCCCACTATTTTGTTTTATTAATCTTGTCTTGCTATGTTGTCATGACTTTAAGCACCACACCCTTAGAAACGCCAAGAAGTTAGAATGTTTTGGTCATACTTACTCCAGCTAGACGGACACCTACAGCTTGGTGTCTGAAATACTGAGAGATCTGGCGTTTTATTCTTTTGTGAAAAAAATCCAAGACTTATAGAGTTTCGAAAAGGTTACCCCGCATGCTATCAAAATATATATTTTTTATTTTTAAAAAACGTCTTAGCTATTATATTTTAATGCCCTCAAAATGCATTAAAATATGTCACTTTTCTTCACAGGTTTTTCCATTATTTTGATAACCACCAGTATAAAGGAAGAAGGTAAAATGTATTAATCTTAGCATTAAAATTTAAAATAATTTTCGAGTAAGAAACATATTTAAGTATTATTATGCATCAGGTTCTTTGATCATTATCAACATATTCATTCCGATTTATATGAAATATATTAATGACACTTTTCTGTGCTTCCAAGAACACAATAATAGTATAAAAAAATTAACAGAATCACACACAATCATCAATCTGCTTAGAAAGTGTTTTGTAAATAAGTAAGAAAACAATAATATTTCATAAGTTTGACAATTTCACAGTAGGTTAGCGTGCCTGACTGCGGATAGGGTCCTGGGTTCTAATCCTGGTTCGGACATGCATGTACTTTCTCTCTCTCTATCTATCTATCTATATATATATATATATATATGTTATTTATATAAATATATATATATATATACATCCTTTTTTTGTATGAAGGGTTCGTGAATGGTTGCCTACCCTATAAATGGGTTCCTATGGTATGTATATACTTACGAAGTCGGACTCCACACCCAAATATGGTTCAGTAGGAAAAGTGGAGCAGCGCACCCCATAATGCCAGCCTAGCTGGCACACGTGTCGACAACAACAACAATTTCACAGTAAAACTAACTACCAATAAACAGTATACGAAAGCATATAAATTGTTCTTTCAAATCTGTATTTTTTTCGCTTAATTATTCGCTTAGTGTGGAAGTCTAAGCTAAATTTTGACCATATCTCAAGTCTATATATATAATAATTTCACATTTTTCATATCGCGTACTTATCAATTATATATTTCTCAAATATAATTAATAAATATAATTATAAAATAAATTTTCAAATATGTATAACTTAACGAATTGGGTATGCTAATTTTACACAGAAAAAATGTTTCTTATGTGTACGATGGATTTTGTCCTAAACAGGAATAACCATACACAGGAAGTGTAATTCTGTGAAAGAACAAAGATCTTGAAATTATGTTTGATGCTGTTACTTTTCCATGTCACATCAGTTTCAAGGGAAACAAGGGGTATACTGCTTTTGCATATTAAAGGATTAGGAACTGCATATTTTTTAAATGTTCCAAGTATGATTAATTTCATACCGATGTTGTCATCCAATCGTCCAGTCTATATTATAAATTGTTTTATTCTGAGATTAATTGCCTAAGATATACGGTCTAGTTGCTGTATAGTTGCTGAAATGTATCAGTTGTTGCATTAGCATAAGTATTTATGTAATGTAAGCGTGAATGATGTCCTTTCGATAGATATAAGCGATATCTATCGAAATATCTAATATTCGATGATATGAGAGATAGGTTTTCTATGAAATCACATGGAATTCTCTATACCCACTCAAGGATATATCCCCTGATGTACAGATGTTATAAAATCGTATTTTTTCAAAGATGGTTGATTCATCAACCATGTTTCACTTTCTCACCAAATAAATAAAATTTCTAACATTTTGAAGGCTGAAATTCAATTATTTCTTAAAGAAAATAAATCACCAATATTTTTCTGGTTCTATTTCTTTGTGAGTACAACTACTAATATCATTCATAAGCGTATGTCTTCACTGACGCTAGTAACAAATGTCATTTGATTCTAGTAACAGCTGTTATTTGATGCTAGTAACAGCTGTTATTTGATGCTAGTAACAGCTGTTATTTGTTATTTGATGCTAGTAACAGCTGTTATTTGTTATTTGATGCTAGTAACAGCTGTTATTTGTTATTTGATGCTGGTTACAGCTGTTATTTAATCACTTTTGCGTGATATCAGTTTTAAGGGAAACATGGGAATTTTTTCTAGTAACTTATCGTTAGCAGAAAAGAAAAATATTCTCCATTTGTTCACCCTCTTTTCACACAACTGATATTTATTGCACATACTAATAGTGTGATCAAAAACTCGATTAATTATTATCACACTACATTTATAGTAATTAAGAGCTACTTTCCTATATTTTAAGAAATCTCATTATAAATTAAGTATATACTCTTTTCAAAATGTTTACTTACGCAACTCAAATTATTAAACTGTCTTGCGTTTTCAATCGAAACTCTTACCTTCAATTGCATGTAACAGTCTTATAACTTCAATTGAAGAGCATTACTCTGGATCAGGATTGCTCATTAAGGAGACGCGATCGAGGAGAGGATCACTAAGTCATTTTCGGTTGATTGTGGATGGTAATTTTTATGATCCACATACCTAAAAATGTATACTTGCTTAATCCCCTATTGTCATTTAAAGTGATCGGAAACAAAAAAATTAAAAGTAGCTCGTGACCCAAAAAAGTGTGCCTACCCCTGTTCTAGATATTTGACCGAAGACGAGAAACGAAAATACTTTTCATAAGATAGTGATTTTCAACTGCGCTTTTATGCATAATAAAATAAATGTGTATTAAACCTTAATAGAAATCAGTGAAAAGTGTTTTCAAAATACATCTAAACAAACAATAAATAAAAAAATCTGAGTATTTGAGTTATTCTGTCGTGTCAAAAGAGAAATACTCAAAATAGAAAAAAATGATGCGAGAGATTAAACATTTTTAATTTTATCCACATTAAATTTATAATATATTGAAAAACCGTTAGTAATGAATTACAAATAAGACACAAACATGGTTTGTACTACAAAATAATTCTTTATTTTTAATTCATTTCTAAAACTAGAGCTTTTGTAATATTAGATTTTTTGTGATTTTTACTTACTATTTTGTTACAGCAGTATTTTAAACAACACATACTATGTATTTCTATTTCGTAGATTTTTAACTTCAGCATGGTAAATATTATAGCATCAGGTTCTTGACTTATTTTAGGAATTCGCTTGTGCTTACACTTTTATTCATGGGAAAAAAAACAGTAAATGATACTGCATTGTGATGATGTTTTTTCAACTTGCAGCCTTAAGTATTTTAAAACATTTACACATGGTTGAATCACATTATTGTATGAGGTAGATAATGACATAGCTTTTCCTTGGATCATTATTTTCTTGAAAAATAGAAAAACAAATCTTGTCCGTAACTTTCTGGTTATTTTTAATTGATATTAAACTTCGAATATATATATATATATATATATATATATATATAATTTTCAGCACGATAAAGGAGGGTCTATGGTAAATTGAAAGGTATTATTAACAAACGGGGTCTCTGCAATATATTTCTGTAATGACTAAAAATAGTCAGAGCAGAAAATTATTAATATTTAAATTGTTTCAAAATTCTTCATTCTCACATAAATAAAAACAGTTTGAATGTGACTCACTTTACATATAAGTTTAATTCCTCTGCATTAGTTTCCAATAAAAATAAAATATTTTCACAATGATTAGTCCTTATCTCTTATACAAAGTATCACAGTTGACTTTTTACAGTATTACATAGAATAACTCAGAAAATATTTTCTCTATTAAATGTAAATTTTTCCTGTACGCTAAAATTAATATTAATTTTTTAAAAAATTTAAATCATTCAGTTTAATACATTATTGCTCTTTGAAGCTGAACAAATTTGAATTTCTTCCAAAGTGATTAGGTTTATGTCATGATAAAATTACATAATTTTTAAATGGTAATAGGAACCAAATATGTCATAAATATGCAACATTTGTATAGTTTTTTAAGACAATAATTTTGAATTCATTGTTAAAAAAATATTTAATAATCCTTTTCCCCGTAAAAGATTTAAATTTTACAAAAAGTGTGGTTTAGGAATTTAAAAACATGTGGATCAAGTTTTTTACAAGGAGTCTACAAGTTCTTCAGTCATCACAATTGCAGAAACTTTTGCATCTATCTTGTAAGAAAAACGAATATATGCCAAGAAATTCTCTATGATTTAAATAATTTGACCTATAACAGGTTGTCTTTATAGGTTATTTTGCAACAATCTGTAAGCTTTTGTGGATCATGTCATATAAAAATTTTGTAACTGACTACATAATCATCATTAAGATTCTATGCTAATGCAAGCTGAGGATTTCTTGAAGAATGCAGAGAAAGTTTCTGAATGACTGTGTTGATGGCCTCAGAAATGGAATTGCTAAAAGAGGTGTCAGGGCAAATGTTTAAAATGGGCGGTTTCCACTTAAAAGTGCAACAGGGTGTGTCTCCATGACATTTTAAAATAATTAAGAACGTTTGAAACAAAGCTGTTTGAAAACATAGTATGAATTCTTAATTTAAGAATATTTATTTGGTTGCAGATGACAAATATAAAGCTTTTGATTTTACATTATTTTTTAAAACACATAGTATGAATTCTTAATTTAAGAATGTTTATTTCGTTTCAGATGACAAATGTAAAGCTTTTGATTTTACATTATTTTTTAAAAAGATTTTCAAACAGAAAATTAATTACTATGAGTGTGAAATGTATAGTTTTTTTTTCTTTAGAACAAATAATTTCACTTGCGATTGGCTTAGAGATCTTTCTAATCTTTGAATTGCTTTTGTAACTCATTTCCTCAACAGTATTCCTAGTTATAATTTAACAATTAAACTTTTCTGCTAACCTAGAGTGTTTCCAATATTTTTTTATTTGTTTTCTTATATTTATCTAAAGAAATCTCCTTATATTTCCTTATAATTACTAATCCGATATCTATTTAGTCATGAAATATTCTATTCCCATAGAATATTTCATTCTACCTAACTAGTAACCCATAATAAAAAGTTTCATTAATAAGTGAGTCTGAGAAACCAAAATGTATTTGAGGCATTTAATTTATTTTACTTAATTTTATACTGCAAACCAGTATTTTAAAATTATTGTTTTTTTCAAATTTATGTTAACATTTAATACAATTCTTATTGATAAAATTGACAAAAACTTTGAAAGTAGGAATTGAATTCAAATGTTCTTCCTCCATAAAAGAATAAATGAGATAAATTTCATTCAAATTTCTTTTTTATTCAGTATTTCTATTGGAATTTAATAATCCTATCAATTACTATTAGGCAAGAGATATAAGAAACATCCAGTACTGGTGCTGCCTCGGCAAGCAGAAAAAAACATTTCAGAAGACTTAATGACGAAAGTTGGGAAAGGTTCAACATAAAAAAAACAAAAAGGCAATCATTAAAAACAAATACCGTGACACCGCCTTTCTATTCAATGAATCAGTTTCAGAATTTTCCTTTGACAATAATTTTAAAATTCACGATATCATGGATACTATGCTATTTTTAAAAATTTCTTAAAGTCATTATACTTGAAAAAATTCAGGACAATCTCTGGAGATTCTAAATTCTATCACACGAGGTTCCTTAATGAGTCTGTAACACTCAATTTTTTATAAAATACATAGAGTAAAAATTTGGATATGAGTATAGATTTCATATTATGACAAAACTTTAGGTTTCTAAATGTAACGAAAGAGTTTATATTAATTAAATTTTATATTATAAACTGAGCAAAAACCTCTTACCTTTAATGATTTACACTACCATTAAGAAAGGGAATTCAACTTTATTTGGGGTTCGCATAGTCAGCATTAGACTTCTAATATATGAAAGATTTTAAAAAATATTACGTTAGGAATATTTCAATATTCTTGTAAGCAATTGTTAAATGCAATGAAGGCATTAATTAAATATGTTTCAAGTAATAGAAGCATTATTTGCATAATTTTCTTGTTTTACTTTTAATAAGAATTACCGGAAATTTCCAGATTGCTGAATAATTTAACCAGATTTAACCAGTTTTATTATGTGATATATTATATGAGGAATAGTAAGAGAATATATTAGAAATTATAATCAAAATAACTAAATGCATTTATCTTTTTTATTTTCAGTAGAAAAATGTATTAAGACTTGTAGGAATATTTGCTAAAAAATTTCACCTTCGAATATCAATTTTTTACCCTTTTTTATTGTTTGATCACATTTCACAACCAAAAATGAATCCTTTATTTATTTAATCATGAGTGCATTTCAGTTTCTTTTCTCAAAATTTAAATATTATGTCTTTCTTTGTAGGATAAAAGCTGAATTCTCGAAATTTTAATTATCTAATTATGCCGATTCGGGCAGTCAGGTTTCTCCTACGTCTTCGGAAAATATTTAAGATTATTTTCCTTTTGTAAAATGTTAAAACTATTTAGTGGCAATAAAATTAAATCATTCCATTTTTACTAACTTTCTTTACATTTCTTACAGAAATCTACAACAAGAAAGTATAATTCTTTCCATCTTATTATAGGCCAAAAATTGTTACTAAACTAATAAAGTCGGTAGTGAATAAACGCATAAATGCATTATATTCAACTTTGAAACATTCTTATCACAGTTGAAAGTATTTATTTTACATAAAAATATATTCTCTTAAAAATAAAAATACACTGTTCTTTTGATAACTGGGTGTGTCACCATACTAGATTATGACGTACGAGATTCCTTATCTTTACTCCCACTTCAAACCGACATCATAACTAAATAAATAAAAAACATTTCTACAATTATCTAAATTTTAGTTTTTCTATTAAATGCAAATGCGATTGTTAATTCACTATTCTTTATTAAAAAAAAACAATGCTTAAGAATTCGTTATCATGCACAACCTGATATTCTTCTAAACAATGAACAGAAGAAATAGCAATTTCCGAAAGAAACAAAAATTGCAATTGAAAGACAGTAAAAAATAGTTTGAAGCATTGATGCATTACTATGAAGAAAAATGTAATGAAAATTACTATTAACGGGGCATAATTCATTCTTTCAACATACTATGATGAAACAACAATTATATTGGTAGACTGTATAAATGAAGACGATTAAAAACTTTCGTTTATACATGTTTACGCTAATGCATTAAGCGGGTATAAAATATAATATCGAATTTAATAATGAAAAAGAATCATGTAAAAAATTCCAATAAGAAAAGAAATAATGTTGTTTATCTTAAGTCTTAAAGCATAATATAGTAATGTCATTATAATTTCTCAATGACTTTGAGCAAATTAAACAATAATAAAGTTTAATTGTATCTTTGTTCTAAATTTGCAGAATTTTTCATCATTCCGTGTATGTTTTATACAATCGTAAGTGACGGTAACTGTTACTTTAACCTGATATAAAGTAACAGTTAACGTTATCTCGAATAACCCCAAAATCTATCTTCATCGAATTCTGATGAAGAAAGATTTTGGGACATAAATTATAAAAAATAAGCGCATAAACTTTGCAGCCAAAATTATTATATACCAAGGACACAGTCATTACATAGAATATACAATTCGAGATTAATTTTTTAGTTCTGTTTAATTACATATATTAAATCGTAAACTTTATATAATTTGCAAATGAAGCATTGACTAAAATTAAACAAAATTCCAAATATACACACATTAATGAATTTCTAAAATTATAATATATTTACTGCGTAGAAATAATAAATTTTTTCGTGGTCTCAACAAAAAAATCAAATATTTTGATATTTTAAATTCATAATGTAATATTGATTAGAGAAAAGATTTTCTTACATGCTAATTCAGTCTTTTCCACCGTATGTCACAGTCTAATTAGCCCTCGAATGCAAAAAATGACCGTTGAACGACAAACAAACAAACCAATCAGTCTTTTCCCATTTTTACTCTTATCAAACTTAATTTAAGTAAGATAGAACATAATTCGAACTACAATTTCTCCACTGACAAACTTTCCTATGAATAATTGGAAAACTGACTTATCTTTTTCATTGATCACAAATCGCGAGAAAAAAGTTCAGGAAAATAAAATACATTACATTCCAAAATCCTAGACAAAATGGTTTAGATTAGATCAAATAATAGATTAATTGCATAAAACCTTTTTTTTAATAAAAAAATGTTTTGTGCAATTAAATATATATATATATATTTGAATTTTATAAAAAGAAATATTAAAAAAATCAAGAAATGTTTATATAAATATTGTAATTCTGAAAATAGTAACTAGAAACGAAAACATAAAAATTTTGATACAAATTTTATTATGTGTTAAAAAAAATTTTTTAAATATTGGAAATGGCTTACACTATATTACTTTAAAGCATTTACAAAACTTTTTTGTTAAATCTGTAATCTGATTTTTTAGAAAATCGAAGCAGATTGATGTGCTGTAAGAAGAATGCACTATTTTCTTCGAAAGCGAAATATTTCCATTCGCTCAAACTAATTTCTTTGATTTTTCCTGGGTAAAGAAAGTTCAATTTCAGAATTCTTCGTTTTCATAGCCATTAAGATATGCTAACTAAAATTATATTTTTTATATAAATAGAAATTTTTTCATGTATATAGTAAGCATCATATATTTTAGTTGCATTGAAGTCGGATATATTAGTAAATTTGATATGTTAGCTTTAATTCATTGGCATAATGTTCCATATCATGTAAATAAGTGCTAATTAACTGGTTGTAGAAGCGCCATTCATTTTTCAACAAGCATACAAATTAATGTATATGCTGTTAATCGGAAAAAGACCCAATATTTAAATCTACAATAACAAATATTGAATATCATCGTTATATAGAATTCACTTTACCAATTTATTTAATGATCCGAAAATACATAATTGAGATAAAAATGAAGGTTTTTTCTTAGTTTTGTATTTTTGTTTAACAATTCTCATATCTAATAGTACGTCTTTTGCTTTGTTTGCTGAGAAATACACAAAAACTTTATTTCTCCTTAAAGAGAAACACGCCAATGTGTTATAAATACTTAAAAATAAAAAAATTGCTTTCTTAGTGCCATATAATCCAAATGTTAATATTGAATCTCACTTAAAATGTTATTGTAAAAGTTTTAAATGATATGTAAAATAGTTAAAGTTAATCTAAAATTTTATGAACACTTGTTCTTACTTTATTCTCCATTTTCAACGTCTTTTTTTAAGGTCATATTAAATTACAGTTTCAAGAATTTAATAATTTTTTATTTTGCTTCGTTAATACACATTTCTAACATTGCCAGTCTTCTGCAGTGTTCATAAGTATATTCAAATATAAAAATCCATGCACTTTATTCCCTCTGTATGAGCTTTATTACTTTAAATAAAGAGAAAGTAAGAGTTTATGATTGTGTGAAATCTATTTAAGTCCTTATTTAATGTAATTCCTTTTGAAATTCACATTAAATTTTATAAGGTGTAGAACTAAAACCGTTTTTGATCTCGTATACGAACTATTACAAAATAGAAACGGTCTCTATAATGCTTCGTATTAACTTCAGTTTTCTCTTTTAAACAAAAATAAAATACTCTGCTTTTTTTTTTTTTTTTTTTTAGTTCAAGGAGGCAAAATAATAAATTAGTCTTTTCTACTTTGTGTAAGGAAAAAGAAACTTGTTTTGCTGAAGGAAATGATTTTCTTAGTTTCGAAAAAGAGAAAGAAACAATTTTTTTTTTACTTAATTCTCCTAAATATAAAATTAAAATGAGCAAAAAGACAATCGAAAGAATGTCTGAAATAACATAAATCAAGTATATTTTCAAAAGAATTGTGTCTCCTGTTGAAATCAAGACTGGATGTCTGATATGTTCATAAAAACAAAAAATTTAAAGGAATCTTATTTCACTATAACATCAGCCTTTCCAGTGATTTCAAGTGAATTTTAGATATTTTCATTTTCCTTATTTTGTAGAATAAATAACAAAGAAAAAGTTTTAAATAAAACAATAAATAATATTCACTCTGAATATCTTATATGTAAATCCACAAACGAGGAAACTAAAATATTCCAATATTAGGTCATAAAAATAAAGAAGTTTATCAAACAAAGGAATTTACCTCAAAATAAAACTAGAACATCATTGTTTAAAAGTAAAATTTTGTTATTTAAAATTATTCCAACATTTAGTTAATATAATTTTTATTTTAATAAGAAACTCTTATTAAGTTTGGCACTTATTGAGACATGTTTTCAAAATAGGAAGAATTAATTGTTGATTTTTCGTTTTTAAACTTTATTTCTAAATAATTTGCATCAAATCTTGTGATTTTAAACCATAAATATATCCCTTAATTCACAATTGCAATTTGCTATTAATATTAATACATAATTTAAAAGCAAAATACAGAAATTATATGAAAATAAATTTTTTAAAGAACTCGAATTCATATCACTTAATTGTTTACAAAATCAACGATAGTATAGTAAAATATTGAAATGTATTTGGAAAATATTTTTTTAATTATTTTCTTTTCGAATTTTTAAGTTTCATCCTTTTATTCTTATTGCATTATTCTATTGAAAAGAATGAAATTTACTTACGAAAAGACTGTGTTAAAACCTAATTGATAAATTTCTATATTTTGAACTTATCATATACTGATACAGCTACATATTTTGTACTATGAAACACTGTTTTTGAATACACTTTGTGCTTAATTAATGTTGCTGTGATTTTATTTGCCTTTTTCTCATAATATCTGCTTCCTAATTATGACAAAAGTGTTCAATGTAGGTTGGCCTGGAAATTGAAATACTTTTCAAAATGAAAAAGTTTGATTCTTATGCTGTTTTCAGATTCCGATATTTTGATTAATCTTTCTCATTCATGAATACTCTTACTGGTGTTAATTTAAAATATTTTTCTTATTCACAATGGAATGGTTTCTAAATTTATGCTCTCCTTAAAAGATCGTGTGATTATTAAACTAATTTAAAGATGTATAATTTTGGATTTTGCTATATTTCTTGTGAATAATTCTGCACCTTATTCAATCCTTTGATTAGATTGATTTTATAACATTTTTGGTGATGTTTCTTGTCTTAAATTTCTTAATTATCCAGCACAATTTAGAATAATTGCATTCTACTTTCTTTTCTTCTTCTAAATTTGAAGAATTTTATTTTGGAATATTCTATTTTAAGCCAACGAGATCCTAATGGTACTTAGTTTGTTTTCTTAATCTTAATCGTCAAAATACATATCAATTAAAGAATTAAACCAAAATACATGTCAATAAAAGTTTGATGACAGGATTACTTTCCCACAACCATGATTACAGTTAAAAGAGAGTTAACTTATGTACTGTTTTTAAATATTAGTAAAGATGAAGAAAATGTAATTTGCTCAAAAATTTAGCGATCTAATAAAAAAAAGAAAACAAAATGGGAGATACAAAACGAAAAATATACTTATATTAAAGTGTAAAATACAAAGAGAAGAAAAATTCATCAGTTAGTTTTAATTCTTTGAAAACACGCTCAAGATCAACTTAAAAGCATTCAGGCCAGCATTTAATTATACATTTATTTTCTATGGGGGAGAGGAATAGATCAAGTAGATTTTATAAACCTTAACTTTGCAATTATAATTTTACTCACTACATGTATCAGGAACTTTCGAACGTAACGCTAATGTTTTTAGGAGAGAAGGAATTCGTGATTTGCATATTTTTTAGTGAGAAAATGAGTCTTAATCATGATTACGTAACATTCCAGGATTGATCCAAGAAACGCAATTCTCTCTCCCTCACTCACTCTCTCTCTCTCACTCACTCTCCCTCTCATTCACTCTCTCTCTCTCACTCACTCTCCCTCTCATTCACTCTCTCTCTCACTCACTCTCCCTCTCATTCACTCTCTCTCTCACTCACTCTCCCTCTCATTCACTCTCTCTCTCTCACTCACTCTCCCTCTCATTCACTCTCTCTCTCTCTCTCTCTCTCTGATATTTGTAGCTTAAAGCTTACCTTTCGGAAAACAAAATCTCTTGTCATGTGTAAATCCCGATATGTGGCAATATTTCCTGCAAACAGTTATCGTTTTGCCTGTATTTGTACATTGACTTGGCTTCGTGAACTGTTAAAACCTAGATCGATAATACGCCTATCTGTTCAGAAGTTAGTGAACTGAAAATTTATACGATATTAAGTATTGGCATACTCTTCCAATAAATTCTTTACTTATCTGATGGTCATTCATTAGATCCTGACCAAATCGAAAAGATATGGATATGATCTGGTTCCTTTCAAGAATGAAAATAATCCATACTTAAACAACGCTTAATTGAGACTTCTGTGTAAGAAACCCAGTGTGTGTGCAATTATATATATATATATATATATGAAATAAACTGGCCACTAAATATTGTGCTAGATTACTTAAGAACTGTTGACTATGCAAATAATATCTGGGTATGTATCGAAGTAGTTATAATACATGCAGTATTATAACTACTTTGATACAGTAGTTATATACTTTAATACTTCATTATATCACAATTTTAGAAGTCCTCCATAAATTGATGACCTTTTCTACTTCAATTCTTAAGACCAAAAAGCACATTTTCTTGCTATAAATCAGTGTTTAGTAAACATTTTAATTTATAATTTTGCAATACACAATTTTTGATACAGAAAATTAAGTCTACAATTTATTGTTGAAGGTAATTTTAAACTATCACGTATTTATTACTTTCCTATGCATGTCTACATTTTTAGCGTTATAATTTGCTGTAAGCGATCTCAGAAAAGGTTTTGATGCGTTCGCCTTTTGCAAATAATTATTTTATTTTTACCCTTTTTTTCGTTAATGAAATAAGCATAGATTTACTGATTTAAATATATGATTCTATTCTTGTGACTAAATTTCTTTTAGTTCCAAGTTAATTTCTATTACTAAATTTCTTTAATTAAATTCCCATTTCTCGGAGTGCTATTTTTAAATTGTTTAAACTTTCATAGTTTTTCTTGTTTAAAGCAGGAATTTGGTTAATGAAATATTGGTCTATTTTTCAGATGAAGAAAAAGATGATATCCAGTGCTGCAAGTATCCTCCAGAGCATCAACATCCAAACTGCATGACTATTCGAATACCACACGATGATCCCTTTTACAAATATTTTAAGAGACAGTGTCTAGATTTTGCTCGAATCTATCCAGGACCAAAACCAGGATGCAAGCTTGGTAGGTGAATGATAAGTTATTGTTTTTTTTTTCTTGGTAGGTGAATGATAAGTTATTGTTTTTTTCTTGGTAGGGGTGAATGATAAGTTATTGTTTTTTTTTCTTGGTAGGTGAATGATAAGTTATTGTTTTTTTTCTTGGTAGGTGAATGATAAGTTATTGTTTTTTTTGGTAGGTGAATGATAAGTTATTGTTTTTTTTCTTGGTAGGTGAATGATAAGTTATTGTTTTCTTTTTCTTGGTAGGTGAATGATAAGTTATTGTTTTTTTCTTGGTAGGTGAATGATAAGTTATTGTTTTTTTCTTGGTCGGTGAATGATAAGTTATGGCTTTAATTATTGTTTTGTTTAAGTTATTGTTTAGTTTAAACTAGTGATACTCTGCTAATAATATAATGTGGAAGCAAAAACAAAAATGTTAGTTTAAAAAAAAACTGGAAAACACCGTAATAGTTTTGCTTAAAATTATGCAATTTATATTAGTTTTATTGAATTGTATTTCTTTATAAGCAGTAGTATTTTAATCTAAGAGTAATAAAAAAAATTTTAAAAAAATTCTCGTCAGAAAAATTTTGCAAAAACAAAATTTGATTTAGCAAGAGAGGTCTGTAAAAAATTTAAAAGTGACATGCTAATATATTCAAGTCGTAAAATGAATATTAAATAATGCTAATATATATATATATAAAATTTGTATTGACACTTTAAGTGAATTGTTGACTTGATTGTAATTTTAATATGTTACTTTTTGCATATAAATAGAGAGAGAGAGCATAAATTGCCTTTATAAAATAAGAGGAAGAATAGTACCCATCCAGAAAGCAATAATTATCTTTGAATATAGAATTGCATAATATTCTGAGAGGTCAAAAAAAAAAGATTAAAACTATAATTCCAAGCTGAACATTCAACAATGTTGGAAAGCAAATGAATGGATAGAAAATCTGTAAGAACTGAGTCATTGTTCCATAAAAGACAAAAACTCACAGAAAAAGCTAAAATTAGCTACCACGTGTGTAACATGCAGAATACAGTTAACTGCTGCTTATTATGTATGTGACAACATTGACTTCACGAAACGTTTTGGACTTTGTTATCAAGGCAGAAGTTTAAATCGTTACTGTTGTACCGTTTTTGGGTGCCAGCGTTACATTTGATTAGCTTTTTTTCTACTTAACTTACTAAGAGCAAATAGCTGCTTCTCTTCTAGGAAAATTTTCATACGGAAAAACGCTTGATAGTTTTAATAAAGATGTATACTACGTAGACAAGTACAAAATGACGTGTCAAAGGCCGATTTTTCATATGTATTTTGAATTTTTTCTGACAAAGGGAGAAGTGACTCCATACTCTGTTGTAATTATATTTTTCTGGATTTAGTTTTTTGCAATATTTGATTGAACGTGATTATTTTTCCATATTCATTAATAAATGCATTTTGAATTAACTTTTTATCGTTTGTAAACTTTGCAATAAATATGCAAGTGAACTTTATTAATTATTAACATTTATGCTTCAACTCCTTTAATTATGTATAGTTAATTTTTTTCAGCTTAAGGAAATGGTGCCATTAAAGGATAAAAACCACAATAATAAATATACATTAGATAGTTTGGCTTGCCTTCTCCGTCCTGTTGAGAAAACTTATCTTTGCATTAGTATTGCGTGTTATCTAGCAACTCTATCGGCCGGAATTCTATCTAGTCTTCTACTAATCAAAATTATAAATTGCTATGAATCATATTTTTGTATTTTTTTTTTTCGCAACCTTTAAATAAAAAAGTTTTACAAAACTGGTATTTAATAAATGATTTTCAGTAAATCCAGATTATATTATTTACCAGAATTTTACCATCATGAAATTTTATTTGCTTAAGTAATTTTCTTTGAATTTTCTGTTACCTTTTATATTATTCTATTTTTCTTTTTGACTTACATGATGCATTAGACAGAACAGGAAATGAAATAATTTAAAAGATAAATAACTAAATACAAGACAATGTAATTCTGAAACTATCAACTAAAATGCAGGCCACCTTGTCTAGTGGTCAGCATGCCTGCCTATGGATAGAAAGGTTCCTGGGTTCAAATCCCGGTTCAGGCATGGATGTACTTTCTCTCTTTCTATCCTGTCTTTGTCCTTTCCTTGTGTGTGAATGGTTGCTTATATAATAAACGGTTCCCTATGGCATGTGTGTGTACTGAAGAAGCCAGACTCCACACCAAATACGGTTCAGTTGGAAAAGTGAAGCAGCGCATTCCAATTTACCAGCCTAGCTGGCACACGAGAACAAAAACATCAACTAAAATAAATTATTCTGCATTTCAGATAGATAATAAATTTTGCAATAATTTTAAATGAAAAATGTTAAGTATTCAACAAAATCAGATTGAAAATTATTAAAAACAGTTTTTTATTTCAAGAAAAATCCGATCATTACATTTTACTTTGTTTTAACATCGCAAAATTTTAAACACACCCACTCCTAATTTACAAAAAATGCTTACAAAATGCTAAATTACAATAATATTAAAATAATACATTAAAAATAATTTTATTACTATAAAATAATGTAAAAATATAGTTAATCGTCAAATTAAAAACTGCTTTTATTGCACTTTAAATGTTCTATTTCATCTTGTTAAATTTTATAAAAATTTCTTATTTTTAACTGAAAATTATATGTTGTAAAATGGAAAAAAACCATTTATATATGTTCAAAATTTTTAAGGCAAATATTTTATTTAAAATGTAAATGTTTGACTTTCTGCATTATATGCAGATAGTCAAGGATGAGTCATAGGATTTTAAAGACTGAGTTCAATCTCTGTTTATATTTGTAAGAGAATGGTACATTTAAACATATGTACCATTCTCTTACAGACATAAACAGAGATTGAACTCAGCCTTTAAAATAATTCCTGAACGTCAAATCATTTTATTCATTTTGTAATGCACTGTAAGTGTTGTTTTTTTTTTATCAAATTAATTGCAGTTGTTCTCCAGCATTGTTTTTGTTGGTTGTTTGGATTGTAGCTCAAAAGTCATTTTTCATGCGATTATTAATTAGATCGGTATTTATAGTTTAAAATAGATTCCGAATCACTACCATCACCTAGACTGTAGTGGGAAATGAATTCTACGAACTGTTGAATTGAAAATTATAGAGCTAAACGTTCGACTATTAATTCGGCGAAATATTATTTTCATATGCAAATCCTAACTGAAAATTATGAGACCTAACATTTTGCTTTTCGGAATTTATGCGTACCAGTAGTTAAATATTCGAAATATAATCAATCAAGCGTATTCTGTTACAGTTAGATTTCACCAATCAATTTTTTAAGTCAGTAGATTGATATTTTATCAATCGAATCATTTTTTCATTATTTAAATGTCGATTGTATATTAAAATGTAAATGTGATTCATTGAACATTACTGAAACATTTGATACTTTTACAATTCTGCTTCAACTTACTTTGCTTAAATCATACTTTCTAAATCGTCCTCATGCTTAAGTAACATCTCATTAAGTTTCTAATTAATCAATTTCATACAAATTAAACATACTTTATCATATAATATTCACCTTGGGTATTTCATTTTTTAATTTATTTACATAAATTCAAATTATTACTTTGAAAGAATGCTCGCTATTTTTAATTTCTCGGATATTCATAAAATAATATAGTAACAAATTTTGTAAGAATAAAAATAATATATTAAATACAATTTTAATTTTTTAAATTTTATATTTATTTTAAATTGCTTATACATTTACAAAAATTTAATTGTTAATGGGAAGTTTTCCAATAAAAATTAACTATGCAAAATAAACAAATGAATTCATTTTTCAGAAAATTTATTAAATTATATTCTATAAATTATAGTTAGAGAATGGATACAAGTTATTGGAATATTATATATGAAAATATATTAAGCATTTTTAGAATGTTTGAGTAATCATTAATGGGAGAGATAATTATTTTTTTTTTGAAGCCCAGACAACAATATAGATATTCCAAAATACATATGTATGTATTTTCATACAAATTTTGTATTTGTTCTTATCTTTTTATTCCTTTCTTTAACATATACGAACACGTATATCATTGTAGGGCATTGTTGTACCTAGTTTTTGTTTTCAAATCATCCAAAAATGTTCTTTTGTTATAAAAGATCAACACTTTTTCAGTGAGTTTGATTTATTGTTTTATCACGTGTCGTTTCGTTGAAGTTCATAGTTTCAAGAAAATCTCCTCAGAATCAGCTTCAATTTTGTTTCATTTCTTTTCTTCTATTAAAATGAAACCAGAATTAATTTATAACCAAGTGTTCAGAAAACTAACAAACCCTTAAATTAAAACAAAACTCATAAAATAATATATTTTTAATGAGCTTTCGGAATAAGATTTTTCTAACTTTATTTCCTGTATTCGAAATTTGCTTTTGACTTTAAAGGTGTAATTTCCTTACTGAATATAAATGGAATTCTTAAAATTAACATCCTTAGAAAAAGAAAAATAGGATAGGAAATGTTTAACATTTTCTATATTTATCTGGAAAGTATTGCTCCTTTTTCAACATATATCAACGGTTGCTTCATGAAACAAGAGAGGCAATTTTAGTTTATTAAGTACTTAATTTATCAAAATATTGTAGCCATTTTTGTTGAATTAATTCACATAATGAAAATATAATTCAACTGTATAAATTTATAGCTACAACAATATAAAAATAGTACCATTGTAATGTCTTGGAATTACAAGAACGTACTTAGTAGAGAAATTTTCTTTGCTGTGTCATAGAATATAAACTATTTGTACTTTTTTACAGGTCCTCGTTCTCAGATTAATACTATATCTGCTTATATTGATGCTAATTTTGTATATGGAAGTAATCAAGATGTTGCGAGTCGGCTTCGAGAGTTTCATGGAGGTAAGTTTGAGAAATGAAATGACACATTCTGTAAAAGAAGAAAATAGATCTACATTGTTATCATTCAGTTCTACAAGAAGATTATTCTCAAAATTCCATCACCAAAAATATAAATTATTATTGGTATCACACGAGAAGTTTTTTTACAGATTTAGTTAAAGTAAATATAGATAAATCTTCAAGATTTAAATTGCCCTTTAACTAAAGGCCAAAATCTTTTCGTCATTTGTATTATTTCTGAGGATCTTCATTTTTTAGGTGTCAATGTTGAAACCATAGATAATATTAAAATGTTGAATTAATTTAATAAGGTTCTTACAGAAAAAGAGAACTATTACATATTGCTCTCCGTATATGAGAACTCTATATATTCTTATACACAATCAGTTGGTATTCAAAGTTTTTGTAAATATCATGTTATTAAATAGAAAATATAAAGAATAAAAATGAGTGTAATAGCCTTGTATATGAACTATAAATCTTAAAACTAAAAATTTGTATTTTTAAACGTTTCAACAATTATAGTTGCTTATTACATTTGAAGTCAGTACATAACAACTTGAAACGGAATAATTATATTTATTACTGATATGAAGCAACTTGAGTTATTAATAACTCAAATTTAATTAAATTTATCAAAGTCACAGACGATACACTTTTCAAATATGGAGTTCAATTCCAGTCAAAAGGTGTGAACCTCCATTGAAACATTTACCACCTAAAACTTAACCAATCTTAAAAGATTAAAATTAACTCTTGAAAAATATCACTGTGAAGCTAGTCTAATCAAAATAATCTCTACTTGATAATTTTTATGATAGCATCAAATTTATATTGATAAGTGAGTGAAAAATGTTGTTTAACATAATGTAAAAACTTTTCTCATAATTTGTGAAAATCTTTCCTTACTTGAATGGGACACAAAATAATTTAAAGAAAACATTTTTGATTAATTATTATAATATATACTTATTGTTTAACATATATTTTTTGTCTTTTTCTATTTATTTATTATTAATATTATAACAATTAATATTATATTTCATAATTACAATTATTATCATAATTATTTTTAGCAATTAATATTATAATTATTTTTAGGGCGATTGAAGACTAATCAAATGTATGCAGAATTAGGATTGAAAGATTTACTTCCAATGAAAATGGTTGAAAAAGATGTAGGTTGTACAGCTAGACCAAGAAATGTATATTGTTTTGATGCCGGTGAGTTTTCACTTAAAGCATCAATGTCCTAGTGTATTGCTAAATAAATGAATCAGGATTTTTCAAACTCTAGGAAAAGTTAATAAAATTTATTATTTATGAAATTAATTAAATTATAATAATTATTTATGAAATAATGAATAAAATAATTATTTATGAAATTAGTAATTTCATTATTTACAACTTAGTTTGAAATAAATCTTAAACTAACTGTTTGGCAATAAGAGTACAATCGATTTACATAAACACTCATATTACTTTCTTCTTTCAGAACATTCTTCCTTTATAAATAGTAACAACTATATGCATTTTCACAAACATTTACGTTGGTTACTTTGTTTATTTATCCTTTATAAAATTAACCCTTTAAATTCTTATTTGTACCTAAGCTACTCTCAATGATATTTTTTGGATGAAGTTAACTGTTAATTCTATTTTACTGGCAGGTGATGAACGAGTGAATGAGCAGCTTATGTTAACCGTCATGCATACAATGTGGATGAGAGAGCACAACCGAATTGCTGACATTCTAGCTCACATCAACCCTCACTGGGATGATGAAACCATATACCAGGAAGCCAGACACATTGTTGCAGCAGAAATACAGCACATTACTTACAGTCAGTTTCTTCCAATGGTGGTCGGCAGACAAACGGTAGCTAAATATGGCCTCGAACCATTAAAACATGTGAGTAGATTTCAATCAACTTTGCCTTAATTTTCAGACACATTTTGGCTTATTGATGAAGTCAAGGTAAGGTTTTTGCATTACTTTTAAGGAGATAGTCTATCGGAACTCTGATTATATACAGTAAGTATTTGTTTGTAATTTTATGAATGAATATTTGTGTTTGATTTGTTGAATAACTTTGGAAGATTATTTATTTCTATCAAAGGAATTTGGTAATATTAATACATTGTTTGAATAAAATGAATCAAGAAAAGTACTAGAAAAGTACAAAAAAAGTACAAGAAAATATTCAATTTATCAAATCAGATTAAATTTACCTCTGACCTGTGATATGATATTTTTGATATATATTGTCTTATGATCTTCGCAAAATTGATAAAAATGAAATTAATTATAATAGTATATTCAACCTTAAATTCCTGAATAAATTATGCATAATAGTTCTACATTTAATACTTTTAAAGCTCGCTTAAAGGAATTATGACAAAAGGAAAAGGGAGAAAGGATTTATTGAAAAATATGACATCAACTACTAACAATGCCTATCGAGGTATAATATACTTATTATGTTTACAAGAAAGCTCAATGAAAATTTATAACGAAACTGTAAATTAATAAATTATAAATAATCAATTGTTTAACTTTTATACGATTAATAATACTGTTGTTTAATTGTAAAATTTCAATTCTGGAAATAATTACCAATTATTTTCCTGATTTGATCATAGTGTAATTAAGGAAAGTATTCGATAATTTATGTATTTCTAATGGCAGATTATGAGCAGTTACAGCAAAAAAAGAATAAAGATCGAAGAACACAGAATAAAACAAACAAAAACAACTCTAACAGTCTATTAATTTAACATGTCTCTCAGTAACGCTATGCAAGAAATGTCCTGCTCAGAGCAGGACAGTGAAGATGATGCGCGAAGTGAAGACCATCACTTCACCGAAGCTGCACAGATTGGAGAAGGCACAGTATTGAATCTATAAAGGTGATTTTGAAGGCAGTCAATGTCCAGTGGCAAAGCGGAATTCAGCAACCGCCCTATCCTTTGGGCCATTACACAAATTCCGGGTTGCATTTTTTCAGGACTTATGAGAAATACAACAATAGAGTTATTCCTGGGCGCGTACTTTGATAGATCTTTTAATAAGTTTTTTAATTGTATGGCAGGGAATAAGACGAGAAATATTCTGCTTGGTTAGAGCACTCTATTTATGCAAAATGTCGGCTTTCTTATTACTTGGAACTTCACAATGGGGGAGAGCCAATAGGAGGACAATAGATTTCTCAAATAATGCCATGTTTCTTAGATAATTATGACAATTCAATGTGTCACGTGTTATAAGATTTTAATCGGAAACAATAGCCAACAGAGGAGCTCGAGAATCGCTGAAGATTACAGATCTTGCGATTTTTTCCAAATGACATGCCTACTGAGGCATAGCAATTTCGCCATCAAGCGCAGTACCTCAGCCCACAGGGATGGAAAAGGAAAACATTTTGGAGAAATTTCCACCACCTGCGTTAGACCCATCAGGCAGGAGGGATCCATCGGATGATTCGAATCCATTCTAATTTGTGGTAAAAATTGTTTAATACTTCGAGAGCGTGGGCTCTCAGTAAAGAGGTGTCAGTATTACTTTTAGATACTTTTTGACCCAGGTGAAGATTAATCCAGAAAGATTTCAAATTTACTATATTTTGTAGTGCAACAAGTAATTCTTGTTCATGTATTAAACCAAGTGAATTTTTTACTGAAAAACTCCCTGCAGAAAGCCCATTTCGGTCTTTATATTTTTAGTCAGATCTTAATTATCTTCATTTCTATTGGTGCTACACCCTTAAACTAGTTAAGCTGGCAGCCAAATGGTTAGTGGTCTCGTTTTCGGTTCAACAGCTCGTGGTTTCCGATCTCATTTTGGGTTTGGATGTTTGAAGTGGCTTGGAATCCACTTACGATTATAGGCCCTCGGCTAATTAACCTTCATGTACAAAAAAATGATCGTTAAGAGATAAGCAAATCCAAATATCATTAAATTAAGTTATGTTAAAATTCCTGTTCAAAGAATCATTCGACAATTCTTTGATGGTGCTAGATTTTTTGGGGTGTTTAACTTTATGGGGACCTGGTCTAGTGTTGCTGGCCAAAGAGGACATGTAACAACAATAACATAATAAATATTTACCAAAATAATTGTATCGGACAAAAAATGCGAATGTTGCTATGATATTCTGGAGTATTTTGATTCGTCTTTAAACTTCTAAATATTCATTATTTAAAATAATCAAATTTTTAATAAATTTTTACGAATATTTTGGTTACAGCACCTTGTTTAGTATCATCATATTTTTGACGAATAGTTTAAATTTGATCCCTATTTTGTATTCAAATTTAGAAACAAAATTTAAAAGTTTAACTTCTAACTTTTCTTTTTTAAATAAATATATTTTATTTCTTTTAGAAACAGTTGTTTCAATTTGTAGTTTCCAAAAAATCATTTCTTTAGTGATTTTAACACTAATATATAAAAAAAAAATTTAAAAAATAGTCGACCAACTTGTCTAGTGGTCAGCGTGCCTGACTACGGATAAGGAGGTCCTGGGTTCGAATCCCGGTTCAGGCATGAATGTACTTTCTCTCTCTCTATCCTGTCTTTGTTCTTTCCTTGTGTGTGTGAATGAAGTATGAATGATGCCTACACAATAAACGGGTCCCTATGGCATGTGATAGGGTGCGATGGTGGTCCACCCCCTGTGTTGCACCCGGGGCAACGCCTTGGCGGCTAAGAAGTCCCTGTGTCTGGCCGGTTACTTGGTATCAGGGAACAATAGATTAATAGACTCTGTTGCAGTTGTAACAGTCTACAATCTGCCATTGGAAAAAAAATTAAAAAATGTTTAAAAAATATTCTTGTTCTATCATATGTGTAAATATTAAGCCCCTTAAATTATATATATGCAATTTAAATTAAAATAAATATATTCCTGAAATTTATCCTGGGAAATTTACTCTTTGAAGTTATTTATTGTGAAAAATAAAATACAGATACTTACAGGGATATTATGAAAACTACAATCCAAAAGTGAATGCTGGAATTCGAGCAGCTTTTCAATCGGCGGCTTTTAGATTCGGCCACAGCCTATTACCAGATGTCATTGAACGCTACAATAAATTTCACGAAAAAATAGGTATTGTTTTGTGCTTATTAATCAAATATCATTATGAAATCTCATGAGTCTTCTTTTGCATGCTCAATAATTGGAACTTCTTATAATTTACTACTTTTCCTTTTTAAAACTTTAACTTATAATAAGAAAATATTTTTCACAAATTTAGAAAGCAGTTTCATTTAATACATGAACTTAGGATAAATCCATAGTTTAAGTTTTAAAATTTTTTCAACTAATCCTACCTATATTAATTATCATTTTTCTCATTTAGATAATATTCTTGAACAATTTTTATAATTATTTAATTTTTCAAATATTCCAAAAACTTATGAACGAAATTCAAAAATTCTAAGAAAGAAATTAATTTCAAATCTTTTTCGTATTTAAAATTCTTAAATGGACTGAACATTTTTTTTTATCTGACTTATAAAAAGTTAAGGAAATCTGTAAAAAAAATTAATATATTCAAAAAAAATTAAGTAACGTAATTTAAAATGTATTCAGCTCTTTTACTAACTCTGTACTCAGATATCTCATATATTTTCAGATTCTTTGCGAGTATCTACCGTATTGAGGCAGCCATTCAATTTATATAAACCAGGGATTGTTGATTCTTTCATCCATGGTCTTATCAATCAGAAAGCCAATGCAATGGATCCTGAAGTCACAACTGAAGTTAGTTTCATAAAATATTCTACCATTTGCTCATTTCTTTTTATTAATCCAATTTAATACAAGAACATTTTTAAACACTTATTTGAATAAGTAAACATAATTTTATGTTGGTGGAACAAAAATCGAGGAATCCTTTTAGTAACCACGCAAAATGAAATCCGAAATTCTTTTTCTCATCTCACCAAATTGTTTCGATGTTTTATAAGTAATCAGCTAAATTTAATTTCAAACTGTAAAAATGAATAATCATCAACACTTGAAATAAAAAATCTAGAAACAGGCCAGCCTCAAATCCACACATGTAGAAAGTCCAGTAAAACGACTAGCTTATAAAAATAATTTCATCATATTGGATCCATTGAAAATCTGCCTTGAGAAGGGCTTCAAAGAGCAAACGTAACCATTTGCTCATTCCAGCGAGAAGAAATAGATCTAGTATTCTTTTGCAGTACTTTCCCAAACTTAACCTGTCGCAGATTGCCGAATTTCAAAGGCTGTTGCCACCAGGAGGCTTTATGAGAAAAGAATACCTATCAATCACATCAGTTATACCTATTACATCCCTCCCGCATCTTTAAATAAGAAGAGTCCATTTATCATAGTTTAAAAATCTGCAATTAGAACACAGATTTACAGTTTACCGTTTTCCATACTTTTATATGATGGAGAGAACTAGTGAGATCCAGCCCGAAAAAAGGACCATTATGACAGCTGATGGTTTAACTGTTCATGTTGGAAACATAGACAATCTGTCAAGCCTTTGAACGAGGCACTCTAACAGATATAAAGTATAAGAAAAATAGCTTAAAATCTGTATGCACTTTTTCAAAGGTTCATTTAGTCCAAAATGCATTTTAACGGAATATAACATAAAATCGCATTAAGCCCATTTATTCAATGACTTTCGGAAATGTGAAGATATTCTCCGAATAGATTTGTCTATTAGATATACAGTCCACTCCTTATGAAAATATGTTTGCGCAACTCCAAAGATCCTCTCTAATAACCATTCAGGTCCTATAAGCAGCTTTTTTTAAATTAAGGGAAACCGTTGATGAAAGAATTCAAAAACTTTTTTATTTCTACAATGAAATCATGGTGTAATCCCGTATAAAATGATGAAAACTATCAACCTTACTAAAATTGATTTTTATTGAACTTTGTATCAACTTTTTCATATCTTCCGGGCTCCAATGAATGTTAGGCATAATCATGAATGCTTGATATAACTGTTGAAGATTTTTTTAACTATCAACATTTTTGTGTGTTTAAAAAACAAATTTCAATAAAGATTCATCTAATAGTTTCTGACTTGCAAGATTAAATTTGAAAATTCACTTTTCTTAACAGACGTAGATATTTACAGGATACAAAAAACTCAGATAATTCTTCGTTTTTATAAATTATTTCATAAACAATAAAAAGAAGTCTTATAAGAAAAACTTACTTTTCTATTGACAAAATAGCTACCTATAATAAGGATATTTTTAAAGATTTCTTTCCTTATCTTTTAGCTTTACTCTTAGTACTTTTTATTGTTATTATAAAACACTTCAATATAATGCAATACTTCAATATTCTTCTCGAATAAAAAGATAAATTTCTAGTAGTAATATGAGAAGATTTAAGTTGTTTTTATAGTTATTCAGAACGCAATTATGCTTTACAAAAAGACTATGTAAATATTTAATTAATTACGTTTCCTACATTTATTTATTTTAAATGTCAGGACAATTGATTATTACATCACTAAATCCCACTATGTTGCACTAGAGGTAGGACAATGGTACATGAATCCAATGAGTAACGTTGTAACCACGAAAGTAGGTGTGTCCTCGAAATTTAGAAGTAGAAGCAAGTTAAGGACACCCAGTCTTGACTGACCACCTGCAGCTGTATCATTTTACTTGGAAAAAATTACAACCACGACTGCCACGACGATCCTCAAATGCCAATTGCGATCTTGACGGATCTATGTCTGGATTGGTATAGAACACACTACCTACACGTTGCGAGAACAATGCCTTTCCAAACTACATCTCCGGGGGAAATATTTGATATTATTTGTACCATTTCAAGATATTTCTTACACAAATTCATTCTGCAAATTTATTTGAAATACTTTGCTTTTTGATTTAAATAACAGAGAAATAGAAAGTTTTAATTTCCAAAAACAAAAATTTCTAAATTTTCATTAGTTAAAATGCGGGATTTTGAAATTTCTTTCAAGAATATTGAGAAATTTTTAATATAAGTTAGTATAGTATTACCTACAACTAGTTTTAAGGGATACTTGAAATATCTGACAACTATTTAAACAAATCTGCGTAATTATAGGAGATTGCAACTTCAGTCATTTAACAAATATATTCAAATTATAGTCACGGTTATAAATTCTGATAAATAATTTTGGAAGACTTTATTATTACCCTTTAAATTGGTACTATTATCGCAAAATAATTTTTGTGCGGTTTATCTCTACTTACAATAAATCTTTTCGACTCAATAATGAATGTTAGTAAAAAAGTAAAAAAGAAAAAAAAGAAAAAAACATTTTTTAACAATATCACCTAAAAAGATAACCATTATAAAAATGAAACTACTTGTATGTATTTTTTGAAACATACGTTTGCATTTATATTTGAAGGAAATCTTTTTACACAAAATTCAACATTTGTATTTACAAGACCAAATGAGATCAAATTTACATTTCTTAATTCTATTAGTAAATCCTCTATAATTTACTGTTCTAAGACTAATTTTATTTTGAAATAGGTGACAGAATTTTTGATAATTTCACAAAAATATCAAGTATTAAATTTTGTTAATAGTTTCCAAAAAGGAAAGGAGTTCTTAAGGCCCAACATGTAAAGAGTTTTATGAATATTTTCTATTATTATTTTAGTTGTGAAATATATTATTTATACATTGGATTGATTTTGAGTGTTAACAATTTCACTACTTTCAGCCAATTACCCACTTTTATTACCAGTTCAATTCAATAACAAATAAAGACGCATTAATTCCTTTCCTTATTGATAAATATTCTATATTGATTCAAATTTTTGAAGTCATCTTTACACAAAAAATTAGCACTTCTCTTAATTGATATGTTTCTTTTCCAAATAATTATTTCTTTTACAATTTGACAGTGTTTCTATAAGATTATAATTTCCAATAAATCTGAAAATCAAATTACACTATAAAGCAATTTCATTAAATTTAAATAAGTAAAATATAAATCAATGGTAGTTTTAATCTCCTTTAAGTATAATAAAAGTTACGCATGGCTTTTAACAAAATTACACAAATAGTTACAACGATATAACTATCGGCGTATATAAGGTTGAATAAAAACATTATTTCAAAAGTAGCAGAAAAACAGAGGAAAATTTGATGTACAAATCAATGTTCATGACATCACAAAATATATAACATCTGCACAGAAATCGCAATTTCAAAAAATCCTTTCTGCCAAAGTTATAAAATTTAATTTTTCATCTTCTGGTTTCAGGAAATATGTCACTGTACCATGATTCCCCAGTTTTTTTAGCTTGTATTCCGAAAATTCAGAGCCAGGCCGAATTTTCGGTACAAATTTATTAGTACAAATTTAGTATGCCAAAAAATGAATTTTAAGGCTGCCTTAAGTAATAAAAATTACATGCAGAAGAAATAATATTCCAAGAAACAGAGTGTATATGTATAAGGATTCAACCAATATAGTCATCCGTTTAATACTATAAAAATTGGATATCCTGGATATTGAAATATCCTGTTAACTGCTGGTTAACTAAGAATAAGTAACACCACTCTAGAATAAAAAAAACAATTGATGTTGACAACTAGACGAATGATCTCTAAGCCAATAATGTGAATTTTATTTTATCAACTTTGTGTTTATTCACATAATACAATGGTAAATATTCATTTAACTTTAAGAGATAACGTGGGCGAAGAAGGTGGATTTCTGAATGTCGAGAATGGAATTAGCTTTGAATATGATACCAGATGTGCTTTGGAAAGGAGCACTCGAAATAACGCACAATTCATTCGAGAGATATATAACAGACGCGGTACTCGATATATTTGGGCTGCAATCACTATAAGAATGCATATATAAAGCATGTTATTTCGAAAAACAATTAGAAAGCCATAGATATTCAAATGCATAGCTACTCATTAAGCAGATTGTGGTAAACCATTTACTTTAATGCTTAATAACGTGAGGTCTCATGCACTCGCCTTTAGATGAAGACGTTTAAAGTTGAAACAATTCAACTCATAGAGCAGCTAGTCTTCTGTTCTAATCTAAGCTTCTACTTTTAAGACACACTTGGAAGATACGTTGCTGTGAGACCATGGCTTCTTTTTATTGATCTGGGACTTTAAAAGTGGAATAATATTACTTAAACCTTCTTTAATAATTTCATAATATCTGTGCAAATGGAATGCTGAACTTTTATCTACTCAATAAAATAATATGCTACATAAGATATCTAGCATCATTTTCAAATAATAAGGTTTTTCATTACTTATAACAGAGTAGTCCTCAAGCATCACATTCTTTTTATACTTTCAAGGAACAAAACTTTTCGCACAACGTTTTAGCGTCATTTTTTTCTACTTTGTAATATGTTACGTTTGTGCTTTTCAATTTTGTGCAAATACATTGTTACACAAATAATTTTTTTCCCATTTTTGCTTGCTTTCCTAGTTTTTTATTACTATGTAAAGTTTAGTAGTTGTTAGTTTCCTTATCTTATTTTATATCTTATCTTAGTTAGTCTTATATTTAATTTCGAATTCAGGATTTTATGAACTCATTAGCTATCGACTATGATGTCTTTCTCAACAAAAAGGCTCACTATTTAATATAAGAATTTTTTCATGAAAAAATCTAAGTTTATGACACTAAAAAAAGCTGGTGAACATTCTGATTAGTTATTACAACAGTTGGAAAAAATATCAGAATGAGACACATTTCTGTCTTTTTATATGTAACCATTGAAAGTCCTTATACTTCATTTAAATTTTATGTTATTTTTGATAAGATTTTTAAAGGTAACATCAGAGCAAATTTAAATTTCACATGTTCATATATAATGGATTGCTTTAAGAACCATTAGTCAAATAAAAGCCACAAAGCCATATGTCACAAATCAAAATTTGTCATTTATCTCCTCGTATATATTCTATTTTTCTATAAACTATACACACACACACACACACACTTACACACACACTTACACACACACACTTACACACACACACTTACACACACACACTTACACACACACACACACACTTACACACACACTTACACACACACACACACACACACACACATATATATATATATATATATATATTGTCGATACATTTTTAAAGATATAAAGTCAAAGATATTCTCTCTCTGTTTTCCGTTTTCACGACGTAATATAAAAGGATGGCATATTTTTTGTACTATTTACCTATTTAACTAACTAAAACTGAAGAAAACTCTCATGAATTAAAAGACATATAATAAACAATTTTCTTTCACAGTTTTATCTTCTACATTATCATTGTGTACTCTATTTACTAGTTCTGGGGAAAATATTGAATTTCTAAATTTATAAAAAGATTGCTTATACATTTTGTAAACTACTTGAGATATTAGCAATTTTTTTTTCTTTCCTGAATATGGACTTCTGGCTATTTCCTCTTTGATCATCAGTTACTATCACGTATATTTAAATACATATTACAAAATTAATTCAAAATGAAACCCCTAAACACTGTTTCTTACTGAATAACTTAACTGTTTAACAACTATCAACTAAAATAGTTTATTTTTATGATATTTTACAAACTCGTTTTAGTGTAAATTGTGTAGAATATAAAAATATTATTAAAAAATCCCAAAAAGTATATATGCATTGGTTAGACATAAAAACAATTAATCTCAGCACCCTAAAAGTGAGATTTCAACTACGAATTTCTATTTTTTTAAATATTTATTATATACATAATTAACAAAACAATAAAAGCTTAAAAAGTTTGAAACGGCTCATAATTTTACTTGGGCGTACTATTAAAATCGTCGCTAAAGAATGGCTTATTAGGTATATTTTGATGAAACTAACTTTTTAACTCTCAGTAATATGTAATAAGAGTAAAATAGTTTCAGTAATATGTAATATGAGTAAAGAAACAATAAAAAAGATGAATATGCATGTTTCAAATCATATAATCAAAACTATTATCTATTTTGAATAGGTTCGTGGAAAAATGTTACTGAAAAGCTTCACTATTTTCGAAAATTTATGAAGAAGAAAATTGACTACATAAAATTTAACAAATGTAGTCCATTAAGGATTAAAAGAATGTTGTTTGATGCGATTAAATTGGAATGAGAAGAAATGCTTAGATTAGGTCATATAAAAATGCTATAGAAAAATTTTTTAAGATTATTAAAAATAAATAAATATTGAATCAGAAACAGGAAGTGTACATCATCGAATAAACGAAGAACGTAAAATGTTTAATACTACACTACCAATGATTATAATGCAATGATTAAAACCCATTTTATAATAAACAAATAAATTTTATTTAGAATATATATATATATATATATATATATATATATATATATAATAGAAGTTTAAGAAAAATAAGGAAAATCGTTTTTATTGTACAAACATTTTCAAAATATACATAGAAATAAATAGAAAACGAAAAATATATTTTTTTAATTTTTCAATGTTTATCCTGATAATGAGCACAGTTTCTTAAATTTATTCTAAAATAAATTTTCTAAAATTCATAAACTTGATTTCAAAAAATTAGTATTTAAATTAATCCACTGTTGGTAATTAAATTAAGTAATTAATTTATGCAATTTGAAACATTTTTAACTACATAATTAATATGTCATGGCATAGATTTTTATGTTTTTGTAAATTTCAACCACTTTTAATGTCCTTTTTTAATAAAAAAATTAAAACAAAATTTTCAGTCACTTATTTTATTTTCTTCTAAAAAATGAGCAAATTCTTAGGACAAAACATTCTTAACTATTAATGAGTATCATTTATATAGTTTAGAGATTTTGATAATTTATAAAATTGTTAATAATAAAAGAACTACAGTGAATAATCTCCATTAAAATATACTCTGTCAGACATTGAAAATACAATATCAAGAAGGAGTTGTCAGAAAGTAATGAAACTAGACAAAAAGAGAGAAACAGCCATGAGCTGTAAGTAATCTGTATTCTGAAATGATATGCATAATACAGAGAGATAACAGGGTCGCGTTAGTAGATCGTAGGACCTCCATGGACCGTGATACACGTAACCACAGAGTCAATGAAGGTACAAATGGCGTCCTGAGAAATGGCTCTTTATTCCCTGTCAACCATTTGTCAAAGTGCTTCTTATGAAGGAGGCAATGATAATCTCTGAAACTGGCGTCAAAACATATTCCAAACGTGTTCAATTGGTAAGAGACCTGGCCAAGGAAGAGACTATATCATGCAAAGCATGTTAGCTAATGTGAGCATTGTAAGGTCGGGAGTTATTCTGCTTATATAGAGCATTGAGCACCCCCTGAAGGTAGGAGAATGTCCATGGCGGCAGCACATCATCCACGTAACTTTTGGCTGTTATAGTGTGATGAATACTAACTAGAGTTGACCTCGAAACCACACTCGTGCGCTTTGACTATCTCTGAAGAAACAGAAGCGTGACTCATCTGAAAAGACGATCTTGTGCTATTCCGTCGTCCACATAGCTCTAATCCAGCACCATTCCAGACGTCGGTGTGTATGCTGTCGAGTCAATGGCACTCTTTTTAACGGATGCCATGAGTGCAGACCTCTAGCAACCAATAGACGGCAAACGGTTGTACTTGATGTGGAAGCATCCAGGGTGTCTTGCACAGGATGCAGAATTTCGGTAGACATGCTTTATGTGGCCACCACCACCTCCCGTCGGAAGGTATTGTTCCACGCGTTCTGACAACACTCTTGCTGCACAGGCAACTCGTAAACGTTCCACAGTTTCTTGTTCTTACCATTTTCACCACTGGTGATTCACTGTGGACGCATACAAGTGTCTGTCAACTGCAATTTGCCGTTAGCAGCAACCTGCCCTTCTTAGTCCAATGACCATCCCCTCATAAACTTGTTTGTCTGTAGAAACTGTCTCCGTCGACGATAACTTGGCTTCCTCTACAATTATAGGCATGTTTGCGACAAGAAAAATGTTTCAACGATTATTTTCCACAAGCAGTAAGAACAGCACAAATATTGCCCATTCTCCCAGTTCCTCACCTTGTATCTTATTCTGCTTTTGATGGAGAGCTGTACATTTCACATCATTCGCATAACTCGGTAAGCTACGCCTACCCTGAAATTTGTATAATAAACTAGCCACCCTTTCTTAATGTTGCATTTTCAATGTCAGGCAGTATATTAGCAAAATATATTTTTAAATTATATGATTGTTTTTTAGGGTTTCTGAAGAATAAAATAAATCTAATTTGAAAAATGCTCTTCAGTTAAAAAAAACAACATTAAACACCGCTACAAATTGTCCAAACAATGCGCAATTCTTGCGATACCTTGTTAAATTTCAAGAGTGACTGTGTACGGCCATTTAAAACTTTATATAAGGAGAACTTGGATTACTTATCCGTATATTATATTAATGAGCAACATTACTATTCTCCCAAAACAAAACTAGTTCTGTCTTAATTTGATCAAGAAAGCGTACATGCAGAAATTGTGGAATAGCTTTTGAAGAAATTCGTCAGGCTTTGGTCGTAATCAACTAAAATACATCAGAAAAAGTACCAACCAAATTTTTTATTTAACACTGATTGTTTGTCAGCATATCGAAAAAGTGTCAAAAAAGTATATGTCAGTTTAATCTTTAATCAAACAGACTATATAAAACAAGATTTGTATGAATAAATAAAAATATTAGTAAGTAATAAAAATAATTATTTTTCTAATAATGACATTTTTTATTTCAAATAGGTAACCAACCATTTATTTGAGAAACCCGGTGAAGGATTTGGTATGGATTTAGCAGCAATTAATGTCCAGAGAGCCCGAGAACATGGTGTACCAGGTTATAATAAGTATCGAGAATATTGTGGTATGCCTAGATTTCAAAGCTTCTGGGACTTAATAGGAGTTTTACCAAACAAAACAGTTCATCGTTATTCCCAAATTTACAAGTAAGGGCTTGATTTAATCAATTAAAGCGATTTTATTTGATAACACACATAGTTATAAATTGCATTTCCATGCAATCCAAAATAACAGCATCTATAATTTTCTATTGAAATTTAATCAATCCAATTCCTGTCTAAAAATATAATGAGTCGAAATAATTTCTAATGCTTAATATATGCAGTATAATATACACTACTGGCCATTAAAATTGCTACACCAAGAAAGCAACATGCTACAGACGTGAAATTCATACGAAAGGAAGAAGGTGCTGTAATATGCAAATGATTAGCTTTTCAGCGCATTCAGACAAAGCAGGCGCCAGTAGCGACACCTACATTGTATTTAAATGAAGAAATTGTTCAGCATGGTTCCTCATACACAAATTGCATTTGAAGGTTGTTGACTGGTGAAAAGTTGTTGTGATGCCTCGTGTAAAAAGAAGAAATGCGTACCAGCACGTTTCTGACTTTGAAAAAGGTCGAATTGTAGCATACCGGGATTGCGGTTTATCTTATCGCAGTATTGCTGCTCGCGTCGGTCGAGATCCAATGACTGTTAGCAGAATATGGAATCGATGGGTTCAGGACGGTAATATGGAACGCCATGAGGGATCTCAACGGCCACCTAACACTAACAGCCGAGAAGACAGGCATATTATCCGCATGGCCGTAATGGATCGTGCAACCACATCACGAGCCGTGAGTCAATAAACGGGGTCGTTTGGAAGACCAGTGTCTGCACGAACAGTTCGACGACGTTTGCAGCAGCATGGACTCTCAGCTCGGAGACCATGGCTGCGGCTTCCCTTGACGCTGCGTCATAGACAAGAGCGCCTTCAATGTATTGATCAACGACGAACCTGGGCGCACGAATGGCGAGACGTCATCTTTTCAGATGAATCCAGGTTCTGTGTACAGCATCATGATGGTCGCATCTGTGTTTGGCGGCATCGTGGTGAACAAACACTGGCAGCGTGCATTCGTCATACTGGCCCATCACCTGGCGTGATGGTATGGGGTGCCATTGGATACACGTCTCGGTCACCTCTTGTTCGCATTGACGGTGCTTTGAACAGTGCACGTTACATTTCTGGTGAGTTACGACCCGTGGCTCTACTCTTTATTCGAGCCTTGCGAAACCCTACGTTTCAGCAGGATAATGCCCGACCGCATGTTGCCAGTATTGTACAGACCTTCCTTGATACGGAACATGTTCGGCTGTTGCCCTGGCCAGCACGTTCTCCAGATCTTTCACCAATAGAAAACGTCTGGTCAATGGTTGCCGAGCAACTGGCTCGTCACCAAACGCCAGTCACTACGGTTGATGAACTGTGGCATCGTGTTGAAGCTGCATGGGCATCTGTACCTGTACATGCAATCCAATCTCTGTTTGACTCAATGCCCAGGCGTATAACTGCTATTATTACTGCCAGAGGTGGTTGTTCTGGGTACTGATTTCTCAGGATCTATCCAGCCAAACTTTTTGAAAATTTAATCATTTGTTAGTTCTAGTATAATATATTTGTTCAATAAATATCATTTTGTTATCTGCATTTCTTCCTGGTGTAGCAATTTTAATGGCCAGTAGTGTACAATGTCTTATACTGAAAGATACAGTCTCCACTATTAACGAAACAAAATAATTTAATAAATGAATAAAATACATTATAAGTAAACCTAATTTGAAAGAAATGTCTACTTCAGTTATGTATGTATATATATATATATATATATATATATATATATATATATATATATATATATATATATATATATATATATATATATATATATATATATATATATATATATATATATATATATATATATATATATATATATATATATATTGTATGCTTGAGATTTATAGCAAAAATATTCTCTTTTGTTACTTGTCCAACAGCAATTGTTGTCGTGAAACAATTCCTCGCGTTAGCGTCATTTTAATCCCTGTTAATTTAGAAATCAATTCCCATTATGGATAAATAAGCATCCTGTCACGATACTTACATTTCATTAATATTTGTTCCGGTAGAAAAGTGTTTCAAACAAGCTAAATTCTTTTCTTAGAATAATAACAATGTAAAAATTGCATTTTTATAAAAAATTAATTCAAAATCTGATATTTTTTTCGATTATTAATTTTTCAATATTTAGTTAATTTTCTAGGCTTAATTTATTTATCAAAATTAAATGTGTTGAAATTAAACGTTTTACATGTTTAATTAGAAAACATTTTTCTCCCATTAAATTTTAACACGACTGTTTTCACTTTTTTAAATTTGTGAATAAATTAGATCGCTAAGTTATTTTAGATTGATTGCAAATTATCTATAATATTAATATTTTTAACAATTTGGAATCTATACATTAAAACTTAGGCCCTAATTCGATTAGTTATCCTGTACAATAAGTGCCAAACTGAATTCAAATGCAATTTAAAATGAGACCTGCGTACTTATATTTGCCAAGATAACTTGAAAGATTCTTAAAACAATATTTGTATTTAGAAATTAAAAATAATTGATTATAAATAAAATCGTATAGAAGATGCTAACACATTTTAAAATGATTTTGATAAAAGAATTAAGAAAAAATAATGCTTCAAAATAAACGTTTCTGGCTATAGATTATTTTTTCAAACTAAGAAATATTATGTGCAACATTTAATTTTTTAATTTTCTTACAAATTGCCTCATGCAAGCTAGCTTAGGGTAATGGAATATAATTTACGATCAATTATTCCAATTCAATAATTAAAAATCATTGTGAAGTGCACGTTAATATTACTTCTAAGAGCAAAATGAGAAGTCATCATTCTTTACTTCTACTTGGTAAGGAAAATAAGGATAAATCACATGCATGGAAAAGTTGCGTACAGTTGGAAGTATTTCTAGCATGAAACCATTGCTAACAAAAGAAAATCCATCAACATATAAATCATACGTAAAGTTTTTAATCAGATCTGTAGAGCAACAATAAAATAATAAATTAAGACTGGCAACATAAAATCTAAAAATACAATGTTCATATATTTCAACTGAAACAATTGGACAGTACAGAACATTTTAAATCTTGTATGAAAATTATTTAATAGGAGATAAACCGATGTGTATTATGTAATCCTTGATCATGGTTTATAATCAATTCTTGATAATCAAGATTTTATTAAATTGCTGCAAAAGAGTGGTTTATTTCCCGTTGAAAATGAAAAGAAAATCATAAGCAAACCCAATACCGTCCATGCGAAGAAAATTTTAGAGAGGCTTATGACTGTCCATATCCCTTTAAACAAGAAGATAAAAATAAAAAGAGCTTTCAAAAATGTTAAAATATATTCTGCAAAACGATATAAATTTATGTCAGAAAAATGTTGTATTATTTCAAAAAATGAGTTCCATTTATTTTCATACCCAAATTTTTCAGTATTGAGATAAAGAATATGTCATGAATATTGTATGAAAGATGACAGAACACAGAACATACTTGTTTCGTGGTAATGAATTTTTAGACAGAGAAGTCATACACTTCTGAAAATACTATTGTTATTGCTTAAATTGAAAACTGATGCAGGCTTTGAATACATATACATTCAACATCTTTCATACACAGCCTAATGTTTGACCAATAGAGTTAATGTACCTAAACTTGGTCTTTCGAAAAAAGCGCCTTCTAAGTGCATACTTTCCATAAGTGATGGACTCTGCGAATATTTTCCCCTCGTACCATCATTTTTCAGTACTGAGATAAAGACATATCATGAATACAGCGTCAAAGATGACACAACAAGACATGTTTTTTTTTTGTCGTAATGAATATTTAGTCAGAAAAATACTAGCGTTATTTTTAAATTGAAAACTGATACAACCGTCGAATACATGCCTTGAGAATACAACCTGATGTTTAACCTATAGAGTTATGGTACCTAAATTTGGTCTTTCAAAAAAATTATTTATTGAAAATTAAACAAAAAAAAACGATTATTACGAAGAAAACGGTATTTTGTTATAATACAATTTTGGTGTCACTCAAATGATATTTACTAAAATTGGTTCTTTCTATCAGGATATATTTAGGCTATATTTTTTATATATATATATATATATATATATATATATATCTCAAAATATACTGATAGTTTATAAAATCCTGCATCGTGAATTCATAAAATAAACCCCGGTTGTAGAATATTAGAGTGAAGTTAGAATATTTTAGTTGGAATCGCTTTCCGTTGAATAATGTAGAACCTTGGTAGTAAAATTATGAATAATGTGCTACAGTATCATAATGACTACTAAAACATAATTAACGAGCGAACGCAGAAAGTTAATGCTTTAAAAATACTCTTATTCTTATGGATTTCTTTCCCTCTGTCTTTATACAGATAAGACTATTGAAGAAAGCTTACTATTATTATGGATATCACATGTGAGGTATCGCTTATTTTGATATCGCATAGTGGACAGTCTAACGGCCTAAGGCTGTTGTTTTGTGCCCACAGCTTAAGTTACCTTATTTGAGAACTTTTCATGAATAGGAAACCATATTCCTTGATTGTATTGAAGGAAACCTGGGGAAAACTGCTAAGCATCCACGCTGACAAACGTTCTTGAAGAAAGTTGAAGAGCAGCCTGAAAATAAAAGGCGAACTAAGCGTTCCAAAACTCACATTTAATGCTTTACTGGAAATTAAAATTGCCTCCGGGAAGGGAAGGAAATATCACTCTCTTATTCACCTCAACCAACAGCATAAGCTGAAATCCTGCTTGTCAACAAATCAAATTGAAATTTAATATTTTATTTTGAGAAGCTTCATATTTATGTCAGAATCTATTTTGCTACTGAGGTTGGAATATGTGAGGTAAAGGTACCCACTGTCAAATGTTTTTAGTGGATTGTCACACCATGAATCCTTATATGAAAAACCAAATTGAATTACAATTTTAAATGAAAAAACGCGTTTCGTGTAAATTTCAACTTTATAAATCATTTAAAAATATAAGTAACTGTGTAAAATATATTTTTTAAGATAACAATTATTTGAAGTGACAAATGTGTTTTGAAATTTATTAAATTCAATGAAGTATTTAGTCTAAGTATATACACAGTTGGAGAACTTCAAAAAATAAAAGTTATCATAAATGTTTTTTTTTGTTTTTTAAATCTCTCCAATAAAGAATAATAAACACAAAGGAGAGTTAAGTAGTAAAATCAACACATTTTTTGAGTACTCACAATTTTAAGGATATTCATAGTTGAAATCCTACGTGCTGTAAAGAGAAATATTGAAATCAGATTTTATCATCTAAACCTTTTCTAATATTCCATATGTACTTGAAATAAAATAAATGAGTGTGTCAGTTCCTTTATTTTGTATTTCATTATCTAACATTTTCTAATTTATAGACGTAAGTCAAACAACTCATCTCTCCTTGTATTTGAAACATGAATTCAAGTATATAACATCGCTAGTGACATAATAAGACATAGGGATTGTTTGCAACTATAAATTTAAATTTTAGGTATATCAAAATCAAGTATCGAATCATTAGAAATAATGAATTTACTCTCTATGGATTTTTTACTGCTGAATTATTTGATAAAATCCATCGGTTGTTATCAACATTTTAATTTGTCTAACATGGTTTTGATAGCATAATAAGATATCTTAGTTTGGAAAAAATCAAAACAAATCTATTTCAAATTAATATCATTTATTTAAATATTGACGCTAATTCTTAAAATATTCTAGAGAACACATTCAGTTAAAACTCAAAATCATGATGAATTTAAATAATGTGTAATATTTTTCAGTACTTCCCTTTGAAGAACAAATTTCTCCTATTTCAAAAGAAATAAGAAATTTATACACATGTGCAAAAAATTGAAATTAATGTCAATTTTAACTATAATTTTTCATTTTCAATGGTTACATTTGTAATGGTTTTAGGTAACTAATTTCAACAGAAATTATTAGATATCTTGTAATTTTAAATACTTATAAATATCAAAATATTTTTTCATGTGGAAAACTAAAGTTCATTAAAAATAATTTAGTTTTGAAAAAGACACCTAAGGTACACGAAAAATCTTTGCAGTATAGAAAAATGTATTTGTATGTAACAAGTAACAATTAATAATTGATCAAATTTTCATTGGAAATTTATTAATATGTGACAAAAAATCCCAAATTAAGGTTTGATGTATTATGATATTTGGAGATCAATAAATAAAATTTAGCAAAAATCAAGTAAAAAATTCAAATAGACATAATGAAAAAAACAATAATACATTTTTGAAATAAAATTTGCTTATATACCGGATAAGCGAACACATTATATGCAAAATCAATTAGGTTATATAAGCTTTTTGGGAGTGACGTAAGTAATTAATAGTTAATTCACAATTTCGTTTTTCGGTATCCTCACATTTCTTCTGGAAAACACCTGTCAACAACATCAACAAACAATTTACTGAGACTTATAGGACAATAGTGACCTACAGTGCATAGATAGAATGCCATGTTTGAAAGTTTTTACTCTGAAACTTGACATTTCTGAAACGAAATGAAAAGCTTCAAGACATTGATAATAAGAAAGTATTTAAATAGATATATAGACATACTTAAAAAAAACAGACGCAATTTTCTCAAAATTACAACTAAAATATTTGAAATAAAGGTCCTAAAATGTTTGTCTATTAAACTGTATTACAGATACTATTCATTTCCTTATTTCCAATTCAATTACATACTGATAAGTAGTGCAAACAAGGTATCATCTGATTTATCTGAATATGGAATCATCTAATAATTTATTTACAAGACATGAGTTTCAACTATCTAATTTGAAATAAATTGTCCAAGTACATTAAATATTTTGCATCCGCTACGTTACAAAAAAGGTTTAGTTGCAAATATTATTATTCATATATAGTCTTTCAAAATGAAAACCGAAATCAATAAAAAAAATTTAATATATGAATGTTTCTGTATTTTAAAAGTTGATAGTCAATAAGCTCAAATTTTAATATATAATACTCATTAGTAAAACAAATATTCAGTTGAACAAAAAACATAATATGTAGAAAATTGTATTATATAAGATTTATTAAAAGATTTAAATAAGAAGCACACAACATAGTTATTCTAAGATATTTATTTTTCTCAATTAACAAGAGTAAACTATGGTTATTTGAGTTTGCATTTGATAACAATTAAGTAGAACTTTGTTTTTATTCACATTTCTAACATATTAATAAAAATGCACTAAATTTCTACATCGATTAACGTAACAAAATGAGTTTGATGACTCTATTCAAGTCAATAAATATTTAGCTCACAAATTCAATATAATCTGCTTAATGAAATTTTTAAATATTTCTAATGCTTTTCATAGCTTTAAGCCACAATTGTGTTAAAAATTGATTTTAAGTTACATGTTTATCCACAGGCATGTTGATGATATTGATCTCTGGAGTGCGGCAATTTCTGAGTACTCTTTGCCAGGAGCTATTCTTGGTCCAACGCTTTCCTGCTTGATAGCAGAACAATTTGCTAACCTCAGAAGAGGAGATAGGTTTTGGTATGAAAATTCTGGTTGGCCTTCCTCTTTTACACCAGGTAAATCTGTTTTTATATAACCGCATAATACCCACATTTTAATGTGCAATAAAAATTTCAGGGATATATTTATTTTACATATTTTAATATCATTCATGGTAGTTCTAGATCTATACAGAATAAAATAATTTCCCTGATAAGCGAATTTTAAAAAACGTGATTTTTTTAAAAATTTCACTTTGAACAAGACTTTTTAAATAAAAAATTCATTATCAAATTATTTAAAAAAAATAATTACAAAATATTGTTCTTCTACTTGATAAACTTTTTTTTACTGTCAAGTTTTTGATAATTTTATATCTTCTTCTTATTCTTTCTTTATCAAAATTTTTTATCACTTTACAGAATCTCTACAGAATTAGAATTATTTGGAGAAATGAGGCTTATAAACATTAAGAAAACATTTTAATGTGAGAATTACCATAGTGTATCTAAATTTTACAGATGACGGATTAAAGAATTCAGGTGAATGAGTTGCATGCTGACAAAAATTATGAGTTTTTTGGTAGTGCAGTAGAGGATTAGTATTTTCATTCCAATAAAAAAAATTGATTAATATATTTTTAGATGAGGAGAGGATGTTAATTTTTATACTTTCAAATCTCAAAGCATTTGCGTTGCTGTCACAGAATCCTTATCAAAACCAGAAACAAAAACATCGGAATATTTGATAAAGTAATATGAATAATAAATGCTAAATATTTTACATACTGATATTTGAGAATTATGGAGTTATATTATAAAACACTTTCCTTTTACATATTTAAAATTTAAATTTAACCTTTTTGCATTATATACAGAATAATATATAAAACGAAGCATTTACAATACTAGTTTTGAGTGTACATAAATAATGCATACATAAAAGAAAAGATAACAATAAATTGAACATCAGGATAATACATACAAGACAAAAATTTGAAAAAAAAAATATTGCAAATGAGAAATAAAACTACCCCTCCCTGATGAAGACGTGGTCCCTATGATTTTTACATATTCATTTACATGGTCTTATTTTTTATTGATTTTCGAATTTTCGACTTATATGTTTCATCGATTTTTTAAGCGATTTCTTATCTTTATTTCTTTATATTCTGGGTACATTTATCTTTAGCTGCTTTTACATTGGTTGCCAGATATATATTTATTGATCTTGCATTTTTTATTTCTATTTTATTTATATATATATATATATATATATATATATATATATATATATATATATATATATATATATATATATATATATATATATATATATATATATATATATATACATATATATATATATATATATAAAACTATATATATATATATAAATATATATATATATACATATATATACATATATATATAATATATATATATACATATATATAATATATATATTAATATATATATATATATAAAACAACTTTTAAGTTGTATTTAGAATCTATATAGTTGTAATTATGTGTTTTGGAATATCTTTTAGAGATATTAAATATTTAAAATGGAAACTATAACAAATGATATTTTGGGCGAAACGTTATACTTTCTGTAAACATGTGAAAGATTTGAAATAAGTAATTTATGTAAAACATTCAATAAACTGATTTACTGCAGCTAATATATTGATGAATCATATTACTCCATTACATATCCATAAATTTTTATTAAATAAGTTTTTTTTTTTAACTTTCTGATATTTCTAGAAAAATAAAACATGCACTAAAAATCTCTAACATTTGAAATAACAGAGAAATCCCATTATTCCTGCAGCTTAAAAGATTCCTTATATATTTTAAATGATTCGCTGAAAGATTTCCCTCAAGAAACCACATTGTTCTCTAATTGGTTTACCCAAATTGAAACATATTGTACTTCGCGAGTAAAATGACTGATGAAACAACAATATAAAAATGTTTATCAATTTTTAGGTTTCACATTGATCTGCCGATAAACACAATGTTGTGTCTTTTTAAAAATAGTTCAAACGCAGTGTTAAAAGTCTTTTACATAGGAGTAAGTCACCAAAATCAAATAGACAGGTAAAATTATATTGAAAGGAACTTGGAGAACCTTTAAGTTTAGACTTGTAAATTAAAAATATTCAACTAAAATCGCATTTCATTGTAAATTATAGTGTTATTAAAATTCTCATTATAGGTGACATAATAATGATGCTCATGTCATGATAATGAGTAAAAATACCTTAGGCATTTTTAATTTTCGTTAAAAATTTTTACTAATTTGCATGTGCATAGTTGTTGACACATTTGAAGTTTTGATTTTCTTTACAAATTTTACATAAAAAGTTTGTTTTAAAACTTATGAAATGTTGATAAGTATCAAATACATATTTTTCAATGAAAATATCAAAAAAATACGCCTTTAATATTGTTTCTTTATAGAGCAATTAACAGAAATTAGGAAAGTAAAAATTGGTCGGATAATTTGTGATAATTCAGATGATACTATTACAATTCCTATGAACACTTTCATGGTTGGAGATCATATGCAGTAAGTTCTTTATTTACTTTATAATTGGATCATATCTGTATTAAAATCGAATACAATGTAAATCATTACTGATATATATATATATATATATATATATATATATATATATATATATATATATATATATATATATATATATATATATTTTTTTTTATATATATATATAATATTCTTATCTTGTCTTACCTAAAAATACAGAATAAAACCTAAATACTCGTATATAGGTGTGGGGGATAAACATATTCATTATTTTTTGGATAGATAGTTGTAATGGTCGATATCTTGTAAAGTATTGGTTAAACTATGTCAGATTTATGCTCGTACGAAAGATAATATTTTCTACTGAAAATAATTCTTTTGTTGCTTTTAGTTAGATCCATTCATTTGTGAGTGACAGAGTATTAAAAATAAATGTTCACAAGGAGAAAATTCGGTACATCTTGCAGTTTTTCTTGGATGAAGCGAAAATTCAACCTAAGTTATGGAAGTTGAGAATTTTTAAAGAAGCTGATATTATAACTGCCAATATCGTGTAACTTCGATTGCGAGGATTCCGTCCAGATATTTTTGTTGTTGAAGATGCATCTTGCACAAGTAGGCCCATAGTTGAAAATGTCGATAAAATCACAGAAATCATGGAAGTTGACCATGGCCCAAGAGTCCGGGTCAATTTCCATGGATCCCGCAAGCATGACCCAAGAGCTAAAGATCGACGATAAAACAGTTTCAAACCATTTGAAGCAAGCGTTTCTGAAACATGTTAAATAATGTCTTAGATTTCTCATAAAAATATTGCACGTCTTTTACCCCCATCTAATATTGTATTTTATCTTAGGATATTTACTGAAATATCATTTAAACTTTTAAAAATGTATCGATTGATGTCCAATTTATTTATCTGATTACTTATTTAGGTATATGATAAATCAATCATTTAAGCTATTTTGACTGCTTTTCATTAAATAGACATTAATCTTAAAATAATTTTACAAATATTTTTAGTATCCATTAAAAGGTATTTATTTTCAAATTTTTCGCACAGAATTGTTTTCTCAAAAATATGGAAATTAATTTTGGAAGTAATATCTAGATATTCAATTGATAAAATGTTTACTCAGTGTGTTTGTTTTCTCTTGAAATTCTCATTAATCTCATTAGTTGAAGGGAGTCAATTTTTTCTTCAAAACTGGTTCTCTCAAGAGAAAAGGACACATACATTCACTAAATTAAATTAATTTTTATAGAATTATATCTGATTTTTAAGTAAAAGATTTGCATCTTGATTTCTCAATAATTTTTGTAACAGAAACAATCACCAATCTAGTTAAATAAAGATTAAACAAATGAAATTTCAATATTTTCTAAGGAATGTAACTTTTTTTAAGGTACTTATTTCTGTGCTATAATATTTAGTATTATATTTTCAAACTACTGTTATCTTCTAGCATTATTTATTTTATTGCGTGCATTATAAGGAAAGTTGTCTTTGGTTAATGTTAAACTGATAAAATATTTTCCTCCACCCAGGAATCCATTTGTTGAATGTAGCAGCCACCATTTTCCACACATGGATTTAACTAAATGGCGAGACACAAGCTATGAAAAAAAATAACAGTGAAGTGAAGACTTTAAATCATTCCAGATAATCAGTCATGTAATGAGAGTATATGTATATATTTATGTTTGTGCGAGGCCAAGACAGAGAAACTCCTTAAGATTCAGCAAACTTGTGCTAAAGAAATATTGTCTCAAGAGAAGAAAACATTTCTGATTGGAAAGCCAACATTATTTTCAACTTGAGGATGATGGCTTAGACTATAACAGACTGAAAATGAAATTGTAATATATTTAAATGTATTTTGTGTTGTTAAAATGTAAACATATATACAAAGCATGATTTTCACAATGGACCAAGTTAATTGCAAATTCATTAGCTTTATTTATAAATGATCATTGAGAGTGTGTCTCATGCTAATTTTAATGCGTTAACTACAAGAACCTAAAAATCACATAATGTAACATTTAACATTATATAATATAATATTATTGTAGAAATTAATTACTATATAATATATTTCGCAAAACTTTAAGTACTTAAATGTTGATTTGAATCTTCCTTGATTTAGACACAATTTTAAACTCAAAATATGATTTGTTTTGTTGATTAAAGTATTTATTTATTTAGATACAGTTTTTAAAGATAAGCGCAGTATATAATTTTTTTCATATTCAACGTTATGAAATTTTAACTTCTAGTATTCTATTTAGATATTTCCTCCACTATAATTGAAGATACGTTAAACATGCATTAGTAAAAGTGCACCAATTAAAAAAAATATGTGCTCTCATTTTTATCATGCAAAAACAATTCGTTTTTAATAAGCGGAAATGCATAATTATTCGTGATTAAACATAGAAAAAATTGATAATAAATCCCAAAAAAACTTTGCAAATATGTTAGGACGCATTACAAAAGTAAAAGAAATTGAGTACAATATATGTGATTCTATAAATCAAAATATGAATTTTAATGTACATATTCCATATTAATTTTAATGTACTTTAGATATAGAGGACTCATGTGAAAATTGATATTTTCTTTAAAGTAAACAGAGTAAAAAATACCTAATTAAAAATTTTTTCATATTATTAATATGAACAACAACATTATAATATTTTGTTTTTTGAGCTTTTATACTGAAAATTCTGTTAATTTATTGATAATCATTATGAAATTTTGTATACTTTTCCCACAAAATGTTTTGAGATTGAATGGCAAACGTTAATAGAAGTGTTATTGGAAAACGATGAAAATGTGAATAGGGTAGAAAATTTTTAAATACTTTAGAAGAGAGAGAGAGAGAGATTTATTTTATAATTTAAAATTAGGTGTTTTTTTAAATCTATTTTTAACCTCATATATTTTCAAGAAAATATTTCATGGATACTTAAAGCGACTTAATTTAATATTCATCAGAGGTACTTAAGTTTGCAATGAGCTATAAATATCCTTTTCTTAAATGAAAAAACATATGTACAAATTATATCTTACATTTATATTTTAAAATGTATTTTACTTTTTATTTGATTAAATAAGAATGACATATGATTAAGGGTTTAAAAAGAATGAAAATTTTCATCCTCTTTAAGGTAACGGATTTTTTTTCTAAGGATCTTATAATCCAAAAATAATTTATTTTGAGATTTTTTTATTGAATATCTAAGCAGCTTATTTTTTTTCTTTTTTGACATGCATAAATTGAGAATTTCTGTAAGTCTGAGCCAATGACTAAAATTGTTTGTGCAATATTATATTGCTTACTCTGGTTTCAGAAATCACTTACAAAAAATTTATTAATTTAAATTATAAAATATTAACTATTTCTTTCATACCTCCTGTTGTTTCTAAGCTATGAAATAATTTTGTTATGAATAATTAAGTTATGAAACAATTTTGTCATTTTGTTTTTTCTTTGATTTATTCGATTCTTCGTAACAAAAGGCTTCAGCCATAAGCATTTTTTAAATCTTTTATTCTTTTCCATTCTAGATGCATCGAGTGAGAAAATGCAATTTTTTCTCATTAAATACTATTTCCTTCAGTTGAATTGAATACTGATGCATAACTAAACGAAAATAAAAGAGGCTTATAATAATAAATAATAATATAAACATCGATTTTAAAACTTATTTTGGTTAAACTTGCAGTTTTAAGCCCTTACTTCTAATTTGGGCATTTTCACATTATTGATAATTTTTTCAACAAGTATTATTGTTTTGTTTATAAGAAATGAGAAACTTTTTTATCAAAAATTATTTAATTAACATGATAAAATATTTATTAGTAATTTTTTTATATTCTAATTTACAAATAGAACTAATTTGATATAACTCTAAAATTTCCAAATGTATACTGCCAACATCAATATGTAAAGGTTGTAACTTCGTTTAAATGTATTAATTATGATGTATGAAAACACAAATGTATTCATGTTTATAAAAAAAGTATATTTTAAATACTCTTATGAAAATCACTCACTGCGTTATTTGTGCATAAAAAATAAATTTTTAAAAAGCAAACATATGTTACAAAAAACTATACTGTAAAATTTTAATCCATAGATAAAGCTACCTGAATTACCTCAGTTCATAAAGTACAAATGCCAGATCCGCTGAAGACGAACATTAGACTTAAAAATTCATTATTTGCCTTATTTAGCATTACTTTTTTTTGCTGTGTGTTCCCCTAATTTCAGAGAATATGAAAAATTACATCACTGGCTTTCCTTTATTTCTTTGTAGAATATCATCTATGAGCAGATGTATGATTATACTAAAATAACTACTTTCGGTTTCCAATTATTGATTCATTTGTAAGTAAATGTTCTTAGAATATCTTAAGAAGTATCAAGAGTTCGTGTGTCGCAAATAATTTCCACTGTACCGTGCAGTCATCAAAAGTAACCCATACTACTTTCAAATTTCTATCTAATTACTCTCTAAACAAGAAATAATGTTGATATTCTAAAGAACGCTAACTATGGCAAATGCTATGATGAATAATTGTATTAAAATTCTACTAATTGAAATTATCATGATTTTTAACCTTCAGTCCAGGAATATATTGAGTAATAACTAAACTGTTATCTTTGTACTCACTATTAAATGAAGAATTCTTTTCCTTTCTATATCAAATTTTTATTAGAACTAAATTGACTCTATCTAGTTTAAATATCATGAATCAAAAGTGTTTTAGATATTTAGAAAGATAAAATAAAAATTGCATTTATAATCTTTGATTCTATGAACATAATGATTAATTTATTTGTCCCATATTTTCACTCAAGTCTTTGATCTATTTCTTATTTACTTATTTTAATTACTATTCACTTTGAACCGGAGTTTTCCTAATTTTTTTAAATCATATTTTGCAAGAGAAAGGCGTAGAAACTTTTCTATAACAGTTTAAAATTATTCATCTTTTATATATTTAAATAATTCCTTTCACTTTTAACATTATATAATACTTCCTGGTAATAAAATCCACTGGTAATAAAATGTGAGTTCATTTTAGTAACTATTTAGCCCATTGATAATTAATAAATCTTACTCTACCTGACATAACTTTGTTAATGCAAACGTAATTGACTAATTTTCACCTTTTAAAGAGGCAGAAATTTCTTTAATCCAGCAAGAAAAAATTCATTTTATTAATCATTAAGTACTAGCCATTTTTGTCGTTGATTATAGGTATATCAAAAGCATTATTTTATTGCAAAGTATATTCCTCATACAAAAAGGAAAATTTTAAAGTAGATCTGTAAGAAAAGTAGTTTACATTCATCTTTAAAACATGTTTGCTATTCTATGTAGAAAGTTTTGTAGTTTTAGTTTTATCAATTAAATGCGATGAATGATTTATGTTTTTACTGTACTTTTAGTAAAATACATAATTTTAAATTTTTTTTTATAATTTGGCTTTCTTAATATAGTTAGATAAAATACATCCTGCAAACTGAACGAAAGTCTCAGTAGTTCATGACTGGCTGTGCCATAATGATCAATATTAAGAGCCTATATAATTGAATATCTTCAATTGTATTTTGTAAGGAATGGAGAAGTAATTATTTATTCGAGTGCTCAATGAATGTGTGCAATTGTTATAAAAATAAATAAATGTGGTACTTATTTGTTTTGTGTAGTGATCATTTTAAATTGTTAACAGACATTCTTTAAGAGTTTATATATATTAAATAATTTTATGTGAACGCCGTAGACAACAAAATGCATAATGAATAGAAAACAAAAATTTTATACATGTAATAATAATATATTATAATATTAAGTATATTTTGATATCTATAAACAACTAGTTGTCGTTTTCGAATAATTTTTTTTTTCAATAGGTTATTAGAAATAAAATATTGTCAAAGAAAAAATGAAATATTTGACATCCAAATATAAATAAATAACTTTTTTAAGTAAAAGTCAGATTAATTTTTATATGAGAAGTTCAGAATTTAAATCAGCAGATATCAAAAAGGAACAAAATATATGATAAATATACAAAAATACGAAGAACCTTCCATTTGGATAGTCTAATGAATGTTTAATACACAGTAAATTTGCTGTTTCACTTCGCATGTTTTAATTACAGAATATGAAATAAAACTTTAAGAACCCTCTTTAAAATAATTTCATGGTAATTAAAAATTGTTAAAAATTAAGGGTTAAAGGATAAATTGTTCACCAGAAATCAATTCAAATGGAAAATTATTCTATAAGCTTAGTTAAAAACTTGTCAGAAAATTTACAATGTACTTATTTTTTATATTTAATATGTAATCATGCAGTATATATAACTTATACTCAAATATAATTTTATATTATGCTGTAATTATATAGAGCATATAATTTATATATGGCTGCTGCAGGTATATATGTATATATATATATATATATATATATATATATTTAAGATATATCAAATGTAAGTTATATTCATAAGTTAAAACAATAAAAATTGAATACCTCTGGTATAAAATAAGTGAAATGAAAAATTCGTACTGAATAAACTTAAATATTTTTCACTGTAATGAGAGCATAAATTTTATGGAGAGTGATCGATCTAGAGCTTCAGTTGAGATGTGTAGGTGTTTGTCATTGAACTTTTTTAGAAAACGCATTTCTTTGCAGATATAGAAGTACATATAATATAATGAACATCTAATAAGCTTTCATTTTATAAGTAGAAGTACGCATTAATAATGTGTGTGACTGACTGCTATGTAACTGCTATGCGACAATTAAACAGAAGATAAAATGTATGCTAATACTTCAGAAGTAACCATTTTTTGTATAAGAAAATATTACTTAATATTTGACATATATATATATATATATATATATATATATATATATATATATATATATATATATATATATATATATATATATATATATATATATATATATATATATATATATATATATATATATATATATATATATATATATATATATATATATATATATATATATATATATATATATATATATATATATATATATATATATATATATATATATATATATATATATATAAGTTTGTAATAATTATCTCAAATAAGTTAGGTTTCCCTTTTTACAAATATTGGCACAATCATTGCGTATAAAAATTAAATGTAACTGTTTAAAATTATTTACTTTTTATAACATTAAATATTTTACTTTGCTTACAATATTATGAAGCATTAGAATATTTTAAGATCAATCTATACACATCAATAATATTAAGATTTTATACTCATAAAAAGGTTACTATAGGAAAAGAATAATAGGATTTATTTACGTGATAGTAATAATCGTTCTCTTCTTACTTTGTTCATTTGAATATGAGAAATAATAATTCTAACACTTATAAAGTGATGCGATTATATAATTAACTGTTGTTATCGTAAAACAATCCTTTATATTAAGGTCCTTATTTGATATCAAAAGTTCTGGTATCCCTAATAAAGGAATCAGAATTCTATCCATAACTCAGATACTAATTATAATGTTTTTTTTCATTTTGTTACTCAATATAACTAATGACTGAAGTCATGGTTTTAAACGCCAACTAAAATAATTTGTTATAAAGCTATAATTTGTATCAGAAATCTTTTTCAAACATAAAAAATGAATTTAACAATGTTAAAATTTTATGTAATGAAATGTTTAACTAAGCAGTTTTTAACCATTCAAAAACCAACACGAGAAATCAGAATTTATTGAGTGTGCAAAGAGTGCATATTTTTAAATGAATTGATTTTTAATTTTAATTTAAAAAACAAACTGTTTTTATTCACAATACTTCATTTTGGAGGGTATTAAGAAATGTTTCCTAACTTTTAACATCTGCAGTTCAAAATGTAGAATAACATTGAGGGAAGTTAGGTTCCATCTTTTACGGAAACCAAGCAGAAATACCCAATTTCATTTCTTTCCATTATAATAGTGGAATAATTTCATTTAAAATATTTTTAATGTCAATGAATACAAATATGCATTCGAAAGTTTCAAAACCTTAGCAAATTTCGAACTGATCACAGTAGAATCAAATAGGTGTGAGGGATATCAATACCAAGAATATCACAGTGTGTAAATCCTGTGAAATCGGATATACACACTGGGGGAGTAATAAATAACAATAAATAACATTGAGGGAAGTTAGGTTCCATCTTTTACGGAAACCAAGCAGAAATACACAATTTCATTTCTTTCCATTATAATAGTGGAATAATTTCATTTAAAGTATTTTTAATGTCAATGAATACAAATATGCATTCGAAAGTTTCAAAACCTTGGCAAATTTCGAACTGATCACAGTAGAATCAAATAGGTGTGAGGGATATCAATACCAAGAATATCACAGTGTGTAAATCCTGTGAAATCGGATTTACTTCTTCTCATTATGCGGCTACAAAATACATCAATTACAAATGATAAGCAGGAGTTTTACATCATTGATACCAACGACTATCACTATTAATCACTTATCATATAAGACTGTAAATATATTGTATTTTACTTCCAAAATACAATGGACAGATTGAAAACGTATAGTTGTTCATTGTCTTATTTTGATGTCATTAAGTGGCAAACCTCGATTTAATTTGAACAATATTAACGATCCTTTATTTAAGTTTTTTTCACCTCGATTTAAGTTGAGCAAAAGAACATAATTTTGAGGAAAGTGCCTGATACTTAGTTAATCCATGAACGTGTGTTTGTGCATAACAATCACACCTAATGAATACAAAAAAGTACATATTTATTAAATATAGGTTTATACAAGTTAAATTTAATGATACTATTATTGAAAGCAAGTGTTTTCTTAAAGGCAGCGTAAGCGCTACTCATCAAAGGAAAAATCTAATACTAAGAACAAAGAGAAAGTATAAATAAATAGAATGGAGGAAATCTTTGACGTCTTTCATTTCTTTCTTTCTTTGAAATCTTTCATTTCACTTTTTGGATTGCAGACTCTTTTATATTTCCCTGAAATTTAATAATAGCTGAGAGCAGAACTATGAACTTTAAATTTCATTCAACATTTATATTATTAAATAGATTTGATCATATATATCACAAATGAGAAATAGCTTTTTTTTCTAGATTTTTCAATTTTTCGATGTCATAAGGTGCTTCTGTTAGCTAGATAAACGCTTAAAGGCAATTTACGCGTCTAAATGAAATTCACACACAATTCGTATAATCATCGATCATTAATAATTGAAATAAACCATGATATGAATTAATTTATTATTCAATAATTAAAATAATTTTCATTTTTGAATCTTGAGTGTATTCGAAAAGAAGGAAGATGCAAAAGTGGCGACGGAAAAATTCAGAAAATACAGGTAAAATGATATGAAATTTAAATATATCTGAAATTTCAATCTTAATAGATATTGTTGCAAATCAGATTCAGAATTCGTCGTGAACTTTTTTCTTCACTAATAGGAATAAAGAAAGCAAATGAAAACTAAAATCAAATTAATGGGGGAGAGAATAAACATTAAAGAATGCAAGGTTAGAAAGATGAGTAAATACGCAGATAATTAAAAAAAAACTATTTTTTCAAATTTGCAGTATCATATTGAATAATGAGCATCACAATAATGAGAACTACTTTTTCCTTATAAATCATAAATAACAATGGTACCCATTCTTATTATTTGCTGGTGATCAAAATTGTGAGCATAAAACGGGATTGTTGAAGGCTTAAAAATAATCGATCTTTTGTATCTTCATTTTTGCTTACACTCATGAAGATGTATATACTCATTTTAATTAACAATACTGGCTTGTTGGGACAGACCAGTGGCTAGTCGGAATAGATATGTGTTGGTCTGCCTGTCACAAGGAAAGAAAGTCTTGGTATTTTATTATATATATATATATTTGCTTTTATACCGGTTGTGAAACCGAAGTATTAATCATTTTTTTCGAGGGGGGGCTTTTACGAGAGAATAATTCTAAATATATAAGTTCTGAGGTGAGAAACTAACAGGTGCTCTAGTCCTTCCTATGGAGGAGTGTCGGCTAATTCATTTCCACTGAGATAGGATGGGATTCATTGAAAATATACATTGCGCTGGTGAGGGATGAGCTTTACTTTTCGTAGGTTATATAAACTGGTTTTATCTCCTATGTGAGTCAGATTTTTAAGATGTTGAATTGAACTGCGACTATCAAATGGAATCCAAAGGTCCCCATAGTTGCATTTTCTTTTGAACAAGTTTGATGGAAGATTTCATAGAGTAGATGGTATAAATTACTACTTTGTATAAATCAAAATCTTTTTCATAATACTAGAAGGGATAAAAACTAATTATTTAATGAAATTTTGAAGCTAAATAGTATTGAATTTGATTTATAAATACTAATGCTGCTAATGTACTTTATTGTGTGATACGAAAAGAAAGATTTTTATGCAAGATTCCCATATTCTTGCTTTTACCATTTTAATTATGTTGGAAATAATAAAACCTTCAACGGAATTTGTGTTAAAGATAGTAACTGTCTGTTATAGGATTTTCAATTCAACAAATCATGAATTCAGTTAGTATTTAGGTTAGAAATGCTGATATTAGTTAAAAATTCTATTTAAACACCGATTTTTTTTTAAATATGTCCTTTGTGAGCAAAATGGAAAAATAAAATGACGAATAAAAACTTAGATATCTTAATTTCTAACAATTTTTGTAATACTTACATTAAAACTTTTCATTTGAAATTATGCTACATAGTTGTACTTCTACTGGAAAATATATTTAGGAACTATAATTATTAATGTAGGCAGAGCATTTTAAACAAAACAAGAAAATGCCAGACTGGCTCTCATTGAAGTTCGAAAAGAGCATTATCTTTTCTGTAAAGTAAATTGTACAAATAAGTATGTACAAATATAAATGTAATAAAAATGTGATATTATTATATCCTATTTCTCAAGAAATGCTTCAAAATATCATTGTCGTAAGGTTTTTGAAGACAAGGTTTTCGCCGCGAGTAGGGAATTATTTCTGTCTCATTCTACTAATTTTGAATCTATAGAGATAAATGAATTTCCTCCTCATTTTTTCAGTCGTACTGTACATGTACTGAAATACATTTATGTTAAAAACTTTTATTGCAATATTTGGTACAGTTTATATCATCCAACATTTTTTTTTAATTTAAATGAAATATTTGAAATTTTAAAATTATTTTTGTGGTAAAGTGTAATTAATTTTTATTTTCCAATAAATATTTTTCAATATTTTCTCATAGAATCCACTAAAATTAAATAGAAATTAGGTTGTTTCCAAATGTCTGCTTTAGTTTTATAAATTATATATTCTTTCCAAACACACTACTTTCAGAAGCTGCTTAGTTGACTAATGGACTTGATGGTTTCCTAACAGATACAACATGAGGATCTTTTGAGTGACAGAGCAGCTGAAGAATTTATTTGCTAAATGCGGTTGAATAAGTCTTCAGCTGAATTCCTAGACGATGATATAAATTTATCATGGACAACTTGTACCCTCTTTTCCAGCATACATGGCTTCAATAACAGATTTATAATAATTCTCAATAATCTTTCTTCGTAGTTTAAATGCTGCAGTTACTAAACCAGAATCTGGACTCCAGTCTTCATGACAAAGTTTTACTTTGTAAGGTAGCTCTGATCCACAGAGATTACCTAGAGAAAAGAATTCTTTATCATCATAATCTTAAATTAAATAATTAAATATATGTTTTACTAAGAAATCACGTATAAAATAATATTTGAAATATTTTGTACAACAAATAGAAATGAAAAACTGTTATATATATATATCTACAATTAATTTACAGTTCATAAGTTACCCGCTGATAGTCACGAAGTATAAATATAGTTTTAATGGCAATGGATGTATTTTTTAGCATATTAATATAAATTTTAGGTTCTCGCAGCGAGTAAATTGTTATTATTAAGACATTGATCATATTGCTGAATATACATGCATTTATACCATAAAAGCAGAAAATCTCATCTACTTCTCAAACAATATAGTCGTAAGAGTAATCATCAAAGCTCAGATTATCTTAAGATACAATTTATAGATGACAACAGCTAGAGCTTATATTGCTTTTACGCCATTTCTTGATCAAGCGCCTGTAAGCATCTTCAGACTGAGTTACTTGTAAAATATTGATCACTTATACTTAATAAATGGATACACTCCTCTATGCTTTATTCCTTGCATTTGTTCTAGATTAAAAAGCAATGTCTATTTAACTCCATACATTCGTTCCTCTTCATGAACAGATTCGTAAGGTTGAAGAGAAGTGAAATTTCACATAATAAATATGTTTCATTAACTAGAAGGTTTCATTAAATAGAAAAGTTGCATGTCATACCAGAAAATTTCAGTTGAGAAAAATCCCCGGGTTATATTTTATTAGCTTAAAATTCAGATTCTAAGTTAGTTTTGATATAGTTTATGAATTAATATTTCAAATGAAAAAGAAGTTAAAGGTTTTGTTCATTGATTTTTTGATATGGAAGTCTGTTCAATATATATGCTGAAATACATTTCTCAAGTAATAAGTGAGAGAATTACGTTCTGTACCGTTTATTTATCTTGTAATATTCCCTTACAATAGAACTTTATACACCCCAACACCTCGTCGGAGCCTCACAAAGGCCACAACATGCACAGAAGAATTATTAATTATAGAATAATTGGTACATTGGTAGTAAAGTTATTTAGAAACTTATAACTGACTACTCAGTAGTCATCACATCACACAGTTCAGTTACATGTTTTAATATTTTCAGGGATGATAATAATAGCGAAAACTGTATGATTATACAGGATATATTTTTAATGTAGAAAGCTTTCAAGAATACAAATTGGCGATTTTGTAAATAGTTATAAGCCATAATATAAAAAAAACAAATAATGCAGAATAATCATGCAAAGAGAATATAATAACAATTAATATAAAAAATTATCAGTATTATATAAGCAGACTACATAATAACTTTCATTTTGTGAATATCTTATAAATATTTAAGTAGCAGGTACTTGAATATTTACAAGATATGCAAAGTGTATGACTATATTAAAAAAATTATTAATAAAACATTCTATATATATTGAATAAAATTCACATAACAATTCAGCAGTTTAAGAAGTTCATAAATTCTCTTAACTAGAGAGTTTGAATTCAATTTAATAGAAAAATTTTAGAAACGGAATTAGTTTGATAGAAATTTTTACAGAGAAGGGATTGTAATCCCAGTAAGTTTAATATAAACATAAACGTGATCTGACATATCAAATATATTTTGATACAAAGATAAAAATTAAAATAATTAGAGCCTAGTTAGGTATTAATTATGAAAGTTTTTGTCGTAAATACAGATTGCTCATATGTGTTGATTAAATAGTTCACTGAATAAATAAGACAAATTAATAAATTCTAAAGTTGTTAAGTTTACTACTAATAAGATTAGTTTACTACTAATATTAAATAATACATTAAATAGGTATATGTTTAGTCAAGTTTGATTTATACAACTACATAAACATTTAGTATTTGAGTTAATTCCAAATGATGTTTTCAAGTCTCTGAAAAGTTGTTGAAAGAAAAGCCATGATATCTACTATATTCTCTGGACTGAAAAATATAAATTTTTATGACTGGGTATGTTTAGATTCTTCAGGTAAAAAGCAAAACTGTGTAAGCCAGAATACAAATAGTACTCTGGATTGTCTTCTTGGCTGCATATGTCATGTTCTACACAAACAGAAAGATAAATAACTGCGAGAGACCCCTTACTGTACCATAAATTTAACAGATTAGGCCTCCCCTGACATCATTTGAACCTTTATTGTAAGGACAAAATCATTGAAAATTGAAGGAACCGTATTTTATAAATTATGCTTTTTGTCACGATACAGAGAAGAGGCTGTAATCCCAGTAAAATTAATACAAACATAAACGAGATTTGACTAATCAAATACATTGATAAAGAGACAAAATAACAACTAAAATAATTAGAGTCCAGTTAGGTATTAATTTTTGAAAGTTTAAAAGTTTTTGTCGTAAATACTGATTGTTCGTATCTGTTGGTCAAACAGTTCTCACTAAGTAAGACAAAGTAATAAGTCCTGAAGTTTTTAAGTTTGCTCCTAATGGGAGGTTTCGCACAGATTACTTTCAGATAAAATATAGACATTACTGCAGAGTTCAAGACATTTCGCGGACAGGTCTTTCAATAACTGGACAAGTATTTGGAGCATGTGGCTGTTGCAAAAGTATAATTTCAGAAAATAAACATCTGTTTATTCCGGACCGTGTTTGCTTCTTAAGGTGAAAACATACTTTTGGACAATGTAGGATACATTGTAATGGATTCGTTAAGCCTCCACAGCTGCAGGTTGGCTGTTTCGTTTTCTTGGTATGAAAAAAGTATGTTGAGAAAGTCTCTTGAGGAATGATAATTTGATTTAAAGTAGTTCCTTAAAAAATAATGATATAAATTGCTTTGTAAGAAGTATGTTTATGTACAAAATGGAAAATTTTATACTTTCGTCATTTCGAGATTCCTAAATAAAGAAAAGATTATTAAACTTCGATTATTTACTTCAATTTTTATTACAGTGGTTAGTTTATCTGTACTTAATAAGATGCTTCGATTTTTTTTTAATTTTTAATTTTCCACTTTCTTATGAATTTTACAAGATGTCTTGCTTTATACAGTACACTCGCTCTTAGGAACTCGTAAGGATCAATGAAACGCTTCTAAAAGTTGAAATTTCGTAAAAGAGAAAAATAAGTGAGTGTGTTAAGTCTTAAAATTAGTATTTTTAACAAACTAATTTATCTTTTAAAAATTAAAGTACTATTAGAGAAAATTATTTAATAACCACTATTTAAGAAACATACCTGCAAAATGAAATTTATACTGAAGAACAATTTTTACTTTAATTTTATTGCTGAAAAATCTAGCAACGTAATTCCTTATTTTCTTGCTTCAAACTACATTTTTAAAAACATTTTTCCTGTTTCTTGATGTAATATTTTTCACAAAAAATGTAGTTTATAGATTCCATAGTAATATAAATCACTTTCTTTCTCTTCGATGTCTGAGAAAAATTCATTTTTATTCTCATTCCTAACTATTTGATTTTCCGAAACTTTTCACATGCAAATAAAATAAATCTGAGTTAAAATGTTCTGAAATGAAATAGCAGTAGTGGGTTTCTATGTCGAGATTCCTAAATAAATAACTCATTTTCACTCAAATAGTCAGATAAATGCTCTTAGCTATCTTCAACTACGGTGGTTTCTTTAATAAATTCAAATCAAAATGACTTAGATAACATATTTATCTGCTTCATCATTCAAAGTATAGACTGGCGAGTGCATTGCTCCCGGAATGTCAATTTCATAAAGCATCCAAACTGTGACCAATCCTTATGAAAGAATTATCTGATATTTACACCCGAAGCTATTGATTATACGCTAATGATGACTGGTAAAACGCTTTCACAGTAGGAGAGAGAAATTCTACATGAATTTCTTCAAAAAATCTCCGATTTCAACGTCATACAATTGAGTTTGTGTTATCCCATTTCAAAAGATTTATTTTTCTCAAATAAAAGCATCAATCCAAGTTTCTCAAGCATAAAATTAAAAAAATGGAAAAATAAGATTAAAAAATCATCAAAATATAAATGAAAATGAGTTTATAAGAAAAAGATTTTCCAAAATTTTAGTTTGCAAATGTTAATTAAAATTATACGTCTACGGTATCATGTAAATGACCAGCCGCTAAGTTAGTAAAATTAAGAGCATTCATAAATTAAGGATTCGTAACAGTAATCGTCTACTGTACTTTTTTATAGAACATCTTTACAACAAGATAAAAAGACACTTTTTGACATAACAGTATGCTAAGGGGAATGTATAAATATAACTTCAGAGTATACTTACACTTTTTTCCATATTGTCGAATTTTTTCAGTAACAGCATCCGTAATCTCTTCATCAGCACACATTTCCTCATAAGATAAGTTTTCTTTTCCCAGCTCTTTCGCTATAACTTTCAGTTGAAGATAATTCGGAATAACAAGTGCAATTATATAAGAATGGAACCCATTCCCGAAAGTACAAATATTTTCTACAAGAGGGCAAGTTTTCAATTCAGCTTCAACTTTTCCTAGTGCAACATACTCCCCAAATTGTAACTTCACAAGATCCTTTTTCCTATCTAGATAAAATAAATAAATACAAAATATGAATAGTTCGCCTTTTCATATAGGCAATACATTTATTCTCAAAACATGCATTTTGTAATACATAATTATGATTTTACATATATATATAAAGTTTCAGATTATAATTTTAGAATAAAATTTTAATGAATAATTTTTAATCATATTAATATTTTTAAACGAGTTTTGAGAAGGGTAAATAATTAAACTTTTAAGGAATAAATCAATGAAGAAAATTATGCACCACTTCCCTGGATCTTACAGAAAAAACTATAAATACAATTCCTTTTTTAATGCAAAAAATTAATTAATTAACATTTAGTAATTATTTGTACATTCATTTGAGCAAGTGATTTTTTTAATCTCTGAACATTCCGTAAATTAATATCTGTCCAAATTTTTCAATTAATTTTTTTAAATGAATCTGTACACGTTAATTTTTTATATGTATGCCTCTCTTGCAGAAGAACATTCTTTTTTGTTTCTGTAAACAAGTTTTGTACAATTAGTTCAAGTATATTGGATTAATATCAGTTCATTCCAATGATTTTTTTTTCCAAAAGTTACTTAGTCTCTCACGATAAATCAGATAAATCACTTGTTGAACAAAATATGTTAGAAAGAACATTATATTTAGATTTAAAATCTTTTTCTCTCTCTAGTGTCAGTCTATACACAAAGTTAAGATTTACTCAAAAAGCATATTTGTCCTCATATTTTATGTTGATTATTTTTTTAATATTGTCTTTTTTGTTATACCCAAAACATGTTTACCTTATGATTTCATCTCTCTTGGCTTACTTTCAGCATTTTAAACTTTTTTTAAAAAAATCTCTGGTAATGTTTAACACTAAAGAAGCCACTATATAAGTCAATAAATCATACATGAGGAGTAAAAATTGTGAATTTTACATAGATAATTAAACTTTTTAATATACGTATCTCACTTAACAATAATTTTTTTTTCTTTTAAAATGCGAAACATTCATACATAGTCTATAATTATTTATAGCTGTTAAAAACGAGATATTTTATTCAATAAGAAATTAAACATGTCTCATAGGCAAAAAATTATTGTTGCTACTAGCAATGCTTTTCATTTAATTCAATAATATTAATTTGTTTTTCCTTCTGCATTTAATTCTATATGAGTTATATTTGATTTTTTATATTTTCTCAACATTAAAAATTATAAGGAATTTTAGTATCAAGATAATAACATAAAACTCAGTTTCCTTTTTACGTTTTATTTAGTTTGTTAAATTATATAATTTTCCATAAATACTATACACATTTTTTTTTGTTAAATTGCACTAAAAAAATCTTACTAGCGCGATTTTGCTTAGAAGTAAATAGAAATATTCAAAAAATAATATAGCGAGTTCTTTAAGGGCAAATCAAAAAACTGCAAATGTAATAAAAATGCTTATAATTTCCCCCCCCCCCGTTTTTTAAAATATATTTATAATTTCCTTACAATTTTTACAATATCGTAAGCTTTTATAAAAATAAGTTTTTCTTTTCTTCTAAAGATCGATTTTACCTAATGTTATCTTAGTATGAAGAATTGAAACATTCTTAACAAATTTCTGGAATGTGACACGTTAACATATTGGAAAATTGCATCGCTTCAGAGACTCTTTATAGCACAAGCAAAATTAACATTGCCTGGTATTTATAAACGCGTAGCAATATTCGAAAAAAGGTGCCTACAATTAAGCTTTATTGACATTCAAACTAAACACAAAAGCTAGAATGTTTCAGAAACTGTTATCGATAATGCACATATTGTTTCATCATGTAGAACTCCAGTGACTCTACATGATGTGTCACTGGAGTATATAAAACTTATAAATATTATATACAAAACTTATAATTATATATATATATAACTTATAACTTATAATTATATATAAAACTTATAAATATTATATACAAAACTTATATAAATTAACTATTATACATTTCATAAATGATGCAATTAATATGAATTTCATTTATTTAACTCACATAAGACCTAAAGAAAAGTTTTAATTTTATTTTCATCACTATATTTTCAGAAATTATTTACAGTCTGACTTTTAAAGTCCATAAATTCCAACAAAAATAATGTATTTTTAAATTCAATTTCAATTTCTAAAATCTATATTACAAATGCGTACAGATATCATCGATAAGTTTTATACAGCACTTACCAATGATTTTCAGGGTTCCATTTGGAAAAACTTCTCCGATATCTCCTGTATAAAACCATCTTTCTCCTCCTTCTATTTTGAAGGACTCCATCGTTTGTTCGGGATTCTTAAAATATCCTAAAGATAGAGAGTCACCGCCGAGAACGATTTCTCCTCTTGGATTTGGTTTGTCATGAACATGGTAATTTCCTAAGTATAAAAACCAGAAAAATAAATTTCCATTGGAAATTAAATAACCTGTACACTCATAATATTTTCTCAAAAATGTTCTAATTTATTTTATTTAGAATGTAATTGGTCGAAGCGAAATAAAATATAGAATTATTCTAAGTTAAAATCAGGATTTTCAATAATTATAAATTTCTCAATACTGAGATCTGTGACTATACATCAAAATAATTCGGAATTTTAATTTAATGGTAACGGCTAAAGGTAAATTTAATAAGAAAAAATATTTCTTTGGGGTGTCATTATTTCCGAAATTCTACTGCGAAAAATAGGCAAAGAGATATTCAGTGTATGCAGATTCATTATTATGAGATAAACCTTCAGCCTGTTATAAAGGATTTTGTCAGCAGCACTCAAAAATAATTCTGTAATATTCATGATTTTTTAACTACGAATTTTTTTACTTTTGTTTTATTAATCACAGAAAACATAAAATATTTTTGTTAACAATGCTATAAGTTTAAAGTGGGTATTATTTACTGTATTAAGCACAGGACTGTTATCACTACCTAATTTCATTACTAAAAGCAAACTTTATTCTATTCAGTTGTTACTCAATCCATATTGAACGCCATATTATTCTTAGTGAATGTAATGGTGAATAAATGTCATTCATAGCTAAGCTGATCAATTCTTATCATTTGATTTCAGTATCACATATCCTGTTGCAAAAAAATACACACACTCAAATATTTGACACAATTTGGCATAATAATATGGTTTGAAAAGTTATGCAAATTATTAACACTTTAGCACAAATGAAAGTTTTATTATTTTTAAAACAATTTTAAATACACAATAATGATCTGTATTTTATTTTTCAACAAAAGAAATTTCCGGTCACAGATGTGATAACTTTTTATCCTGTTATTTAAATTTTACTTTTCATGAAAAAATTATACTTCATTACTATACAATATTTCCAAACCTGTCTTTCACTCTTTTACCTACACCTGTTCGATAAGATATGCATTTGAGAATCGTAATCATTTTTGCAAGGAGTACCACAAACATTCTATAAAAATCATAGTTTGCTCTTGGAAATTTCATTAAGCATTGATGATATTTAAATATTTCTGTTGAATATAGTGTTAATTTAACAATGATTTCTAATGTAATTTATAATGGTATACTTGCTTGAATTATTTTATACGGCTTTCATTGTATATATATTTAATGTTTTTCATTTAGTATTTTAGATCTAAATCCTTGTTCAATTTTGTTTAAATTACAGACAATCATCAAAATTAAATATAATATACTTTTTTTTCAAGCTTATATATTCTAAAATACAAGACATAAATTTAAAAGAGTAATAGTAAAATTAGTTTTCATTTTGTAATTATTTTTCTATACATAAGATTTTCTGCTGGATATTTTTTGATGGTAAGAATTTTTTTATAAATATAAATAATTACTATGCATACTTAATTACTGTCTATAATATACACTATATATACTTAATAAGTCTATATAAGTACTAAATATAATTTTCAAACAAATCTTCTTAGTTCATAGTGCGTTCCACAATCTATTAATATTAGAAGTAGAATTTTGCTACTTTTATATTTTTTTATCAAAGAAACAATTTATTTAATTATCAAATTTGTCTTCCAAGTCTTGAAAAAATAAATTGCAAACATTACATTGTTGATTACGTATTGTTCCTGAGTGATCTTAAAGAGTTCATTCAACAAGAACCCTCTACCCAATCCAATATATTTTAAATAATCCTAAACTGATGTGTGGTGATGGGATGACATCTCATATTATTGAAATCAGCCATAGTGATAAAGAGAAATCATAGACAAATCAAATTAAAACCCATCATCTACAAACCACAGTTACCTAAAAACTTGCATTATTGCCCTGAAGTATCTGTGATGTAAGAAGCTTTAATTATATATACTAGTAAATATCCGATAATTTAATACCTATTCTCGATACATACCTTCTTTCCAATCAACCAAACGTAATCTGCATGTACAAAGAGGCGCACCAACTCTTCCAACTGAGTAATCGTCAACTAAAACGAGAAATTATAAGAATTATGAAATAGAAATATTTTATTTTTTTAAAATAAAATTATTTAATTAAACTCAGGGGTAATAATAAAGATAGTAAATTTAATAAATCTTATTTAACAAGGAAATTATATTTGTCCTAATTTAACTTGATATTTATTTTTGTTCGACCTATTATTCCGGCGGAATGAAACATTCGGTTTCCTTCGACTGAAAGGAAATGTTGAAGGAGATAGCATTAATAATTTGAAAAAAAATACATTCATATTATTTAGTTGCCTTATATTTTATCCACCACTAAACTACAAATGTTTTTTTTTCGAAAATAGAGGCCATGATAGTCTTTGGTAGAAATGCTTCATTCTCGGGTGCGGATTTCAATGAGGTTGGTACTTGCCTTAGTCGAAGATCATTGCTGTTAAGTTCATAAAAAAATAGGTTATATACAATATGCATATTTAATATTTAAATAAGCGTTTACATTTGTTCGATTGTATGAGAGTATTTTCCTATGTCATTCTGTAACTTCTTTTTCGTGCTTCTTATTTCCTCTCCAAGTTTTAATGTTCCGCAACAAATAACCCTATTTTTTATTCATTCAACGGAGACACTGTAAATGTGCTAATTAAAATATAAAAATCAATTTAAGATTCAGAAACAGAATTTTCTTCACGTACAAAAAAAGAGTTCCATATGCCTTTTCGCTTAAAGTAAAGCTAGTTCCTAAGAACAAAATACATAAATATTGTTATATGTTTGTTAAACAAAGATTTTTCTTACCACACCAAAAAACTTACAATAACGGCAATGTAAGAAAGAAAACACTATAGGTTTGTAAAGATACTGTCAACTTTGCTTTCACCAATGTGTATGAAAACGCTTTTACAATACCAGAGATACACAAATATGTCCCCTTAGCTTAATGTAAATATGAAGTAAATTACAGCACATCAAAAAATTATCTGACCGCTAAAAGATATTTCAATACACTTTTTTCTCATTCACATCGATTTATCATTCAAGAAACAACTTTCAGAAATAATGGGTGGTATCATACAAGGGCAGAAATACTGAAAACTCCTAAGCTCCAGCTGTAATAAATATTCGCAAAAATTCAACATTCACCTTTTTTCCCCCTTTAAATGGGAATTGAATCAGTTCGAAACTTTGATCTTCTACTTTATAGAGTGCATTCTTACTTTTTGGTCTCAAAATGAAAAACGCTGAAAGATTTGTATCATTATCAAACAATGAGAAAATAGTATCTTTGAAATTTTATCTGATAAATTTACATCATTTAAATTCAAATTATTCTTTTATTAGAATTCATTTAGAAACCATAAAAGAGATCCAATAATGTCATCTTACTTTAAAATACTGCATGTTAAAAAAATATTATTTAATACTTGTAAATCTTTTTAAGCAATAACACACTTTAAATAGATGAACTTAATTATTTTTCACAGGATTTTTCATTTACATTTTGCACAACGCATAAATATTGAAATAATGAATTTTAATTTTTGATTTAAATATTTTATATAATGAATTTTAATTTAAGTAAAATTAAAAATTTTACTTATTTAGTTAGTTTAGTTTTTTAAAACTAGTTTAGTTAGTTTAGTTTAGTTTTTTTAAACTTTAACTTATTTAGTTTTAAGAAAGCATTATTTTAAATTAATTTTAATAAATACAAATTTTTTTACAAATAAAAATAAAAATTGAATTTCAATTTTTCCTCAATTCTTTCAAAATTATTAAATATTTAACTATTCGGGGATATATTTTGTATACATATATCATACGTAATGATTTAATGTATTGGTGGCATTTAAGAGCATACATACAATCCATAATTGTTGCACAGGCTGCAGATTCCGTTACTCCGTAACCTTGTGTAACTTGAACGCTTAAGCAAGCTCTGACAAAGCCTTGTGTGTCTGGTGATAACGGGGCACTGCCACACATTATAACTCGAAGATTACCTCCCATAAAATCTCTGTAGGTCTGCAGTAAATTTCTATTTACAAAAAAGAATATTATTCCTATTATTTAAAAACAAATAATTTTATTAACAAATAATTACAAATAAATTATAAGTGATAGCTATATAACAGTGTTTAGAAAAACGACCTCGTGTTTAGAAAAACGTCGAAATCAGTTTTCGTCATAACTTAACAACTTTTCTCATACTTTTAGAAATTGTAAAGTGATGAACGTTAAAGATTAATTTCATTAAATACTTAATAAATCATACTAAGTTATAAGAAGCATTAAATAGTTATGTTAACACAAAAATATTAACTTTAATTGTAGCATAAAAATATGTTATGAGATTAACGACTTTTCAAACGCTTTGAACTGTATGTAACTTTTTATTTAATTCTATGAATAAAATTCAGTTTTCAATAAGAAATAAATTCTTTAGCCAATAATTTGACAGAGGAATTTATTTCCTAGTGAAAAATTATAATAATACATTTTAATTTAAATGTCACTTTTTATCAGTAAAATTTTATAATAATTATTTAAATGTTATAGTTCTAAAGGACAATTGAATAAACAATGAAAATTCTAACATTCTTAGAGTGTATATATATATATTTGGAGAAAAATGGTTCTCCAAATACATTCAGTAAAGAAAAAAAATATATTTCTCTCTCTTAAGTTCTAGTTAATATAGCTTGTCTCTATTTGTGTAAACTTTAATCTTGCATTAAATACATAATGGTATTGGTATCTTCTTGCTTGATTTTCTAATTAATTTTGTAAGCACTGTTTTCATAAAATGCAACGAATTACAATAGCATTGATTTTTATTTTACGTATACGTTTTCTAAATACTTCTTATATCGAAGTAATAATATTAATAGAATAAAAACAAATAAATTTATAAAAAATCTAACAAATTCCAAAGAAAAATAATTTTCAAATGATAAATTCAATTGAAATGATTTTGAAATAAATTACTTATATGCATAAAAAATTTTAAAAGAAAACATTATAATTTAAAAAATTGGTACTAATTTTCGAAAATATTTAAAACTTTAGAGGCATAGAGTATGAATTTATAAATTGTAGGTTTTTGCTATTTTAAATACAAATATAAGCTTGATCTTATGAATGTAACGCAAGTTTTAAATACTAAATATTTTGTTTCAAGAAAGATTGTCTTTTGGGCAACTATAACTTTTCTTAATTGTGTACTATGTATAAAAAATAAAATGATACTTTCATTTGTTTATTGGTAAAAATAATAAAAGATAAATTTATTCATGTCTGGTCAAGTCAGATAAATTTTATCATGTTTGATATTATTTCATGTCTGATCACATAAAGTACTTAATATGTTAATTGTCACTGTAATGAAGTTCATTCTTAGTTATTATAAAAAAATTTTATATAATAAAGCAAGCTTTATTTATTTATTTATACAAAATAATACAGCAAAATTATTCAGTAATTTTATTCTTACCTGTCTAACCTAGGAGTTTTGAAGCCTTTCTCGGACCAAAACTTTTTATATTCAACTGCAAAGTTAAACATCAGACGGGAAAAGGTTCCCTCTTTTCCTGCCAGACTAAGAATACTTTTTCTAATTCGATCTAACATTAGCTATGGAAAGGAAGACATAAACAAAAGTTTGGGTAATATGAAAATTTAATTTAAAATAAATAACAAAAAAAGCTTTTTCTTTATATTTTTTAATCAAAAGAAAAATAATTTCCTTATGTCTTTAATTGCATCAATGCCTCCCATTGATTTCGTAATATGGTCACTTCATATTTTCAATGAAATTTATCAAATACAAAATACACAAAATACAAAATTTTAAAACTTACTTTATTTCAAAAAAAGAGTTTTTTTTTAGTCTTTATTTTCAGTCTGGTTATTTGTTGACATATTTATGTATGTAGGTGTTTTAATGTTCCCAATAGGATAGGCTTTTCTTGCCGCAGAAAAAAGAACAATAATTAAATCATATCAAGATTTCTAAAATTACGTTTTAAAGACTATTTTGATGTTAGAATTCTTGTTATATGTTTAAATGTTCGAAAATGAAAGAAATTTATTATACCATAAATGTCTAGTCTATATATAATTTTTCTCTAAAAAGTATTATTTGTATATTTAATGTTGTGTTTTATCATTTGCTAAATTGTTTTCTTTGCAATTTGTTAATATCAAGACAAAAAAACCCTATATTTCCTAAATCATATGGAAACTTGTTTTAGTAATAAGATCATGCATTCATGGCATTGGAGGCATTAAGCTTTTCGAAATTTGTCCTAGGTGCTCTTATGCATAAGCCTACCCTGGTCATACTTTATCTTGTCTGGGACTTACCAGGCAAGATAAGGCTCAAGACCCCCTTTTAGTTCTCAGTTTCTTCAGAATGAATAAATTCATGGACCTGATTTAGAAATTGCTGGTCACGGGTATAAGAAACAACAACAACAGTAATAAGATATTTGATTCAAACCATACTCATATTGATTCATCTATATTGTTTTCCCTAATAGAAAAGTGAACTTAATATTACAGACTTATTCATACATTGCCACATAAATGTTATTATAGAATTTCTTTTTTAAAAAAAATAAGATCAATACGAAAATATTCTCAATGTATATTAAATCGAATACATTCAATCCTTATTTTTCGAGCAAATACTAAGTTAATAGGGGTCATGATCACCTGGAAGAAACTCTTATGCCCGTTAGTTAATGGTTTCTATTCCTGAACCCACTGGAAATCTGTGTGCAGACATTCATGCACATTCACAAGTTAGAAGTTTATGCTCGTTAAAAGTTCCGTAAAAATCAATGATTTCGGTTCTTGTGGCGCGAAGTGGAGAGTGGTTAATTAGACATTGACTTCGTCATTTGACTATGGTTTAAAATAATGAGGTGATTATTTGCGTTTAACCACTTGTCTATCTGCAGAATTAAAAGCAGTTGGAAACGTGTTGCCATCAAATAAACTATATTAATGAGATTCATGAATCGATACAATTTATTTAATAGTTAGGAAAATTTTACATTTTTTGATAATTTTTGTATAGATTTTAATGTGTATGAAAAATTATTTCTTACTTGATTTATGGAAAATTACATAATTGATTTACGTAAATGTAATTGAAAAATTATAAAAAGGCTGAATACATGTGAGAGTAGTTTAATAATACATTTATATTTTAACTGAAATGCATACACATAAATATAAGAATTCACACATTTGCAAATGTGTAATAATAAATAAATGTGATCATAACTTTTTTAATGTAAAATATTCGATATAAATTTATTGACACCAGTTTAAAAATGCCATCCAGACTATCAATAAGTTAAGCAAAAAGTTTTAATCGAAAGATAACTTTTCAACCACATATATTATATTATATATTTAAACATTCATAATTTATATTTAATTACAAAATAAAAATTTGACTCACCGGTACTGTGACCAATAGAGTAGGCTTAAGAATAGAGATATCTCCTTTTTGACCACGCTTTATTGCAGTACTCTGATAGAAACCCAATATTCATTAAGAATAAGAATGTAATATTCCCATTTATAATAATAGCATTTTTTAATATGTTTGTACTTACAAAATCTGTCAATGTTTGGGAAGAAGAAAAACCAATTCGAACACCTAATGACGTTAAATAGCACTCTGTAATAAACAAGAAAACATTATATTTTGGCTAAAAAAAATCAGTCTTAATCTTTAATTTTTAGTGAAAAATTAGAGATATAATGAAATCTGTATTACATTTAAAAGAAAAAATATTGCTTATTACCTTCGAAAGAAAAAGTTTGAAGAAAATATATGGACCAAGTAAAAGTATGGAGATATGAGTAGGATTAGGAGTAATTCGGAATTAATTTCTATAAAGAAAAGGTACAATAAACATAGTAAAAACAAAAAGAATACAATGGCTTGGATATCTGGAAGAAATGAATAATGAGAGAAACAAAAAAGAAAATAAAAAGATTGAAGGGTAAAATAAATTTTGGACGTCGCAAAAAGAGATGGCTGAATGAAGTGAGAGAATATTTGAAAAAATTGAGAATCAAAAATTGAAAAAAAAAGGGTCAAATATAGCAATTTTGGTGAAGAAGGCCGAAATCTTTCATGGATTGTAGAACTTAGAAGTAATAATAGAATGTTATAGTTAAAAATATTCCTTTTAATTCGCATGAAGAATTTGACTAGAATTAATATTAAATATTCCCAGTGCCTTTTTCTAGAAAAAATATATTCACTTCTCACTAGGCATAGAAGAAATCGGGAGGTTTTGAGTCAGGACAAAAATCTTTATTTACTTAAGTGGACTATGTGGGTGATTTGACCACTTGAGTGAAGAAGCTCTTTACACACCGTGTAATTCACCTTGATTTATGAGGGTGATTCCCGTATTTGAGAAAAATTTTCTAGTCGTATAAAACTATTAAAGAATTATCTAGAAGAAATCAATAACCAATCAATCTAAAAGTTTCTACCATAAAATGAATTAATTACGAATTTAAAATAATTACCTGCCGAAAGTTCTAAGACATGAGCAACGGGTAAATATCCAATGTATGTGTCGTTTTCCCTATAGTAGAAAAACATAAGCTCATGTAAAATACAACATATATGTAAATATTTGTACACCTATAGGAAACAATAGAAAATTGAAGAAAGAATTAATAAGAATATAAAATATTATTATGAGAGGTATATATAAATTTCCTTATTTTATGAATTTTAAAACCCGTAATTATAATTCCTTGATTACATTTATTATATAATTCATATTATTATTATTATTATTTCTTAATTATTTCAATTATTAAGAATTTGCTAAAATCGAAGGAAACTACTCAGGGGAAAACGCCAAATGTTTATAAAATGTTCATCTTCCACTGTTTTACAAATATATTTTAAAAGAGATTTGAACATTATTTATTATATATTTTACCACATAATAAATGGTTTTTATTTTTAACATTTTTATTACATAGATTATCATGTCTCATCATTTACCAACTGCGGCTGAATTTTTTCCATATCATTCCAAATTGTTACTCATTATCTCAAAGAGAAATCACTGCATATCAAGTGTGATATAACAAGAAATTAAATTGTTAAGTTCAAAATAGGTATGAATACGAAAATTTTCCTAAAATTTAACATACGTATAAGCTTTTATAAATTTTTATTCACTTTGATATAGAGTAGAAGTAATTAAAATAATGGCTCACAAAATGCATCTCATGATTGCCAATTCTATTATTCTAATATTTTAAATAACCGATTCACTTATTTTCTTCTTTTGAAAGAATAGAACAATGAATTAATAAATTGGTAAATAAAATAAGAATTAAAAAATTTTATGAGAGTCTTCTTAATAAACTAGGATAAATTTGTTTTATATAAATAATGACAATATGATTCTTTAGAAATATTTTTAAATTAAGTTTCCATTTAAAAATTTCCATAATAAAAAAAATTTTTAAAAACTTAAACTTTTGAAATAATTTTAAAAAATTAGTGATTTTTCATGGACATCTCTTTAGTTAAAATCCTCCATCACTTACTACATAAAACTATATTTTAGAAATTTCTTTAATATTTTAAAATGTTAATTCGATCTTTAACTTATAAGCATAAAGAATGTCATTTGTTATCCTATTAGTTATAGACACAAGAATAATATATCTTTAAACATATATATATATATATATATATATATATATATATATATTCTATATAATCATTAATTAGTTAATTGCTAACTATTAATGATTCACAGGACTTAAACTTTCATCAGTTTATCATCTGCATAAAAAGGCTTGACAAATATTTAGTAAAAGCAAATTTTTTTTTATTAGACAATATGATATGTTTTAGAATCAAATATAATTATATTTTAATTATTCTCTTTGAATGGTTCATGTTTTCTTCCATGTAATCAATATGCTTTTTTGTGCTAATTAATAAATGATTTAATATGGTTATATCTAAATTATTTTTCACTCACTGTAATTCTAAAGAAGAATTATTCAAAACATCTGAAAATCCTTTGATGGTAGAAATTATGTTCTTTTGAGTTATCATTACACCTGTAAATAAAATATTAGTATTAACTAAATAAAAAAAATACAATAAATATAGATTTCTCAAACTAAATTTTCTAAATCATTTTCTTTTATAATATCAAATTTTAGTGTATTATTAGAAGGAGAGGTATATTACTTTAGTTATAAGATTGCACGTAAACAATGTGGAATATATTTTATTCAGATATAGATTTTATTGAGGTAACCAGATTGAAAAACAGATTTTTTGGAGTGATTTCATAATACTGTATTAAACTGATACAAATTAACTAAATTGCTCCAAATAACGGATTTTAATTAGATGACAAAATATTTTTAATACGATCTATTCGTTTTAATACGATCGATCAAATCAAAAATATTCATTACGAGTAAGGAACTTTATAGTTTGTACATTTTTCTAATAAATTCAGAATTTTAGAACATTAAATATGACACTGAATTATAATGGATGTACGAAAATTTTAACAGTAAAGTAGCTCACTCTGAAATAATTCTTTTATTACCTTATTTGTAACCATTAAAAGAACGGAAAATTTTTTAAAAAATGCTTTGAATGAAATGTCAGTAATATTATGTAAAAAATAATAAAAAGATGGCGAATCATAAAGAATGAAGCTCAATGAAAATTCTACCCTACTGAGACATAAACATAAATAAAACTTGTGATTATATAAGAAAGAATAATAAATATACTTTTCTGAGAAAAGAATTAAGCTCATGGAAGAAAGTGACTATTTTTCCGGAAATTAAATACGTGTGCAGTTCATATATTCACAATAAAATAGTTAAAACTTCAAACGACTCATCAAACTGAACAATTATACATAGAATGCTCATTTTTGATCATTCTTTTTATGGTCAAAACTCCCTATGGTTAAAGTCAATTTAACCAGTTGGTGAAACTGATCTCAGTTGGGAAACATGCTTCCAGGTAAGGTATTACAAAAAATTTCAATATCATTCACCAATACATTCTACCAGGCATTCATCAATTGTTGTTACAGATCTACGAATATTTTTTATGTCCGAATTAAGTGTCCTAAAATGTCTCGATTGTTGAAAAATCCAGTGTCTTTGATGGCTAAAGAAGAAAGTTATCCAAACGGAAGCAGTTCAAATATAACCGACATTTTCTTATATGTTGCTTTATTCATGAAGAAAAAGGCAACTTGGTCTAAAAATGAATCAACATATCGTTGATCTAATTGATTTAAAAATTTCAGCATTTGAATACTTTGCATGATTAAAGAATCATGCTTATCAAATTAAAAAAATTCAAGATAATTTAATCAGTTTTAAGAAAAAATTTTTTATAAAAGAGCATATTTTCTGCCCTGAAACATTAAGCAAACCTTTGCTGGTATAGTCTGCTGCAAGATTTATCAAAGACAATCAGTAAGATTTCACTTTTGAAAATCTTAAATTTGATTTTAACCATTAGTGGACAACATGATTTATGGTTACTTAAATTATAGAGAAATCATGAGGTTAAAAAAGAAACAAAACACATACTCTGTGTATAGTTGAAAAATAATATAAACGCACAAAACACTCATCATAATTGGAATTCAGAAATATTTAAATTTTACTGGCCAAAAACACACAAGGATTGCTTCCACATATACTTGTAACACATAATTGTAATTAATAAATTAACGTCAAGGTAACGAGTGATAAAATTTTTCAGTGTCATTCTCCTAGTAATATAACTTTTAAAGGCTTATATTATAAGTACATAAGTCATATACCAATTTATACTTACCTTTTGGTACACCAGTTGAACCACTTGTGTACATGAGTACAGCTAAATCATCTGGTTTCGGCGGCGAAAAATTCATTTCTGAAAATAATAATTAAAAATTCTTACTTTAAATACTTAATAAATGAAATAAAATTTTATGAATAGCAAACGCAAATTTATAGTTATTTAAGATAAGTATATATATATATATAGAATAAATAATCCTAAATTAAGTTACTTATAGTACTGAATACGCACGCGCGTATTCAAAAAATGTTTGAGTTTAATAATTTAAATTAAATGCTTCTTGTTTTTAGTTTCAAAACATAAACACTGCTGAACAATTGCTAAGGACAGATAACACTATAATCCATAGTAACCACAAAATGAAAGGAAGCAAAATGTGGAAAATCAGAATGAATGCGGATATAGTAAGTAAAAGTATGCGTATGCAAATTTTTTTCCACGTCTGTACATCACGTTATAGCGTTCATAAAAGCTTTAAAGGTTTTGACGCGTGTGGACAGTTGTTATTTCAAGTCAAAGTTTTACAGGAAAGAGTCAATAGACTAACTTGAAATTTTTGGCATGTCTTCCCGACATGACTTAGATGATTTTATGCGTGGCCGAATTATTGGAAAGATCGAAGAAAGCCGAAAAATAACAGATGTTGCCAGGGAGTTCGACATTGCTCACAGCGTTGTTTCACGGCTGTGGGAAAGTCATTTAAAACTATTGGAATATGTGGTAGGCTGCACGGGGCAGGTCACGTTAGAAGTACAACACCTGCAGAAGACAGATATATCGTCTTATCAGCAAAAAGGAACAGGCGCACCACAGCTCAGCAGGTGGCAAATCAGTTTCTTGCTACCTCAGGAAAGCAGATCTCCCGGAAAATTGTTGCCAGACGTTTGAGGTGAGGAGGACTATACGCCCACAGACCTGTTGTATGAATCCCATTGACCAGACAGCACCGTACTGCCCATTTGCAATGGTGTCATGAGCATCGCAATTGGTTTGATCCGGACTGGGCATGCATACGATTCTCAGATGAAAGTAGGTTCAGTCTGTCATCGGATTGTAGACGCCAACTGATCTGGCACGAGAGTGGTACTTCTTATCGTCCAGAAAATATCCAGTAAAGGAACCGATATCCGACATGCAGTGTCATGGTGTTGGCCATCATCATGATCAATGTGATCAATAATGATCAATCGCCCCTACATGTGGTTGCGAATGGGACTATGACTGGCCAACGATACATTAATGAAGTTCTACTTCTTCATGTTCATCTTTTCCGTGGAGCTGTCGGTGATAAATTTGTTTTTATGGACGACAACGCAACATGTCATCGAACAATCGCTGTTTAGGATTGTCTACACAGATGGGTATTCAACGCCTCATTTGGCTATCATGTTCTCCAGATCTAAACCCCATTGAAAATGCGTTGGGTGCTTTGGGGAGGCAAATTGCTGGTCGAAACTATCCTCCAACAAACAAGAACACCCTCATCCGTGCACTCACAGAGGAATGGGATAAATTGCCTCAACAGCTGCTGGATAATGTTGTGGAAAGTATGATACGACGTCTGCAATGTTTCACCACACTCCACAGTGGACATATCCCGTATTTATACCTTTCTTCAAAGTGCCTGCTGACTTTTAGATGCATTGTTCCATTTCGCCGTATGCAGCATCAAGTGAACATTTTTTTGCTTTCAGATGTTTCACAACTTTTTTACTTTCCAGAACAATAAATATTCTTTATTCTAATGTCTGAACAGTGTGACAACTATATTTTTTCCAACTAGGCCTCATGCCTTCCTTAATGTTATGCTACATTGCAGTTTGTGATCCATCCTTAGCAACTGTATAGCAGTGTATACTTAACTTTATCTATAAACATTCACTTCCAAAAGTTAAGCACGAAGATGTAAAATGCAAAATAATCAACAAACGCTGCTTTGATTGACACAAATTTCGGCCCGAAAGTAGCATATATATTTATGCATAAAATTAAATCAATAATTATATACAGGAATGAAAACAATATTAAATTTTTGTAAGTTATCAGATAATGACATACTGTAGATTTAAACAGAATTATGTATAAAGTGGAAATAAACAGCATAAGATGAAAAAAGGACATTAATAGGATATGTGATCTCCCCTCATCTGTATGCAAAGTTTACACCTCGTAACCATGCTTTCAATTAGGTGGTTAACCACCGCAGAATTAAGCAATAGCCATTTTTCTTGTAGAGCAGTTTCCAGCTCAATAAGAGTAGCTGGGGGTGGAAAACGTGAAGATACAACACGGCCGAGAGCATCCCAAATATTTTCAATGGGATTAAGGTAGACAAATATGATGGCCACGCCATACGCACTATCCCTTCACTCTCCAGGAAGTCTTCGACAATGTCAGCTCTAAGGGGACGTGCATTATCGTCCATTAAAACAAAAGTAGGGCCAACTGCTGCAGCGTACAATCTCACAATGGGTTCTAGAGCTTCATCTCGATACTGGACAGTCACAACAGAACCCCATTTAAAGATGTACAAGTCTATGTGGTATGCTAATAAAATCAATGCCCACACCATAATAATTCCACCTTGGAATGCGTGATGTTCGGTGTTGTTTTGGGGCTGATAGCATGTTCCTTGTTCATGCCATATCCTTATTCGCTTGTCATCTGGCTCCAGAGCCAATCTTGACTCATCAGTAAACATATCTCCAGTTAGACACAGTCCAATTGACATGTTCCCGACACCACTTTAATCGTGCCCCTCTTGATTGGACGGATATACAAACACAAACTCGAGGTAACACGGGCATACAGCCCACTCATGTGTAATCTTCGGCATACAGTAGCTGCAGATATCATCTTACCAATGGACGCTGTAACCATGAATGTCACACGTGTGGAGGTCACTCTGCGATTCCACTTTGCTAAAATCGCAATAAATTGATCTTCTGCGAGGTTTGAAACCCATGAGTTACCGGCTGCGGGCCTGCGTACAACTGTCTATTTGGTTTGGAATTGTTTCCATGAACGTGAAATTACAGGATAGTGAATGCCGAAGAAAAGAGCAACATCTGAGATCGACTGTCCTGCTTCAATGCGCCCCACATCTCGCCAGCGTTCAGATTCATCCGTTCGTCTTCTGAAAGTCATAGAAACTCATATGTCTTGAAAACAAACTATATGAAAGTTTTAACCAACTTCTATCAGCACTTACAACCCTTCATAAAGCTGGTATCTTATAAGACTGCCCTTTTTGTATATTTCTTGACATGAAGGCGTGATTGGCTGTTACCTAACATATTTGCATACTTCCGTCTACCTCTACTGCGATTTGCATCCTCTTTAATTCTGATTGACTTCCTGAAATTAATATTTTCCTCTCCGAGCTTAACTTTTGGAAGTGAGTGCATTAATTTATTCTCTAAGTTTTATAAGTCTTAAGGAATAGATAAATATGTAATAAAAATATATTTTGATTCCACTACGAAAATATTTTTGAAGTTAACAAGAAAACTACCTAATAACGGAATTTTCAAGTATCAATTATTACTAAAGGATTCAGTATAAAAATGCTATTACAAAATAGAATTTTTATTACAAAGAAACATGAAATGAATTATGAAAGATATTCGGAAATTTGTACATTACTTCTTGCATCACAATCAAAAGTCGCTGATATATTCGACATGCTCTTAAAATTTGTCGCACATAAAAAGTAACGTAATTTAAAAACATTTTCTGATAAAAATTATATATTGCCATCAATTATAAAGATGTGGTGGGCTCAAAAAAGACAATCTACATTTTCTATAATTATCCACAAAAGCTTTCTAATATTCTATGGCAAACTAACATTGTATATTATAACAAAACATAGAATATTATAACATAACATTGTATATTATAATAAAACATTGTATATTATAACAAAACATTGTACATTTATAAGAATATGTATTCAAGAAAATCACTTGTTTACAAATAACAATTTTTTTGCCTAGTGAAAGTCATAAATGACTCTATTTATTGTTTATAAAAAACGCCATACTTTGATAATGTGTATAAGCACTTAAAAATCCACATTGTACATAAATTTTCAAAATACCTTGAATAAGAGAGAGGTTAAAGATATTACATTAAAAAAAATTGTCAGTATTTTCTACAAATCAAAATTAATTCTCTTATAGAATTTATTAGTTGAATAAAATGAGAACTTATCATGTTTTTCCAAAACCAAATTGACTATTCAATTTTCCTTCAAATGAAATATATTAACTATAAAAATAACTTTGTGTTTTATACTAACCAGAGGAATTTCTACCCTTCTCTTCTAACTCTGTAAAAGAAATAAGATTCGTAGATTTTGGAATGTCATCAGTCGAAATTTTCTTTATTCCCTCCATATAGACTAAGTACTTAACATTAGGTACGTGAGGCAGAATATTCTATAAAACAAATAAAATACAAAACTATGGTAAAAAATTCCTCAACACAAAACAAATGAAGCAGAAAATAAAACACAAGGTAAATTTAAATTCATATCTTATAATCTTAAAGAATATACTCTTCACTAATTATAATTTTTATTGCTGAATTTTTGTTACAGAATTTTGTTACATTTCGAAATTTAATTATAGACATTAAATTCATTATAGAAATTAAAGTCGTAAAGTGAGAAAATTGCTTAAACAAATCACAATTGTTGCTGTGAAATATTATACTAATTTAAATTTAATGCTTGTAAATATATTCTTTAATTCAAGTAAAAAAGAAGAAGAAGTATTTATGAATGTAAGAATGCTATTTTAGAACGCTAAATTATTCCATATTTGAAACTTTATGCAAATTATTTGCAAAGTTTTTTATAATAATGCTGAAAGAGGATTTTGATGATATTTTAAGGAATTAAATCTAATTTAAGTATATATTAACGATGAATGATTTTAAAATGTTAACAAAACATAAAAATTCTTCACGCGAAACATGAATACAAAACTATGTCATCAAAAATATGAGAGGAAATATCTCTTTTATACTTTTAGTTTTGGCCACAGTTCCGTTGAAGATATAACATGAGTTACTTCAGTTTCTCTTAAGCCATGAACAAGACCTTCATCACCTAATGTTGCATATAACGTTACAACTGAAATAGAACAAAATATGATGAATAACATAAACAACCTTATTTTCTTATAATATATTATTTTCTCAGATAATGGAATACAAATATATTTTCTTCAAAAAGTTAAATAACAAACTAGTAACTGAAAATTACCCAACAAGTGAGATAATTCTGGATAACAACACTATCTTAATATGTGTCAATAAAAAAATCAAGAAAATAAATTTAGCATTTAAAATATGCATTATCTACGAAATGCAAAAAAGCCTTAAATTCAGAAACACCGAGTTGTATAACTACGGCATTTTAGATCCGACTGTTGCTTCTCCACAACAATTGACCACATCTAAATTGTAAAATGATAATAATCTAACTTTGCTCTATTCAGAAATTAATTTCGTAAAGTTGAGACAAAAATCCAAATAGGACGCCTGAAATACTTTTATATATTTAATTCCAATGAGCATATGTTGAATATTTTTATCAGGTATTTGTTTGGACTTTAGTTACCCTCCCCAACCTACGGATTCAGAACTGACTTTATATTATAACTAATTATTGTTATATATACAGTAACTGTCTGATAATATTTTAGAAAGTATTTAACAACAGTATTAGGTCAACATTGTTGTTATAAAATATCGTGATTCCCAATGAGGTATACAGTGATTGCCAAAATTGCGGACACTTTTGGAAATTTTTATTCTTATAGAAAGCGTTACGTTTCACAAAATGCAAACTTCTATATATAATTTTAAAGAGAATTTATTACTGAATTCAATACAAAACACAAAATTCAATTATTTGCAATAAAAAAAGTTAAACTATAAAAGTTATCGATATACATTATATCGTGATGATAGCAGTGAGTTATCAGTATTTAATAGAGTACCCTTTATTTTTGATTACAGATTCATATCGACGTTTCATTGAGCTGACAAGAGTTTTAAGCTCTTCTTTCATTATTACATGATGCCAGGAAACAATTATAGCCTCAATTAGTTCCCTTTTATTTGATGGGCGCCTCATTCGAACAAGAGTTTTCAAACGGTGCCACAAATTTTCGATAGCATTGAAGTCAGGACTATTTCCTAGCTATGACAACAATTTAATGCTCTTTGTACGATACCACTCTTTCGATATTTTGGCCGTGTGGCAAGAAGCAGAATCCTGCTGAAAAATAAACGAAGCATTATTGGGAAAGAGATCTCTAATAAAATTTAGAAGTTTTGGTTCTAGAATAGTGTCAATGTATTTTCTGGCATTCAGTGTCCCATCGATGATATGAAGGCGACTAATACCATCTGCTGACATGCATGACCAAATCATAACACTAACTGGGTTCTTCACAGTTGCTTGAATGCAGTCAAGATGTAGCTCTCCTCCTATTCTACGTCTTACATATTTTCGCCCATCACTACCGAATAACGATAGCTTAGTTTCATCACTCTATATAACTTGTGACGACTGATCATCTGTCCAATTAATGTGTTCCTTTGCCCACTGTAGTCTTTTTCTCGTTGCTGAAAATTAAGATAAGGCTTTTTTCGTGGAATTCTACCTCTCAATCCAACCTCTGTTAATCTTCTCCCGATTGTTCTTGAACTGACAGAAACACTAGCATCATTCAGATCACTTCTGATAGCCGCTGATGACATTTTTCTATCTTGGAGACATAGTCTTTATATTCTTCTATCACCAATAGATGTGGTGCACCTTTTTTCGCCTTTTCCTTCTTTGTTTTTTTATTGAATTTGTTTCCTGATACCGTCAACATAACTTTCGAACTCCAGATGTAGTCACTGAACCACCTACGTGTCTTGCAATTTCAGCATAGGAAAGACCACTTTCTCGTAAAACAATAATATTACATCTCTTTATAGGTATCCAAAGTACTCTTTTATTTGATGTCATTGCTTCTTGACTGAATATTAAAATTTTTTACAAAAATTCCTACTTGTAATTGCAGTGTATAAGAAACAGGTCCTCCTTCTACAGAACGAAGCAAAATAATGAATTGTTTCAAGTGTAAACATGATGTCAGATTCTACTGGCAGTTACTAACATTTGATTGGTTTTCAGAACAAGAACAGTGATTGGCCAGGAAAGCTAGACATTACAAACCACTTCATAACTGTGTTTTTTATTTATATTAAAGTACAAATAACTTTTTTTGTATTGAAAATAATTGAGTTTTGTGTTTTGTATGGAATTCAGTAATAAATTCTCTTTAAAATGATATATACGAGTTTGCATTTTGCGAAACGTAACATTTTCTATAAGCAAACAAAGTTCAAAAACATAAAAATTTCCAAAAGTGTTCACAATTCTGGCCACCACTGTACATCTTGTAATCTAAACAATTCGAGATATAAATTCCACTTCAGCTAACACACATTTCTAAGCTATTATTTCAATGAGTTATTTCTCATATTCCCAATAAACATTCAATAGGCAAAATTAATTTATATGGACACAAAAAAATGGTAAAGAATAATTTACCTGGAACATTTATTCTAAAACATGCTTGTGCTGTAAGCATCCATTCTACTCTGGTTTCAGCTAAAATGGCAACTGGTTTCCTTGACTGTACACCAAGTAATAACAATCCTTTACCGATATTTTCAACTCTTTCATTGACTTCTTTAAAAGTCTGCCACTGATATTCACCAAGGCTCAACTGAAATAAAGAAAATAGTTGCAAATATTTACTTTTGTTTAATGTGATTTTCAATTTAGTTTCTGAAAAAAAAATGCTATAATTTCATTGACTGCGATTTTTATCACATGAATAATTTAGTGATTTTGTATACATAGCTCTTAAATTTTATGATTTTTTTCCCAAAATAGAATTTCTTAACGTAAAACTTTATTTTTTGTTTTTATTTATAGAAAATCTCTTTTTTTCAATAATTTATGGAGGAATATTGGAGCATTTTTTTAAAAAAAAACTCTTCCTTTTTTTTCCTTACCTAATCATTGTTCTAGATTAAATTTGTGAAGTTAAGTTCTGTTGCGAAGAGATCCTCATCGTCTTCTTTTGTCTCAACACCTTTTGCCATAGTTGTTTTCACTGAAATCCATTTATTGAAAAATTCGTAAAGCAACTGACTGCCTCAAAATGTTAATTTTTGAGTAATGTAACAAAACTAAAATTTATAAGGATTAAAGGAGAGTTGAATTTAAATAGTCTGATGTAATATGTAAACATAATCATCACATAAATGCAAAAATGATTTTATTTTATTGTTTATTTCAATGGCACACAGTCCAAAAGAGGACAAGCTGCATCAGACTAAAATGCAAAAATGAAAACAAAATAGTCGTACTTCCTAATCATCTGCACCAATTGAGAATCAACTTAAATTTATAATTAAGTCAAAACTCATATTCATATCAATATGTGAGTTTGATATTCATTAAAATATGTAATCTTCTCTCAATACTTTATTTCACTTTATACAAATATTTACATTAAATTATTGACCTTTGTAGATAAAAGCACTGTTGGTGAATATTTTTTTTACCTCAGCCATGTATCACCGACTGAAGCGTAAGGAAAGTTTTGCTCATAAAAACAATGAAAAAAATAAAGGTCGAACAACTCTTGCTGGAGTACTTTGCTAAGTACGACGTTTCGAAGAAAATACTTTTGGAATCATCATCGCAGCGGTGAAATCTCTTATCAAAGACCCATTTCTCAGTTTTGACTGCCCAAATGGATATTCTAAGGGAAGTATCCATGTGTGGGGTTACCAGCACACGAGAAGTGATAAGAGTACTTAGTATAACAAAGACATTGGCATTTTGTATCCTTTATGATGCACTACAATAGAAACTCCAACAAGTAGCAATCATTACACCCGCTCTTACCAAGTGAGTGAGAGGAATACCCAGGGTGGGCTTTCACAGGATTTTCACAATGGCTGCACATCATCTTCTTCATTAATTGATGAGGCACTATATGCACCGATAGAGCCAGTCAATATTCTTAACTGCCCCATCTAGACAAAATAAGACATTCACTAAAGAACTAAAACATTCCCAGCATAATACAGTTTGGTGTCACTTTAGTGCATCTAAAGTTACAGATCCTTTTTTCCTTTGAAAACTTATGTACAAAAGTACGCTGAAAGAAGTGCTCATTTTATGCAGAACGCTACTTAAAAGTGCCGCAAATGAATGTGATACTGAGCTTATTGGAACGTAATCTCCTTCACACAATAATATTCATGGAATAAGAGTTATCACCTTATATTGCATCTACCATTAAGCAACTTCTAGCAAGTTCATTTTGGTGAATAACGACTAATTAGCCGTTTATTGTAAATACTAATGACACCTATTGCTCACATGACCCGACACCCGTTGATTTTTAGCTGTGGTTTGCATTATAGCCTGAATGTAGGCAGTAAGCTATTTACTTTAGTGGAGTTAAAAGACGTCTCACACCTCATCTATCTGGATACGCTAAATTTGCAACAGTTTTAATATATATGTATCTTAGATATAGTTATATCTTCTATATATATATATATATATATATATATACATATATATATACACTACTAGCCATTAAAATTGCTACACCAAGAAGGCGACATACTACAGATATATAATATATATATATATATATATATATATATATATATATATATATATATATATATATATATATATATATATATATATATATATATATATATATATATATATATATCTATAAATATATATATATATACACTACTGGCCATTAAAATTGCTACACCAGGAAGAAATGCAGATACCAAAAAGATATTAAGTGGACAAATATATTATATTAGAAATAACAAGTGAATAAATTTACAAACAAAATGGCTGGATATATATATATAAATAAATATATATATATATATATATATATATATATATACATCCTGAGAAATCAGCAACCACAACAACCACCTCTGGCAGTAATAACAGCAGTTATACGCCTGGGCATTGAGTCAAACAGAGATTGGATTGCATGTACAGGTACAGATGTCCATGCAGCTTCAACACGATGCCACAGTTCATGAACCGTAGTGACTGGCGTTTGGTGACGAGCCAGTCGCTCGGCAACCATTGACCAGACGTTTCCTATTGGTGAAAGATCTGTAGAACGAGCTGGCCAGGGCAACAGCCGAACATGTTTCGTATCAAGGAAGGTCCGTACAATACCGGCAACATGCGGTCGGGCATTATCCTGCTGAAACATAGGGTTTCGCAGGGCTCGAATAAAGGGTAGAGCCAAGGGTCGTAACACACCAGAAATGTAACATGCACTGTTCAAAGCACCGTCAATCCGAACAAGAGGTGACCGAGACGTGTATCCAATGGCACCCCATACCATCACGCCAGATGATGGGCCAGTATGACGAAGACGAATGCACGCTGCCAGTGTGCGTTCACCTCGATCCCACCAAACACGGATGCGACCATCATGATGCTGTACACAGAACCTGGATCCATCTGAAAAGATGACGTCTCTCCATTCGTGCGCCCAGGTTCGTCGTTGATCACACCATTGAAGGTGCTCTTGTCGTTGATCATACACAGCGTCAAGGGAATCCGCAGCCATGGTCTCCGAGCTGAGAGTCCATGCTGCTGCAAACGTCGTCGAACTGTTCGTGCAGACACTTGTTGTCTTCCAAACGACCCCGTTTCTTGACTCACGGCTCGTGACGTGGTTGCACGATCCATTACGGCCATACGGATAATATGCCTGTCTTCTCGGCTGCTAGTGATAGGTGGCCTTTGAGATCCCGCATAGCGTTCCGTATTACCGTCCTGAACCCATCGATTTCATATTCTGCTAAAAGTCATTGGATCTCGAACGACGTGAGCAGCAATACTGCGATAAGATAAACCGCAATCCCGGTACGTTACAATTCGACCTTTATCAAAGTCAGAAACGTGCTGGTACGCATTTCTCCTTCTTACACGAAGCATCACAACAACTTTTCACCAGGCAACAACGTTCAAATGCAATTTGTGTATGAGGAACCGGCTGAACAATTTCCTCATTTAAACACAATGCAGGTGTCGCTACTGGCGCCTGCTTTGTCTGAATGAGCTGAAAAGCTAATCATTTGCTTATCTCAGCACCTTCTTCCTTTTGTATAAATTTCACGTCTGTAGCATGTCGTTTTTTTGGTGTAGCAATTTTAATGGCTAGTAGTGTGTGTATATATATATATATATATATATATATATATATATATATATATATATATATATGTGAAAAATAAAAGAGTTTTAAAAAGTATTTGAATTTCAACATGTATTATTTATCTACTCATAATATATAAATTTTAAAAAATCAAATATCAATGTTTTTAAAATTTGATTTACTTAACAATTTCTTACACAGAACCATTTAGTTTTATATTAATTCTGTTCAGTATAATAAAATTATATATATATCTGTAATATATATATATATGAAATACGTTTAAAGGCAGAGCATTTAATATTTTATTGTTATAAAATTTATAGGTTCGAATCCAGATAATTTTTAGGAGTTACAGGATTTTTCCCATGAGAAATGAGATTACAGCACATTAATATGAAAATATGGTACACACTATGCAATTTCCTCCATAAATTATACCACTATTAATCTTAAAAAATTTATAAGCAGGTATTACGTTTTTCGTTAATCAGTGTCGAAATATACTAAGTTAAATAATTTACAATGACTTAGTAAAAATACTGTACTTTTTCAGTGAAAGGTACATACAGGTGGAAACTGTATTTCTTCCAAGAATATTTTGGAAAACCCCAAGAATTTACTTCGATGTCTGTCGAAGTAAATTCTTGGGATTTTCAGACTGTCCTCCTTTTATACACATGAATATGTGAGCCACAGTAAAAATTACTCTTAGATATAAATACGTTGTTGGAATTTAAAAGCCTTGCAACAACTTGGAACTGTTTGTAAGACAAAGATGAAATTTATGAATCAATTTTATTTCTGTTCTCTGCATACTCTGTTTGGATTAGCTCTTGAAATTTTCCTTGAAAGTATATTTATGCCGTTTTGTGTCTAAAATCATACTGTTCTTTATTAGAAATATTTTTTACAATGGCAGATTGTAGACAGTTACAACTGTAACATAGTATATTAATCTATTGTTCCTTGATACCGAAGGAATCGGCCAGAAACAGCGACCTCTTAGACGCCGAGCATTGCCCCGGGTGCACCACAGGGGGTGAGCCACCATCACACCCTCACACATACCATAGGGACCCATTTATAGGGTAGGCATCATTCTCACTTCATTCACACACAAGGAAAGGATAGGATAGAGAGAGAGAAAGTACATCCATGCCTGAACCGGGATTCGAACCCAGGACCTTCCTATCCGTAGTCAGGCACGCTGACCTTTAGACAAGTTGGCCGGCTTATTAGAAATATAGTAAGACAATAAGGCAACTCTGTTTTGAAAAACTTCATTTATTTTTTTCAATCTAAAAAATAAACTTTTCACTCTATTGATCTCAGGTATTTTAAGAGTTTTAGCATATTTTTGGAAAATAAAAATGCCAGTTATTTTCGAAATTTGAATGCGTTGGTTTTCCTTCATGAAAGCATGAGGTATTTCAAGTATTTTTTTTTCTAGCAAATTATAAAGAATTTTATTTACTATGCCATTAAATCATTTTGTTTTTATGTTTAACTTTTTAATGATATTGTTAGGAAAGATAATAACGTTGGTTATTTTATAACACTCTCTATTTGTGTAAATCGAAATTACTTTCTTGGCAACTTAATAGTACTCCTAAAAAAAGATTATATTTAAATCTTTAGACACAGGAATTTTTATTCATAAATAGTTTTTATGGTTTTAATTTTTTTCACGTTCATCTTTAGTTGGAAAACTTTTTCCTGAAATTATTATCACGTAATTTAAGGAAATTACAGGATTTTTTACTGAGTGATGGTGATGAGATAATTATCACATCACATATATCTTTCGTTTTCTTATCAAATTAATATGCCAATCCGCAATATATATCGTTCGGATAATTTATTCCACTTTTTGGCTGTATTTAAAAACGTTATTACCCATAATGTTTGAGAAGGATGGTTTCTATAACCGATTTTCACATTCTCTAAACTTTTTCTAAACTCTGCACTAATGTAATTCATCTCCACTTCTAAATGCTGGTTGTTTGAAGTATAAATATTTATCTATCCGTGTTGGCAAATAAAACTTTTAATATGGGTTTGACACTTAATGTAGCCTATAAATATTCTTTAGTAGTTATTTATGACGGATAAAGTTTCATCAGATTATTATTTAATCATATTCTCAAAACAGGTTATTGAATTAAGTTACATATTAGTTGTCATATGAATTCAAGCAAATACTGCAAGAATTTCCCGTAGTTTTTTTTGCTATTCATTTATCTGGTTTACTTATTCTAACGTAAAACTGAAAAACTGGTCGATGTGTAATGATCGATTTTAAGGGGTATATGAACCGTATTAATATTAATGTATGTGTCTGTAATAAATATGTTCAAAGTCCGTACAAAGGGACTGAAAATTAGAGGAATGAATTTCAATTACATAGGTTATCTTATCTTAAATAATTGGAAATAACTTTCGCCCCATTTTATTTTTCGTCTGATATCCCCACATGTTGAGTAATTTATCTATTAACTTTTAAAAAGATGATTTAGTTAAAGAATGCATTTCTCTCATTTGAAATATTATGCAGTGAAGTTAGATTGCTTTGCACACTTTTCAAAGTTAACTAGATTATTGTTTTTATTACCAAAATAGAAAAATATTTTAGTATTATAATTAACAAGTTTTCTTTACAACCAGTTTATTCTTTTCGATCGCTTATAAAGTAGAGATTTTAAAATAGGTTTTTTGTTTGATTTTTATAAACCTATATCGGTTTTTACGCACATAAACCTCTCTTTCATTTTTGTAGTACAGTTCGCTTTTTTGGAATTGCTGATGAATTTTTGCTTCATTACTTATCTCACATATTCCTTAGTTACTAAATTTGATGAATTTATGTCATCTAGGTTCCATTTTTGTCGTTATTATGTATAGTAGCTAAGGCTATAAATATAAATTTCTTACCAATAACTTTTACTTGTATTTTAGATAAGGCTCATTAAATGAATTTCTATATTTGTCATTTGCTTTTTATAGAGTTATAAGGCATGTAATTGTTAAGAAAGTATACCTTATACAGGAATGGTTGGGAAAATTTTCCAGTGCCTTCAGTTAATTTATAAACCTATTTTAGAGATTTTTTTCAGAAAAGGATGACCATTATATTTCGTCACATTTTAAATGTTTAATAAACACATTTATAACTTTTACAATTAAATAAACATATGCAAAATTAAGTTCTAATATGTTTCAAGTTTGAAAACAAAACAAAACATTTGTATTGCTAATGCTACATTGATAAATTTCATTCTAAATCTATCAACGCTTGCAGATTGTGTTTAGTTGTAAGTCAGTTTATTTAGATACCGGATAAAAACAGACTTCAGAAGTTTATCAAATTTTAATAGTTGTATTTTTCGCAAAACAAAAATAGTTGTATTCATTTCATATTTTTATGATATCAAACTGATACAATGTATAGCTGCATCAATTTTGTTCAACATGGTGAATGTCGCTGAAGTTGTGATTACATGGTTAAAGGAATTCGTAATTTCCTATTACATGTAAATATAATAGAGATTTCCTTTATTAGTTTGACATAATAGACTTTCGTTGAAGATAATGGAAAAAATAGTGTAAAAGTTGAAAATAAATTACGAATCCTTCCCACATGTAATTCGAGACTAGTTTATTCTCCTATCTATCTAACATTTTCCTCCCCAAAATGAATATAAAGCTAAAACGTTAATCTCTTTGTCTATATAAACGGCTCTACATTAAGGAAATGCAACAAGAATCAGAAATATTCCTCAACACACTTCCAGAGAAGTATTTTCTGCAATGGTTGAAAAGTTAACACTGAATAACTCTTTGGTTATTCAATGTTAATCATTCGACCATTTTGGGCATTGTATATAACCAAAAAAAAAAGTTTTTAAATACCAAAAAGCATTAAATATTCAACAACTGAATTTCATAGACTGATACAAAATTTAACTTTGTTTTGTAAACCGTTTCTAAAAATATTCAATCTTATTTAAAACTGTGCACCTTTTTCAGAATTTTTCCAGATTTCAACTGCTCCTCCTCTTCCGCTAACACTTTTCGTGTCCCATAACATTTCTTTTCAGCATACTTCTGTACTGCATTTGAGAACAGTTCATCCATAGTAGCAGGTAACTGTGCCTCAGGAGGTAAGTTGTGTACTTGCCTTATATAGCAACCATAGGGATCTCGCTCATCTTCTAACTTAGCCTAAAATACAAATATTTGTATTAAAATACAGAATACTTCTATTTTATCTTACGCAAAACTCTTTCTCCAAAAGGTATTTGCAAAATTTGATATTTATTAATCAAATCTCTAAGATTTCAAAGTAACTTAATAAATAAAACTGAAGGATTACATTAACGTAAGCCATATTTTAAAAACAAATGATGAATCATAAATAATCCCTAGTAAATATATTAAAAGGGTAATTAGGCACACACACACTATAAGCTACTTGAAGTTCGAAAATTTGATATTGTTTTAATATACTTTATGTTATTTTTTATTTTCCTCTAAGTTTAATTAAATTTTACTTCAAAACAAACAACTCAGCGATTTATAAATGCGCTATTTTCCTTTATCTAATCTTCAAGTATTTTTGGCTACATCTTCACATTTCAATGACTTACTAATTCAATTTTTATTTAAACGCAGATAATATTTCTAAGTTCCAGAATAAGCAACAGCGATATGACTTATCAGCATATTTTGTCGCTAATAAAAGTTAAGATAGACGATTGTATAAAAATACATGAAAGCTTACACATTTTAAAAGGATAATTATTGGAAAAAAATGTTTCTGCAAATTATGTCAAGTTTTATATGCATCTATTTTGAAAAAAAAGGATATTACAAACATATATAAAAATCTTATTATTTTCTACATAATATTTGAAATTATTTTTAATTTTTAAGCTTAAAATTATCTGTAAATAAAAGGTTTTGCTTGAAAATTTGTTTTTCTTGATTTAATGTTTGTTTCTAAAATTATTATTTAAATACCTAAATCGCATATCTTTTAGATAATTATTTGTACTTCATGTGATAATTTGTAAACATATTTAAAATCTAAAATTTTAATTTTCAAAATGCTCAGAAAGGATGATTTAGTCATGTAATAATACTTTATATACTATCTCACGGTTTCTACATGGTGCAAGACATTCTGAGGTTCAGAATAAGAAGAAAACTGCCTGCTCATTTTCTGTTATCTTAAAGAAACACTTTAAGGAAATATCGCCTTGTATGAATGTAAAAAAAATGAATAAAAAGAAATGAGTACGGACAAAGAAAATTTGTTGAAATCTCATTAAAAATTAAGAAAACATAATTAATAATAGAGTCAGTAAAAATTTAATGCATTTTAAGTACTAGAGCAATGTAAAGGCAGTTTATATTAGCTGATATGTGTACTAGATCGCAAAGCCATAAAATCATTCCCTTTTAAGGCATAATGTGTGGGTGTGCGCGTACATATCGACTAGTCACTTTTTTATCATGGAATTTCTCCCAGTATAAAAAAGCGTCAAGCTGCATAAGAGATGAAAATACATTTTTCAAATCTTTCCTTACGGTGTACTGAATGATCTGGAAATAAAAACCTTGAACCCTAAGCGTGATTTATTTTTTGAGAGGGCGGGGGGAGAACGTTTGTTTTTGGTAGAAGATAACGACTCACCACAAAAGACTAATTTTATTCCTGTTTATGTGAGTAAATAGGAAATTCACCGTTAAATTATCATTTGTCTTATCGATCTTGCATACAATACTATATGAAGAACAATTGCACGTTGCAATTCTCACTCAAAACACTTCAGGATTTTAGAAGACGCTTCTAGAAGTGTAAAAATAGAAATATAACTCATTTAGTGTCAACAACAGACTTATTTATACTATTAGGTTTCATTGTGTTGCTTGTACAGGTTTACAAAGTGGTTACAAAATCTTCAATGTAACTGATAAAATTTTGCTGTATATCATATTTTGACCAATGTTTCCCTTATTTGCAAATCAATGTATATTAAACACTCTTGCAATTTAATTTGCCCTCTTTTAAGGTCACCAGTACTAAACATAATTTCTTGATTTCACAATTCACTTGACATAATTTCACAATTTTCTTGATTATGAAATTAATTGTTGCTGGTAAATTGCATTTCATAAGTTTGTAAAGTTGTTTTTGACAAAAATGATTTTATAGAAATAGCTTATCTTATATGAGGATTTCATACACATTGTACAACAAACATAGACGATAGAAATTATTTTTCTATTGAAGCTACTTATGGAAATGTTAAATTAAGTGTTAAATAATTTAAATAAATAGAAACTTGTTATATTTTTGTCTGAACTACTGATTGAAAAGAAATAGAAGCTACGACGTATACGATGTATTATCATGTCTAAGGTAATCAACAGTTAAATATCCTTACGATCGCCTTTGCGATAGACATGACTTTCTTTTTAAAAAAGAACTACATTTTTTCCTTCTGCAATTCAGTATAATTGCGTTTTGCATTTGATTTCAAGTTTATAATCAATAGCTGGTAAACATCTCGTCATTGATTGTTTTAGACTTACAAATATAAATATTTTTAAATTAACGTTATCATAAATAATTGCAAACACATGAAAAACATAATATTTACTCTACCGATCTAATAGATCGAATCTTGATAATATTAGTAGAATGAAAATGAGAAGTTTATGATAATATCAATTAAAATTGTAAAATATACCAAAAATGCTAGATTGTTACAGGGGCAACAATTATAATATGTATATTATTATAAGAACTGTGTTTATAGAAGATTTTAATACTGGAAACACCATACAAGATTTAATAACATTTAGAATAGAAAATCTTGACTTCAAATGGGAAATTCAAATTTTATCCCACACACATTACTTAGTCACAGATTTGTATGATGAATATAGCCAAACAAGATTTCCAAAATAGTATTATTCACTCTTTTTCGATGATAAATTTATTTAATTAATTTTTCAATAAACAGATTAATACCCCTTTACACATTGATTTGAGGATAAACGTTTATTCTACATTGGGAATATTTTTATTACTTATAGCGCTGCACATAAAAATCAGAGGACAACCAACAGAATGTCAAAATTCATTTTTTTTTGCCTCTAAAATGTTCATATTATTGGTTGCTTAAATAAATTAAAGTAATAAATATTTTCATCTCGGGCTCACCGCGGCTAAGTAATGATAATATGACCATGCTCTTTGAAGTGAAAAATCATGAGTTTGATTTCAGTCATTGAATCATATATCAAGCGATGGATAAATATTACACTTCTTCTTTCTCTATGCACATCTATAAAAATGGATGCTTCGGCATTTCCTTTGTTGCAACAAGTGAATATGGATTATTATGTATGAAAAATATTTCCAGAAGTTTATACACGGCTGGTCTTAAAATAACTTTAAAATATTATCAGCTGTAAGATTGCTCAATGAGTCGTGTCAGAGCATCTACTTCATCTGCGACATCATTCCCAAATCAGAGTATCTAATAATAAATTCCTTTACAAGATAATCTACAATAATGATTTTTGTCATGAAAAAGTTTTATCGCAAATGAATCTCCAAGCATAATGTCTACATAATTAATGTTTAGAAAACTTAATCTTCGATTTGTAAACTACTATCTTTGAACTCAGTGTTCATGTATCGAATGATCTAATGGTATTCTATTCATGGTTTTCTTAAATGAAATCACATATTAGATTTCTTGCAACAGACAGCACTATTTAAAATCTTTATTTTCATATTATTTCAGAGCTTCGTAATTTGATTAATAACAATGATGTGTTCATTTCAAACGTGGAGCCTTATTACATTTTTTCTGGGCAAAACTTAAAATCGTGTATTTATTACAAAGGGAATGTAATAATTATTAGCCGTTTGAGAAATTTTAATCTATAAAATAAAAAGTTTCATGTATGTTTACCAACATCCGAAATTTTAATCCGAAGAAGCAAAAAATTAAAATCAAAAATAAAATAAAGTTTCCATATTTAATTATTTTTTTTAAATTTAAGTGTGATGGCATTAAACCACCTTTTCTATAACTTGTATTGTTAAAATTGTATATGAAAATCAGTCAATTTCATACAGAAATCTTTTATAGTAACTTCATATTTAATTAAAATTTTCAGATTTAAATATTTGAAACATTATTTTTTTATTTAAACTACTTGTATCATGTTTTTCTTAAGAATTAAGGAGACAATGAAGCTAAGAACCTCCAGAAGAATAAGTGATTATTTATTTGTCTTTCTTTGAAGTCATACTTTAGTTTGGTTATCGCTAAGATAGCCTTTTGCTCTTTAATTTGATTAGGAATTACAACTATATGTAGATAACGAATCACTTCAAACATTCACACAAATATCTACGAACTATTGAAATAAAAGCAATGGAGCTAATAATTCATTGACCAGTTTAGCAAATACGAATCTGTTAGGTAAAAATCTCATTTCAGTTAAGGAAATTTTCTTTGATTACCAACTGTCGTACGCGTAATTTCTGAGTTATTTACAGCTTTACGTAAGCGTGATGAATGCATTATTATTTACACCTATAAAATTTTGAAGATGCTTCACTGCTCTGCATTTAAAAATGCGCTATACCAAACTATTCAGCCATCTGTAATTATTCGTTCTAATTATTCATTACAGTGAAAAAATCGTTTGAGTACATCTAAGTACTACCCTAAGCAACGAGAAAAACTGGTGCTAAAAACAAAGACTGAACATTTTAATACACACAAATGATGTGATTTTGTTTTTATTCAATTAATTACAATTATTATTTCAATCTACACAGAATAGGAAGTTTAAATATTGAGAAAAATTCTTACATTTTATTCTTTAAACATTTTTCATTTAATAAATCTTTAAGCATAAATTGTTTATTTTTTATAACAATTATTATTAATGAATGGTTAGTTGCTTCACGAACAGAATCGTGTTTTCTTTTTCAAAAACATTTCTTATAAATTAGATAAAAGGAAACGAATTTTAATTATTTTAAATGTCTTCACGAATATATTTAAATACCTTATAGTGTTTATAAAAGTAAAAAATAAAATTTAATAAGTAAGGGAAATAGAGAAAATTAAGAATTTTAATATCTGTGTTTTAATTTCTTTTTTAATTTTCATTTAGTTTTTTTATTTATTATTTATTTATTACCGGGACTTTGATAAAATCCTAAAAATAATGATTTATTTATTACTAATAAATATTGATTATCATGCATTGACCTAAAGACTATACAAATATAAAATAGTTCGATTTAAATTCTTGAGAGGATTTTTTCAATTAAAATAGGGTCTTCTCCATGTTTCTTGCATAAATAGAATTCATGAACTCGCTATAAAATTTTAATGAACACAATATTCAATACAAATTATCAATATTTCATACCCTAAACAGAAGAAAAATTATTTTATAATTGTTTAAAATCTAAGTCTGTAAATATTTAATGTTTTTGTACCCACTGTTATGAGCCTTCAGGAATTTCTTTTAATACTAAAAGTATTTAATTTACTTTTACAATATTTGTACCATATTAGCATTTTTCAGTGTCCCAACATTTTTGATCAATAAACACTGTTTTAAATATCTACATCTTTTTTAATAAAATTGTCTCGAATTATTAAAATTTATAATTTTATTTAATTAAATTTTGATATTTTACTTAATTACACATTTTTAGTACTTATATTATTATAAATAAAACAGTTAAAATTTTATCTTGAATATTTTTCCATTTAATTTTAACAGAATTATTTTTATAAAGGAAAAATTATATAAAAATCACTGTTATTTAAGAAAATTGAGTTACTGAAGTCAATTGATATATCTTGAATGTAGTAATATTGAGTTATAAGAAATTTTATTCAAAATGTTGCAGAAATATATACATATTTTTATGTCTCTCAAAATTCTTTATATTTTACAGTCAGTTTTGGGTTGTTTTTATCTTATAAGTCAAATATTAATGAATTAAAAAAATAAGCATGGGAAAAATAAATTTTCTTATTTATCAAAAAACGATGATATAGTTAAAGTATAAAATATTCAATGATTAAATTTTTATCATTTTAGGCAAGAATTTCATTAATTAAAAGCATTAACTTATCCAGATAATGTATACCAATATACAGTGTTCAAAATGAGCAATTGCTGCAAAAAGAATAACGTCAAAGTACATCAGATACATTTATCTTTTAAAATAAAAATAAAAAGTTTGATGATATGGAACAAAACATCAATGTCAGTGCCGAAAAGAAACATTAATGTCAATGCCAAAAAGAAACCATCAATGTCAATGTCAAAAGGAAACATCAATTATATTTATCTGTTGAAAGAAAAAAGGAGAGAATTCGATGGCATGAAAGAAAAAGTCAATGTCAATATCGGAGTCAAAGAACTTTAGCTACTTTTATCTATTAAAACAAAACAACAAAATTAAATGCGACACTATTTAAAGGCATTGAGGATAAAATGAGATCTTTATTTTACTAACTGTAATTTTTCTCTTATTTTTTGTTTCATTTTTGATGATTTTTTAAATATTAACTATTTTTACAATTTGTATTTAAACCTCCACTAAATAATCTACAATTATAATTTTTTGAAAACAAATACCAATATTATTACTTACATAGTTATCTGAGAGCACTTTACGAAGCTCTAGAGATCTTATTAATAAATTTAATTAAATACTTTTATATTCCTTGCTTATATTTTTACTTAAAAGCAAACTCAGAAATAGTAACTTGACAATATGAAACAAATAAAGTTAAAATTCCTAAGCAATCAATCACATTTGCAGAAATTCTTAGTATTTAAAAAAATTCATAATAAGAAGGTTAATTTTTGAATAATGTAAAAAAGAAAAATTGCTTTCTCAAAGTTTGCTGTACAATTAATACATCACATGCATTTCTTTATTAAAATTGAAACTATTTAATGAAAGAAATTACTTTTTTACCTAGCAATATATTTTAAAAATAATGATAGTTATAAGAAAGAGTTTAATTTAACAAATAAATAAAATGCCACAAACGGATTAATTTCGGAAGTAATAATAATAAGAAGTATAATTCGGAAGTAAATTTAAATAAATATTGAAACTTGAAAACAATGCATTTTAAGGTAATGAATGACAGCTGGTTTGATTTTCGCCATAAACTGTCAGATTTCCTTTTTTTTAAGTAGTTTAGAATTCTAATTTCCTTAAGTGCATAAGATTATAAATTATTACATAATTAAACTTAGCTATTATTAGTTTTCCCTAATATATTTAAGATTACATTTTGAATATTTGGGTAATTTTGAACTTGTAGGATATGTCTTGTATATTTATTTCAAAAAGTTATGCAAATTATTGATGAAAATATTTTGTAATTCTGAATAATTATAGCAATTTTATATTGTTTATATAATGTATTATGTACTAAATGAGTAAAAATAATACGTTAGAAATTAATTTCAAACACAAGCAAATAGACGTACATAATCAAAGAGATTGTGTTTAAACTAATTTATAATAGGATTGATACACTTTTCAGAAGTAAAGGAAAAGCACGTTAAATTCTAATAAATGCAAAAATAAAATTTTTATCTAATGTCATTATCTTTAGATAAATATTAGCATTAAATTTCAAATCATTTCATAATTTTCACGAAAATTACACATAATTCATGAATTAATATTTATTTAAATTTTATTAAATTTATTATATTTAAGCATATTTAATTATTTTTTTAAAGATATCAAAAATGAAAGCTGGTGAGGGAGATGAGCCAAATTTTGAAGTTGCAAATAAAGGTGTGATTGACATCTTTGAAATACACATGTAACGATGCTGATATGCATCGGAAATCTCCTTTTATTGATATGTAATCTCTAATTTCGATTACAGATGAAAAATCATCCCCTTATGACAAAGTTGTTAAACATTTTTACTTTCAATAGGATAAATATTTGATTATTTTACTAAGCAAATATAATTACTTCACAACCATAATTGAAGTGTAACGATCTGGTACTGATTTGGAAAAAATTGCAAAAGAAAACAGTTTTCGCACAAACTTCTGGAAAGTGTTAATACTACAGAAATTACTGGATTTTCAATCATGGAGTAAATAGCGAGTGCATTGAGTGTGTACACTGCTTCTCTATTAATATATATGTGAGTGAATATTGTGTAGTTATTCAGTTGATGCTTCAAATGAAACAGAAGAAACAGAAACAGATTTGGTTTCGATTAATATGGCATTTCACTTTTGATTCAGTATGAAACTTTCATCTTATTTCGAGTAGTAAGTAAAATTTTATTTTATTTTAAAATACTTTTATCTTTCATTCAAGTATCTTTAAAACTGCTGATAAAGTAATTTTCATATTTCGACACATTAGTACATTTTTTGATATTTAATTATCCAGATTATTTATAAGAGAAAACTTTCAGTGTTATAAACCGTTCTCTGATATCTTTGTTTTTACATACTCAAGATTTCTTATAATTGAATATTGAGCTATAGTTACCAATAGTAAATAAATACTGTCACCATAAAAAGTAAAGTTAACAAATATTACTTCAAATTCCTGTTGTACTTTGCAAATTTTGAAAAAAAGTAAATTTAATTTAGTAATCCTTTTTACATTTTCTTGAAAAACTTATTTTTAAGTGGATATTTTGTGTAATTGATTAGACGCAATGTACTTAAATACAGGAAGTGTATTATGGTATTTAATATTAATTTCAAACCAAATTCTTGCCATGCATTCATAGTTTCCCTCCATAAGCAATGTTTATGTTTATGTAAACTACATTTAAATATTAAAAGTAAAAATAAATTAAGAAACAAGATTACTAATTAATTAAGACTTACAGAAATTCTATAAATCCCCTTCTAATACTCAATAAAAAAAATTTTTTTCTTCATGTACACACACTTTAAAGTAAAATCCCTTACCATTAATATGGAAAACATTTTCAAGTGAGACTTATTTATTGATTTTGGTTACTGAAGTGAATTTTGAATTTAAAATTAACTTTCATATTCATTTTCAGATTCACCTTCACATTAATATTCATTTTCTATATTTAATAGTAATAAAAAACAGTTGTTTTAAATTTTCATTAAAATTTTAACAAAGTTGAAATTTTGGAAAATTAATATAAGTTAGAATTTCAAAAGAAAAACAAATCTAAATAATCAAATTTTCGAATTATTTTAATTAAATTGCTGATATAAAAGAGGTATATTGCGTTATATTTTTAATCTAATGATCATTCTCATCGTGACCATCGAAATCATGACCGTAAAGAATTGAATGTTAAAAGAATGGTTTTAGAAACAATTGACATTCTCAGCTCAAAAATGACTATTACTTTACTGGATTTTTAATCAGGGAGTAGATTGTGTTTCATGAATACTGTTTTTTTGATTATTTTTTTTCTGAAGCCAAATAAAATTTCTGACTATATTTTTTAAAAGTAGTCAGAAATTTCAATCATAAATATCAAATTACTAATATTGGATAAAATGTTCAATGACTTAATTTACACTGGTTTAGAACATTTTGTATTATTCTTTTAAGAAATTTATTGAAAATCAATTTAATTCTTATGGATTCCATTAATGAAATAAATTAATATTATATCTGCTCTGACATATTATTTTAACATTATATAATAAAAAATACATCTTCTTCAAAATATTAGTTGCATTAATTTAGTATTTTTGTTTTTCAACATTTTGACGCATCCTATAGAAAAAGTAATTTGCTTTGGATTGGGGAAAAAATAAGCAAGAAATATACAGCTTCACTAAGAAACAAATTCAAATTCTTTCGATAACATACATATTTAAAAAATGGTAAGTATGTTAATCCAGTATGATATCATTATCAAAATTTCAAAGTCTGAGAGTAAAGAATTTATAATAAAGGATTATTTTTTCAAAAATTAAGAATTATTCTTTCTTGATAAGGGAAGGATTTTCTTAAAAAGTGTTAGACATGAGATTTAATGATAAATTTATCCCTGAGATTTAATGATAAATTTATCCCTGATAAAATGAAATGGTAAAGCAATTTACTCTGAAATGTTTACAAGAATTTAAAAACAATCCGAAACAGTAAATTAGGTCACATTTACTTTTGCTATCTGGTTGTCAGTCATAATGTGAAAAGTATATATTCATCTTTAAGAAAGCATTGCTACGGAAACTTTAAAAATAAAAACATATTTAAAGAATGCTTCTAAAAAAAACTAAGAGAGCTATAGATTTCCTACAAAATGTGTCGTTTCAAAAAAATACTGGAAAAAATTATAAGCAAAATGACATTTCAATTAAGATATGGAAATAAATTATGTCAAAGCACATGATATTAAAAGTTTAATATTTAATATTACGAAAAGTGTTATAAAGAAGGAATCAATATTCGTTAGGCATGTTGTTGACGAAATGATTTAAGTCTGCCACTTTTCCTTTATAACATTTTTAGTATTACGAAAAGTGTTATAAAGGAGGAGTCAATATGCGTAAGGCATGTTGCTAACGAAATGATTTACGTCTGCCGCTCAACCTAACCAATTATATAATGATAAATTTTCCTGGAAAACTACCATTCAGCCTTTCAATTTTTATAAATATAAATTCTAGATTTTGAAGGATGAGAAAATTTGTTTCTTATTTAATAATTTAAATAAAAACAATTTAATATATTTACTAAAATCCACGCTATTCATTAATTAATTTTACATAGATTTCAAAATAAAACTTACCCATACAATTCTGTCCAGCTTCCATCTTCTCCACGGCTTGTCAACAACAAAATAATATGGAAATGTAATGATATCATGAATGAGCACAAGCAACTTTATACAGTACACGGAGAACTTCGCTTTCCATCCGTCTAAAGGCATTTTTGGAATCTAGATAAAAACTGTAAAATTAATTTAATACCTAGTACATACTTTTCTCACATCTTTTTATTTCTCTTATAAAACAAATATACACTTATACCCTCAATAGATATATGTTGTTTTAAATACATTTTAATTTGATGGTTTCTGTATGTAACTTTTTTCTCATATGATTTGTAGTTTATTTTCAAAAAGCAAAATTCTCTTGTTTATTTTAATTGATATTCTATTTTAATGATTACAAGAAAAAATCAGTAACATGCAAAACCTCTATTAGAATAAATTATTTAATTGAAATTGGGTTTTTTTATTACTCAAAAAATTATGACCACTTACTAACGCTATACAGAAAGGTCTGTCTGGTGAAATTCTGGGAGCATATCTGATCACATTTTCAGACATAATCAAAAAGAATGGTGTTGTAATGGTGTTGAAATCAAAAAGAAGGTGTTGTAATTTTTTGGACAGAATGCGAGAATATGTATGATGGACGATCCTTATTCTAAGTGACAGCAAATGATGAAATAAATGTAGGTTAAACTTTAATATAAATTATTTAAAATCATTTTGCATTAAATATTATAAATTTAAACTCAACTGTTTGAATTTGAATTCAACTCCATAATTAGGTATCTTGAAAATGTCCATTTGGATCCTGTAAGAGAGAATGGACATCGATTATGGAGTCAATGAAGTCATTACTTTTTAGCTAGATGTTAATGCTCCAATAACTATTAGCAATGAAAACAAAGAATCTTTACTGTATATATATACAAAACCTTACAATAAGCTTGAATCAAGCAATGACGATTTATTACTTGACATAGGTGTGAAATAAAGAATTCGGTGTATTAAAGTGATTTCACATACAAACAATGCACATTATTGGATAATGTTACTCTGATCTAGTTTTGAATTCGAAATCTGAAAAGAAATGTAAACACTATACCTTTTTGATTACATGTAATCGAAGAAATGATATTAGATCAGTTTTATAATATCGTTAATGTATTAGATTTGCCGTATTTGTTTCTATTTAAGGAATCATTAATAAATAATAAAACATGAGCGAGTAGATTTGATAAGCAAGACAATGTGGTTTTTTCCCATTGTTCTGTAAATTTTTAAAAGATTGAACTTTCCACTAAACCTCTTTCCATTTATCTTATATTTCTAAAATTCTTTGAAGATGATAATAATAAAACGATTAAAATACATTTCGTCTTAACATATTTTACGAAAGAATATAAAATAGAAAAAATTATGAATGATTCATACAAATTCTAACCATATCTTTTCGGCAAACTGTTTATAAAACGCATAAAATATGATTATCCAAATTCAATGATTATTATCGAAGGACTGGTAAGTACAAAGTAAATAAGTTTAAGGAACTTTTATTTTTAGATCGGTTTTAGTTTTAATCACACAAATTTTAAGAAATGTCAATTCACTTGAGATAAATATAAACCTTTCGATTATGAGCTTTCTTTATAACTTTACATACAGATCCATTTATCTCTTCTGTATACTTTTTTTAAATTATTTGCATTTAACTTGCAGAAAATACACTCCTGTTCTAATTGTACACTTCCATCAACGATAGTTCTTTTTTCAACAAAATTCAGCGAAACTAGTGATACATTTTCGAATATTATTTTCCACAATCCTATATATCTCTTACATGAGTTGATAAACATTTTACTGATTCAAAGGTATATTAAGTTTAAAAAGAATATAATATTATAATATGAATTTAAAATATCTTTCAAACTCTAAACTGAAAATCATGCTGATTTGTTTAGTGTTTTATGACATTTAATAAATAAGAATGTTTTTTTTTCCAATGGTCGGGGTATATCAGGATGTATTGTCCCCTTATAACCAAGGAACCGGCCAGAAACAGCGACCTCTTAGCCGCCGAGGCGTTGCCCCGGGTGCAACACAGGGGGTGGACAACCATCGCACCCTCACACATGCCATAGGGAGCCGTTTATAGGGTAGGCACCATTCATACCTCATTCACAAACAAGGAAAGGTCAAAGATAAGATAGAGAGAGAGAAAGTACATCCATGTCTGAACCGGGATTCGAACCCACGATCTTCTAATCCGTAGTCAGGCATGCTGACCACTAGACAAGTTGGTTGGCAATAAGAATGTTATTCTTGTATTTCCTTATTAAGTTTAACGAAAAATGTATTAAATACAATAAGATAAATTAAAGCTTTAAAGAATATTTAAAAAATTCGATAGATGATATATTTTTAATTTAATTTGCTTATTGTCAATGAGTTGTATAAGCAATTATTACCTAATAATCTGGGAATCTCTGGTTTATATAATTGCACTGTAAATTAGATGGCCAGCTAAATTTAGTAGCACTACTTTTCTGCTTTTTATTTAGTTATCAGTCATCAATTTGCATAAAATAAGAAACTAGAATATTTCTAAGTCCTATTTATTAAATATCATGAAACATAAGAAAAAATGAAATAAAATATGATATAAAAATAAATAATATAATAATAAATAATATATATAATAAAAATAACTATAGAAAATTAAAATTCCCGTTTTGTAGAAAGGAATTTCTTCAAGTTAATCTTCAGATACTGAATTAGAAAATAGAAATTTTAAATTTTCAACGATTTTCGGAACATTTAATCAATGAACTGAGAGAAGGATGTCATTGCATAGCGGCATATGTGTCATTATAGTATGCGAAGTCTGTAAACATTACTTAAGAAATTTAAGTATCAAACAAAAATTATTAACATGGGGATATTTGGTTGATAAGTGAACCTCGTAGAATCAGATCTGTAGAAAGACTCGGAATTAACTCTTTAATTATACATGAAAAAAAAAGTAAACTCAAAAGTGTAGTTGATTTTATCATCCGGAAAATTACTTTTTTATAATAAGGACAAAGGCACACACTATTGCATCTTCAAAAGCTTTAAAATTACAGGAGATTGAAAATATTAATCCAGATACCAAATATAAATCCAGATAGATAGACTTTAAAATTCTTTAGTTAATTTTTACAGATTCTAAAATTTTTAGGCTTGACAATCAGGTAAAAAAAATGCATAATATAGGCATTACAACTTCATTTTAAATTTAAATGACGAAAAAATTAAATATGAAGAAGAAATTTCGCTTGTGCACACACACAAAACTGGCATGTCTGAATTTTTCTAAGTATGGGGTTCAATGAAAATATTTTATCGAGTAACAATGTAAAGCACCTCAATAAATAATTATTTGCATAATAATGTGTTCTTAATTTGAGTTATAAAAACTACGTGAGAAAATTAACTTGATGTTTGAAATATTATTTGAAAATTTTTATGTTAAAATTAACTATAGAACTTCTATTATTAATTCCTCTTAAATGGTTTTTATTTTGAAAAAAATGCACTTCTTTTAATTTTACTATCCCGGATTGATAATAAATAAGAAAGAAATATGGTAAAAACTTCAGGCACTATTTTCACAATAAAAAAATCACTGTGTGATTTCTAGATTTCTATAGAAAAAATTGCTTGAAATCAAGGTATGACTGATTTCATGTGAATTTAAAGTGAAATATAATAATAAAATATTTTATTACAATAATAAAAATTTAAAATTATAAATTATTAAAAAATTTTGTTGATGCAATATATTATGCATTAAGTTCAGAGACGAATACTTTTTCATCTTAAGATGAAGATCTAATTAGCTTCTTTTCACATTTTTAGAATGAAATTATTTGAATAAAATATTTTCAGTCGTTGGATGTGTTCAAAACATGTTTCTTTTAAATTAAATTGTAGTGACACTCATTCACTTTTAAAGATAGGAAAGCAAAGAGTGTTTTAATTATCTTACTTTTAATAATAGGCATGTTTTTTTCTAAATTTTTGGAAAATATTCAGGTTTGATAAAACTTTATCATCTTGTAGCTCTATTCAATTGCTTTTCTAAATTTTAAATTTTTATGTCATAAAAAATTATCTAAATCTGTATTTAAGTAAAAACTTATTCAATTCATACAAAATATAAATGCAATAAATTCTAGACAAATAAAATCGTTTAATTCATCAGTTAATTTTATCGGGTCTAAAACGTAGCAAATATATTTCTTAGAAAGATTTTTAAGAAAAATAAAGATTCCTTCATTAATTCTTTGTAAGAAACTGAGGCCGATTTAGTGTCAAGTTAAATTTATTATATTTGTAATTCTTTTACTGAAACACCCACACGGCTCACAAAATCGGTGATCTAGACATTGATTAAAGACCCCATATTTGTCCCTCGGAATGTAAAGTAAATGAAGAATTGTATTTAAAAATCAATCTCTTTCTGAGCATCACAAAAGCGAAGGTAAACTCATCCTTTCTCAGAACGATAAAACAATACTGTGCAGAAAAGAAGCTATATGTATGTTGGTTCTTGTTTTCTAAAATGAGGGTATAGTAAAAGTTTTTATAATTCCAATTATATGCATAACTACATTAGTGGAAATAAATTGGTGACTGCGATACGGGCATTCAAAATTTTATCTAATGTAAAGTATATTTATTTCTTAAGATAAAGTAACAAAAGCATAGCTGCACACCCTTTTTTACTTTAATTATACTTTCTAATATTTTTACTACTCAAAGAAAATTAAACAAAAATGAAATAAGAATTTTAGAGGGAAAAAAAATAAGAAAAAAATTCCCTGAAGAGCTCCAGGACGCAATTGAATAAAGGGAGAATAAGTTGAGAGAGGCTTTTCTCGTATTTAGTATTTACTTAGTAAGTTGAAATTACAGCAATTATCATATTCATGGGTATATATATATAGATAGATAGATAAATATATGGATATATATATATATATATATATATATATATATATATATATATATATATATATATATATATATATATATATATATATATTTGTAGTAATAAATAATGTTTTAGCCCCAAATACGAGAAAAGACCCTCAACTTATAATTCCCCCTTTATTCAATTGCGTTCAGGGGTTTTAGTGAATTTATCTTCCTATATCTTGAATTAGAAATTATTCATTTTTAAATGTGGTGTGCTAGGGAACTTATTAAAACATTACATGTACCTGAAAATGTTTGGAAGTACAGGAAATGTATTTTGCGATATATATGGGAAAAGTACTGGACACCATTTTGTTTTTCTAATTGACCGTTATTATCATTTACTTATGTTATTAGAGCATTGAAAAATGTGTTCCACAAACAAAAAAAGTAACTTCAAAGTTTAAAAGCAATATCTCTACAAAATTAATATAAAGAAAATTCTATATATTAATTTTGTAGAGATATTGCTTTTCACTAAATTATTTTAGCATCGAACATTAAATTAAATGATAATTAGGAAATATATTTAGTTTCTGACTATTTGTGAGACTATAACAGCAGCAGAACAGTTATAATAATAATTTCAACGTATTCAAAATTTGTAATATGCTATTAATTGTCGATTATTTGATTAATATTATATTTGGGGTTCATCAACCAACAGGTTCTTCTCTTTGCAGTAGATACTGGGGATGATGATGGTGAAGTGAATGATTTTTCTGTTATAATGGAAAGCATTGTTCAAAAATTAGTGAATATTCAAAAAGAATGACTTTTTGAATATTCACTAATTTATTTTTCAGAAATAAGTTTATTTTTAAATTAAAATGAAAATATTTTAATTTAAAAATAAACTTATTTCTAAAAAATATTTGTTTTTTGAAGCCAAAAAAGTTTAACCTGAAATTCTAAGTGTGTAAGTCATTATCCCTTTTTTAATATGTTAATTAATAATTCTGCTTATAAATTAATCAATTTTAATTTCATACAATTATCAGCCCATTTATATTATTCATAGAAAAATCAAACTCTCTTCTTTAAAATTTTATTTAATATACTTAGAATTTGAACAGGGCTTATTTTAAATTTGCCTTGAAGAAAACGGCCATGTTTCTTTATTAAAAAATATATAAAGACGAAAGAAATATATCTGTCGTCAGTTACAAAATTTTGTATCGTTTATACTGAATCAGAAGCATATACATTATTATCAAAGTATTTAATAGGATGATTAATTTAAATTATTTAAGTTCATTTACAATAAATCTTCAAAGTAATTTTAAAATTAGAATAATTTATAAAATTATAAAGCAAGTACATATGGTTAAAAAACTATATTAAGTAGTTTTTATATATTTTTGAATTTTTGAAGAATAAAAATGCTGTCAAATTTATTTTTCCAATTTCTTTTCTGAAGCAGCATATGAGAACAACATATTATAATGATTGAAGTAAGTGATAAAATACTATTACTTTCATGAAAAAATGTGCGCTCATTAGCAGTTTTTAATTATTTCAAGCGCGATTCAATTATGCCTCGTAAAGACGTATAAATGCCTATAAAAGTTAACAATGTGGATAAAAATCAATAAATACTTAAAAATATTTTATTTGTAAACATAAAATTTGCTTCGAATATATTGTTATTTTAATTTGAAAGTGGCTGTAATTGATGATATGGCTTAAGTGGACAGTCAATATAAAAGTACGCAAAGAAAAATTCACATTTAATGGAGCAAAATTACTAATAAATTTTAAATTATGACTCCATATAAAGAAATGATTAACATGAAAAAATTTAAATGCTCAAATCGTTTTAAATAATTTTGAATTCCTTTTTGACATTATTTGTAATTTTGATATAAAATTACAAATTAAACCAAATGGCAAAAAGAACAAATTTTAAATGGATGATTCAATTTAAAATTATAGAATTCAGTTAAAAATGCTCAATTTGCTTTGAATATTAACATTATTCATTTTTGACATCACTTATAGTTTTGATATAAAATGAGAAATTAAACCAAATGTCTAAATGAGTACTTGGGAATACATTTTGAAAGGGTTATTCAGTTTAACATCTTAGAATTCGATAAAAAAATTTGTTATACATAGAAGAATAATGGAAGTAGTAAGATTTGTACAGATGTACAATTTGTACTGAATAATTGTACATTTTGTACTGGTGATTTGTACAATTTGTATAGTTTGTACAAATATAGATGATGGTAATAGTTTTCTAAATCTTAAGTACAAGATCTTTTTATCGATCTTTAAAATAATTCTGATCACAGTCTTATTATTTTTTCAAGTTTTATGAAGAAATATTACAATAATAAGATATAAAAGGTTAGTTATAAAACTAACATAATAAAAAATCAATTGTACACATTATAATTCATAGCAATAAATAGTTATTCGGTTAATAATTGTAAAGAAGCTATTTTCCTTATTTTCGGTTAAAGTTAAAAGTTATTTTGCAAATGTCTTAAAACGAGAAAGATCGAACAAACATTTCAATCCGATAGAATACACATACTTCAATTTTAAAATAATACAAGCAATTGCTTCAATAAAATTATTTAATATTATCTGAAGCATTAAACTCCAAAAATCCCATTTAATGCAAAAAATAAAATAATTTTTAACATGTCTTACTTTTAAAATAACATTTGTGTCTTTAAAATTTAATGCGATACAAGTTTTGGTAACAAAAAAAAGTATTTTATCAAAGTTTATCGTAGAAAAGCCTCGAATCTTCAAAAAATTCTTTATTGATTACTCAAATTTTCCTTATAAATTTTAATTTTTACAATAATTTATAATGTATAATAGTGTTATATTATGAGAATTCTTTCAAACTTTCTTCAACCAGTAGAAACACTTCTTTTCAAGACAATATATTTCAAAAATATTTGTCTTATACTAAAGTTGCTTTTAAATTCACACTCTTAATAATTGTGCGAAAATTATCAAAATCCCCAGTTCAAATTCAATATTCACATATACCTGCAGCAGTTAAGGATATGGAGTTACTTCGCTTTTTTTTTCCTGAGAAAGACGGCTTAAGCCGTTAATAAAGCAAAATGTTTTATTCACGGATTATTCATGGATTATCTCATTCAGGTCTTTATGAAAACTGCCTAATCCAGAGGCTAGAAAACTTTTATTACTATTCTGTTGCTTAAAAATGATGTCATGTGACAAAATTAATTTAAAAATCATTTAATAGTAGTTTAATGAATATTAATAAAATATTAAAACATTTATTCAAAAATTGAATCAGAATTTTTAGAACAGTTCTTAATGTAAAAGAAACTATTTTATGTTAATTGCATCAAATTAATTATTGCCATCTCTATTTCTGAGTTATTTTTAATACTGTAAAATTATTGTTATAACTGTTTTTACTGTAAAATATCCTCTATTAAGTTATTTTTAATTCTGTAAAACTATTTCTAGTTTTACAAAATAAAGATTAAGCAATAATTTAATATATCTATGTTTTAAAACATTGCATATATCAGCTTCTTCCAATTTCATTATTTCTATTATTTTGATTTATACTCTTATTGCTTTTTATCTGATTTGGTATCAGTTTATATATGCTCAACTTTAGTGTAAAAGTTAAACATAAGCTTAATGTCTATCCGAAGTCCGACAACAGTTTTGTGCTAATAAATAATAAATGAGCTCTTGAAATAATTTTTGACTTGTAATTTCAATGTATACTCACTTTTATCATAACTAATCAAACACTATTAACAACTTATCTTTAAAATTATTTTGGAGAATTCCTTTATTGAATTACACCTTCTAAAATGAAAAAGACTCCATGAATTTATCATTGACTTAACGTTTTCTTAGTACTACTTCGTTTTTATATCGTCACTTTTATTTTTCGAAATATTTTATTATTTAGATGTGACATCTGTGCTATAAAAATGATTTTAAAAAATTGTTATTATTTCATTTTAAATAATAAATAGGAACTACACACACAACAAAGATTTTAAAAACAAGCACATACATTATTCACATGTAAGTTTGAACGCTTATACTACGCGTATGAAACTTAAGCTCATTTATATTTTTATCACGCCAAATTCATTTATTCCTAAAGAAATATATTCTATAAATTTTACAAATGATATCATCTCAAGAAGGAAACAGTGATCCCTCTTTTTCCGCGGTAATGGGGACCAGAACCTTCCGTGTAAGATGGAAAACCGCGAAGTAGGATTTGCCCCTAGGAATATTCGTGTATGCGAGTACACAAATATTTTAAATATGAAAACAGTATTTATATTTTACTCATTTAAGACATAAATCACAACAGGATACGTATCTATTTATACGTGTCTCTCAGTGCTAATTAATAATGTTAATTACAAAACCGTGTACAGTAATAAACATTAATCAACATTGCTTTCTGAGAGAGGCGAAGAGTCTTGTGATGGTGGCGGAGAAGAGACTCTCACTTGACCCGTAGAAGCTTTAAGCTCATTTAGAGATTCTTCTGCTGGAGCCGTGGACGGTAGAGCCGGGACTTTGCCTTGGAGAAAAACATGAAAGGTGTAGTTGTTGTCTTTGTTATTCTTTTCCTTCAAAATTTCTCTGTACAAGTACATAACCCCATCAACGCAGTTGCTAAACTCGACAGCTCGAACCATATTATCATCAATGTCTTGTGCAAATTGTTGCATCGCTCTTGCCATGTTACACAATTCTTGCTGATCTCCAGGTTAAAACGACGCTTTTCAGTTTCTTCATCGTCTTCTTCCGCATTTGCAGACTTAGTAATCTCAAGGAATTCTCCATCGGTCTGTGGGTCCGAGTAGCAATCAGTAAGGGTGCTGATGTCTTCTTTTGCCATGTCGACCAATCCTTCATTGCTTATGATGCGAGCCAGTTTCACCGTACTCTGATTGGTTTTATGTAGCATCAGAATCCAATCACTAGCCTTTATGAGAGCCCGTGGTATGTACTATGAGCCAACTCTTCTCTTTCTTTGACATGCAGGGATCCTTATCTCTCTCGCATCAGCATGAATCAACGCTCCTTTCCACAATGTAGTTGCAGACATGGTTGTATTTTTTCATTTTTATTTTTTGATGAATATTTTGACAAAACCCGCGAAGCACTGATGTCGCAAAACATGAAGCGCGAAGTGGCGAGGGAACACTGTATACTTAGTCATTCGCTATATTCTGTAATATGCTTTCGTTTTTATTATTCTGTTAATTTTAAATACTGATTCAGTCAAAATCTTCGGACTATGGTACAATTTATATGATTTATGCGTTTATTCTGCCTCTGGCATGCAAATTTAATATTTCTACTACAAATTTGGTATGGTATTTAAATTACATTTATTATTGGGATCAATATTTTTATTCTTTTTCAGTCCTCTTATAACGTGAATAAGTAATAATAACTATAACATCTGAATCAATTTTAACAAATATTTCAAGGTAATGTGATTTAATTTTTATAATAATTTAACGATAATTTTCTAAAATTATTTAATAATTCGATCAAGACAAAAGTTCTATGTAATGGGAAGAATTAAGCAGGCAACAAATGATACTGAGATTCTAAAATTATGATTGAAAGAAATTACATTTAATAACAACTGAAAATGTTACAGTGAATTTCAGATAATTAGCATTAAAATTGATAGTCAAAATAATTTATGATTTTCAATTTTTGATATTAAGGACACAAGCACTGGATGCTTAAGAGAGAGAGAGAGAGTTCAGCTTATCAAACAATTCAAATTTTCTATTATGCTTCTAATTTGTTTCTGGTGACGCAGTCACTGTTCTGAACTTCCAAAACAATCGTTTGAATGTTCGAACGCATTTATATTCTATCGCGAAGAGTAACAGTGAAGAACACTAACATTACCATTTGTTGAATTATAACAAATGTTTAGAGGCATTAAGATTTGGTATTATTAAGAGATAAAAACTGCAGTCTGTGACATGATTATCTAGTACTTTCTAAACTGTAATCTGCTACTTGCTTGCGACATAATCTGAAAGATTTACACAATCGACTGTTACCACATTATAATCTAATAATTTTACTACTATAATCTGCTATACACGTGTTCTTGAGTTGGAAAGTATGAAACTATTGACAGAGTACATGAGCATTTTCCAAAAAGTGTTATTCTATACTTCCTATATTTATTGAAATATAAAATTTGTTTCTTGTTTTCTCAGAAGAAATTACAACAACAAGAATAGTTTTTAAATAAATTATTGAAATTATAGAGCTAATAAAACTTAAATGCGTTCTAAAAATATTTTGAAACAAATAAAATTGGTTGCAATTAAAACTTTTATTACTATGATAAAAAATATTTGTCAAGAAAAGAAAAAAGGAGAAATTTCAATTACGTTCTCAGTGACTTAATTGACACAGCCAATTTTTAATCACCATAGAATTTTTGAATTATTTCATCTACAAAAGAAGATTTTATATATGATTATAAAATCATCCACATAATAAGAAACTTTGATTCAATTATTTTCAATCAGATTGAGACAAATTTTTTCAATTTGATGATTCTAAAACACAGGTTCACGTGCAGTGGCGATATTCGATCTTGTGGAAGAAAACAAAATTGATCAGTTAATATTTTCATAGACAGCCATGGTAGATAATGTTCGTATGTAAACTTTGACTCAAGAAAAGAAATTTTTCAAATGTGTTTTCGGTGTATAAATACATTTTATAAAATATACTTTGAAAAATATGCATTTTTACAAAAAGTAAAAATGAAACATTAAAAATTAAAGAAATTTTTTTAGAAAATGTAATTTTAAAAGAATATTTACCTTAAAATAATTTAATTTAACATTTATTTCAATTCAGTCAAAAAACAGTTTTAATTCAACAAAAAATTTAGCTAATTTAGTAAAATGTTCTTCCAAATTCTCCAATAGAATAAAGTTAATATATATAAATATATATATATATATATATATATATATATATATATATATATATATATATATATATATATATATATATATATATATATATATATATATATAAATATATATATATATATATATATATATATATATATATATATAAGCCATCAAAAATAAAATAATTGTACAGTGTATAAAATATTTTTAGAATACATAAACATCATATTTGTATTTTGATGTAGAAATTTATGTTTTGCATTCTTTTTATTAGTTTTTCTAAATAATATAAAAAAACAGTTTCGAAACTCATCTTTTAAAATATAAGTGTTAGAAAAAAGCAATGAAAAATAAAACTATATTAAGAAATAAAGCATTATCTATATCAAAATATTATTTTCCTTAAAACTGAGAGACACACTCATTTTATGTATTTTGTACAAAAATTATTAAAAATCACATAACACTATACACATGGTTTCAAAATAAACAAAACATCAAAAGGGACTGAACCAATCGCATTTCAGATACATTAAAAATGAACAAAATAGAGTGTAAATACTTTACTAATTCATTTATTACATGAAACTTTTTTTAAATTTAGAGAAAATTATTGTGTAAAATTGATCTAAAATTAAACATTACGTAATTCTATTATATGTGTGTGTATTCAAATAAAGTAGAAAATATTATCTGCCCACATAATAATCTACTAAGTAACTTAACTAAAAAATGTATGATTTTAAGCTTTTTTTAAAAAGAGATTGAATAAAATCAAAACTTGATAATTTTAATTATAATTTTTGATTTAAATTTCATATTTTTATCATTAGTGTCTAAGATTAGATATTAACCTGTCTTGGAAAAATATTTTTCTCGAACAATAAGAATAATATCAACTTACTGTAGAAAGATTGAGATCGAAGCAGCTTCTTATAGGCTTTTGCAGAATTCTGTCACTAATGTCAAAAAGTACTCAGAAGCTCCAAAGTTCAGAAGTAGTTCCCGATAATAGGAAAAGATAATCGATCAATGTGCATTCAAAAGTTTGTTTTGCAATGTCACTGAGAAAATAAGAGATACGAATCTATTCAGATAAAAACATGCACTTGCTTTTCCAATATCAGTTGCTTAAGAAATTTTCCGAGGAACAATCATTGCATTATTTATCTCTTTCATAGTAAAGTCCTACGATTTATAACTCGCTAATGCAGGAACTTAGTAGACACATTAGATATGACAGTCTGATATGAGGAAATCACATTCAATATCCAAGAATAATAATCCAAGTATGAATTCATACAACTGTGTGTTAAGTCGACAGTTACGGGAGACGAATTTCGTGCTGAGAATTTTTAATTGATTAGACAGAATAAGCAATATATGCTAATTATCATACATGGTGCCTATAGTTCTTAAGATACACAAGTAAATAGTTAATATGTAGTGTTATAATTATATTCTTGTAAAAACAGTTCATTAGACAAATGAAGTAACTGTAGTATAGGTTTTTAAATTAAAATATATAAATTCTTTTTCACAATTTTTTAAATGTAAATAATGCGTGACAATATGGTTAACACTATGATCATTTTTTTACAATCGAAAATGGTATCGATCGGAATTTTTTTAAATAATGTAATTAAGTATGAAATATGCGTTATAATGTTTATAAACTTATGTTATAAATCAGTAATACTATATAAGATAAGTGAGGAAATATGTTTTATGATTAGAATATGTTTTGGCTTTTATCTTGCTATCTTCCCTCACATTTTATTTAATATAGTATTTTCAGCATATTACTGTAAATACTATTTACAATTTTGTATCCATTTGTTTAATTTAAAAAAAAACCTCTACCCTCGAATTTTCTAAAAAAAAGGATATAAAAAAACAATTAATGATTTAAAAATTACCAAGCTTTCACTCTGAGATTTCAAAAGCATAAATTATGTATATTTTTATATTAATATTTTTATGAGAAATATAGAAACATTGGAAGTATTACAACATGAACGGATAAAGAAAAATTAATTATTATTAAAGGAAATTGAAAGTATTGATCTAAATATTTTGTTCTCTTTTCTAGAAATGCTTGCGAACATAAAAATTTTCAGAATTTTCAGTATTCAAGAAATTTATCATTAGGAAATAAAGTTCAATGATTGTAAGCAAACTCGAAGTGAAGAAGTAAAGATATTTGAATCTCATGTAAGAAACGTCGTGTAAACATTTTTGGAATCAAAAAGTTGAAACCTCTTTGAAATCAAAAAAAAAAATTAATCTTTAAAAATTCAACAATATCGTTGTTTTAATGTGATATCTTCACAACAATATCTTTGTTCAATATTTTGTTCAACAATATCTTTGATCTCCCTAGAAGTATTTGCAAATTTTCTCCAATATGGAATTATTTCAGCTACAGAATTGTCATTGCTTATAACTGTACGCAAATCATGTTGAACATCATTAAGAGTTCTAAGTTCCCTTCCGAATTGTATAAACGCTGCCGTATGTCCTGTCAAGTCACATACACCAGTGTTCAATGAAAAACGTACCTTTGGAAGTTTTTGCACCCATTCAGTGTGCTTGTCTCCAACCAAAATTGCTATGATCTATGTTTTAGATCTCTATTCTTTCGTTCCACAGGATAAGCTTATGGGCAATAAACTGGAGTAAATATTTGTCTTATGTTAAGAAGATGACAAAACTGCTGAAGTAAAGCACTGACAAACTGCGATCCATTATCACTCACGAGTCTTTTAAGAATTCCGAAAGCCATGAATGCTTCTTTCATTAAAAATGTAGCACATTCTCAATTTGTGGCGTTTTTGAGAGCGAAGAGTTTTACCTATTTTGTTGCAGTTTCTTGCACAATTCCAACTTTCTGTTGACTCAAATGGAAGACCAAACAAGTCGATGGCCAAAGTTTCGAAACATTGTGAGTAAATCGGGGTTCTCAATAAGCCTGCAGGTTCCTGATTTGATGGTTTGAGCCTAGGTATTTTTTTAACAAAGTTTGTAATATATTTTCTCACTCCTGGAAAATAATATCTTTCAAAAATTCTTTGATGTGTATTATCTGGCCCATAACGGTATGCAATTGGAGAATCATGATGACTTTTCAGTACCCTTTCACGGTTATCATTGGGAACCACTAACTGTACTTCCTCAGTCAGATTCTTGGGAATAATGATACACTACACATTGGTTTATAACATAAACTCTGAGTCCAATTTGCAAAATTTTCAAACTTTGAATTACTTTCAAAACTGTCAATTATTTTCTTCATTTGTTCCATCCTTCATTAGTTCGGCTTGAACATCGCTTGCTGTTTAGAAGAGCAACGATGATTATGCAGATTTCGAAATTTGATCTTTCATGTACACAATTTTAGTGGGAAAGCATATCTGCAATAACGTTTACCTTAACCAGTATATATTCTAATTTGAGGATGTAAGATTGTTATTGCAATGCCCATTTTGTAAAGTGACCTGTCGAAGATTTAAATCTTAAGAGCCATTTCAAAGGTTGGTGGTCCGAGGCCACAGTTAATTTCTGAACCTTCGACATATCCTTTAAACTTTTCAAGGGATCAGATCACTGCAAGTGCCTCTCCTTCTGTTGTGGAATAGTTATGTTCAACCGTGATCAGTAAACAGGTTGCATATTCTATCGGGTCCTCTTCTAGGCCTTTTCCTTATTGAGAAACATCTCCTAATGAGTAACTTAATGCATCGGATCTAATGATAAAAGGTTTTAATTCATCTAATAATCTTTCATCTATTGCGAAATCAAGCCTTTGTTAAGAAATTCAAAAGCACTTTGCTGCTTTTAACCTCTTTTCCAAGTATAATTCGCTTTTTAGTGAGATTGCATAAAGGATAAGAAATTTCAGCAAACTGAGGAATGCAGAATCTAGCTACATGCTTGTAAAAATTATTGTAAATGTTTCACATTCTTTGGTGGAAGAATGCTAATAATTGCTTCCACTTTAACTGGTCTACCTCAATACCAGAGTTGACAGTATAATGTCCAAGATATTTAACTTTGGTACAAGAAAAATTGCATTTCTCGTGATTAGTTCAAAAGTAAAATTGCTGGAGTCTTTCAAATACTAAACATAGGTCTTAGATGTGACTTTCAAATTTGGGATACATCACTATAGTATCATCTAAATAAGCAAATATATTAACCTTTAGTCCACTTCGAAAAATATCCATGAGACGCTGAAATGTTGCTGGTGGTGTTTTAAGTTCGAAAGACAATCTGTTGAAACTAAAGTCACCAAGATGGCAAACAAAAGTAGTTTTGTCTTTCTCTTGCGGATGTACCAGGGATGTTCAAAAAGTTAAACTCGAACGATTTATGTCAAAAAACAATTTACAGAGAAGTGCGCTATATTACGATATAACACACATCCTCCTCAAGTCCTGCACGTCACCTCAAAGTCGGCGAAGGGGTGTACCTGTTCTCCTGGCAGGGTCACCAAGACGTGAAGGCCGTTTCATTACCCACAGCTAAAACCTGCCTACAATGAAGCATAGACAGACTTCTACCTTTCGATTTGTTCATGGGTGCTTCAGACCTCGGTCCAACAGAAGCTACACACTACCTCCTCCATATGACATTGTTGACAAAAATCTCAGACTTCCCTGGCTAGATTTTCAAGTAGACATCTAAAATGTTTATCGCTTGGACGTGATACAAAAAATTATCCCATTTGTAAAAAATACGGTGACCATCCAGCCTCGTCCAAATATATTCTGCATTGTGTCGTACTTTCACAGCAGAATTTATCCTCAGATACCCTGCTACTCATTGACTTTCTAATTGTTAACAATTTATTGGAGTTGATCTGACAAATGTCAGATCTTTAAAGAGGATAAGCTAACAACAACAACGACATACATACAATAAACTATTTCTCTACATGGTCTCAAAATCGTTGCAGACATTTGTCAGAATGTAGCACTAATTTCTCAATGCCCTGAAGATAGAAAATTGCACCTTGTTATTGGAGCGAGCTCAGAACAGCTGTTTGAACCTAGTCATTGTTGCAAAACTCTTTTCCACCTAAATGTTCTTTAAGCTTGCCAAATATAAAAATGTCACATACACCACTATATTGGGACTATATAGTGGATGCTTCCAAATTTCCCATCTAAAACGGTGGAGTAAATCTTGTGCTGTGTGTTCCCTGTGAAGACCTGTGTTGTTGAACAAGAGGATAAAGCCTTTACTTAGCTTTCCACGTCCCTTATTTTTCAGAGTTTAACGCAAAGCTCTTAGTGTGTCACAGTAATACTCAGCGTTAATGGCTATGCCCTTCCACATAAACTGGGTGTAAACAACTCCTTCACAATTGAAAAAACAGTAATCATGATATTAACCAATGAGAAGAGAACTTTGAATTTTGTTCTCACAGGTGATGATGTGTGTCTCCATTTCATCGATACTTGCTTCATTTCTTGAGTGAAGTGTTACCTCCCTATCTCATCACCGCTAATGTTTCGGCTTAAGAACTCTTTACCTTTCGCAGAATTGAAGTAATTCCAGGGAATTTGCAAATCTCTCTTTCTCTCTCTCTCTCTCTCTCTTGTGTTCGGAACTCAAAGAATTAGGAACCCATTCGTAAACACAATTTGTAATATTCCAGTTGGTACAAATGATGGAATGAGAACTGCCAATAAATATTACCAACTGCTGCACAAGATGTGAGATGATCACTCTGCGATTGGGGAGAATAATACCATCAATCTCTTCCTCCTGCTTCACCATGTCTGATGAACTCACAGCTCATGGTCTACCATTCTTTTTCTCATTGGTTAAATCTTTTCGACCATTTTTGAACTGCTGGTTCCGTTTTACAATAGATGGGAGTAACATTGCATTTTGCCCATACTCTACCGATATTTCACAATGAATCTCTATACTCGTTAAACATTTTGCCTATAAAAAACGTATTGTTCCACTAGCATCAACTTTGGAATAAGATTTTAGCTGACGTGCCATTTCTTTCTCGTACTAGGTAGCAACGGTTCAAACAATCTGGATGAAATTGCTACAGTTGGAAGCTATGGAACTCAATTATCGTCTGCGCAAGCTTCTCTCTTCTTTCGTAACTAGGCCATCTCTGGCGGTACAAGTGTAACTAATTTTCTGAACACTCTATATCCTTTTATTTAATAATAACCAGATCGCAAATATAAAGTGGTCATAAAAGGGATCTACTTATCATTGTGTATATCGTCAATTCTTGATATTAGATATGAATATGATTTGGTGACCACACTGAGCTTGTGATAATAGATGCAAATTCGAAATTTACCATTTGGTTTTGGTATAAGTACTACGGGTTATGCATTAGCTGAATCAGATTATTCTATTACTCCTGTGGTAAAGAGCTCTTCAATTTTCTTTCTTATGATATCTTTCCTGGCTGGAGAGAGTCGGTAGGAAGATGAAGCAATTGGAGCTGAATCCCCTATTGTTAGGTTAGCGTTTCTCCGATTTTAGATTAATGACCTTGGATATCTGGTTGAAGTGCATCAGAATTCGATGGAATATCGAGTTTTATAAATGAAAAAGTTTTATGCGGTCTATCGCTAAAGTTTCAATAATGTTCTTCAATATTTAGAATGATCCCTGTTTTCTGTATTAAGTGGACTCCTAGCATTTTATTTCTCTGTGCGCATGGAATAGCAAAAATTGGAACTGAAAATCTTCCCTCTATGTCGACCTTAAAGTAAGCTTCATGTTCTTCCTTTTCTGATTGGCTTCCATCTGCTACATTTAATTCAATGATCAATCTTTGGAAACAGATCCCTTATTCTCTAAGAAGATGGTAGCAAGCTTCACCAACTATGGTATGAATTGCGGCCGAGTCCACATAGGTTGCACTCCACATTCCATTGAAGTTTATATTTAGTATTGCCATCTGGTTGGACGCTGACAGACTTTTCAATTTTATAATGTAAAATCCAGTGGAGTTTTTTTTTTCAGATTTGGAACAATTTGGATAGTTTGATTTAATATAGTCAGACGTACCACAATTATAGCAATAAACGGGAAAGAGTTCATACAGCTTAAGCTTGCCGAATTTTCTGCCTTGAACTTCTTTTTAAGAGATGAATCTGGGGTATTGTTCTCTAATTCTCGAGAGTTTTTTCTAATACCCCATTCGCATTGTGCTTTTAAATCAATTCAAAGATAAATCCGATTTAACTTAAATACCACGCTGAAAACAGAGTTCGCACTGCCTTATTCTCGAAACTGATTTAAGAAATACTTGTTTTTACTCACAAGACATTATTTATTGTTTGTTTTTATAAATTATATGCTGTTTTCGAATTTCTTTTAGTTGAGTACGTTTATTAAGTATTTACAGACCAAAATTACATTAATTAAGATTATAATATTTCAAATGAAGAATACGAAACCAAAGAATGTCGTTGACAGTATTCCTTCGCAAACTAATTTTTAATACTTATTTATTACTTTTGTAAATATTTCTGTGTTATTTTTTATAATTTTGCTTCTCTTGTATTTATTTTGAATGGTTTCAGATATGTCAACAAATACACACAACAAGATAGCTGTAAATCATTTGAAACGTATTTAAATCAGTTCGCCAAGCTGATTTAAGATAAATCGGTTCAAACTGATTTGAATCACAAGTTGCCCCCGCGAGAAAGTTCTGCCGAGATTTAGACACGCTTAAGAGGGCAGTATGAACGGAATATTATTGATGACTGATTGCCCTTATTTCTTATCTTTTGATGAAAATTGTCATATACATTGAGTTTTTCCACCAAATCACTAGGATATATGATGTCATCTACTTTTGTATTAAAGTTAAGGATTAACATTTTTTAGTACAAATTTCGGTTGATCACTTATTTGATTGAATGTGTGACACCGGTGAGAGGGAGAACAACCTTTGAACTTCAAGTTGCAGTTTGAGAACTTCAGTTTCATGGGTTCTTGCTTTCTCTATTCTGGCTTCTTTTATTTGATTTTCTTTTGTAATACGCTCACCTTCAGATTCTTTTTCCCTTGCAAGTTTTTCCTTCTCCATTTCTTTTTGCTTAGAGATTTGAGCCAGTTCCATCATTTTTGTTAGACGATTATTTGTAACTCAGACGTTTTTTTCTTTGACATTTTTTCAGTAATACCGGATAATAATTTTTTTCTAAGTTCCTCATCATACTTGTCCGATTTGACAGTTAAATCCTTTAGCTGGATTAGTTTCAGAATGTTCCTAACATCCAAGCCCAACTCCTCAGCCAACAATTTCAAAACTTCCTTTTGACCTTTTGCGATGTATGCCATCTTTAGTCTATAGTGGAATGGTTCACAATTTTGAAAATCTTAAATGTCTATTAAAGTTCGATGGTAAATCGAAACATATGGTTTGTGTAAAGTTCTTACAATTCCTAACAAATTTTTACTTACTTCACTTAAATTCCTTAAAATACCTTTGCTTAGTTTATTTTCACTTCACAATAAAATTACAGTTTACACAGTGATTTTAACATATTAATCGTTGACACATTTTAAAAATTATAAAAATCACTAGAAATGTTTAATGTAAAACTTACCTAAGTCAATTTTAGAGATAACACAATTGTACTTAGAATAAATAATAAATGAAAAACATGTTCACAAGTTAAAAATCTTACAGATCAATTATGTAAATTCAGCGAGACTTCAAATTTCAATCACTAAAATAATAACTATTTTGTAAAAAAATCATTTAACTATCGACGAAAGCAATGAAAAAAAAAATATTACTAATTATAACATAATTTTATATAGATATTCAATGAATTTAGAAATCCCTTTCGATTTTATTTTTAAAATGCAAAGAAACATTTTTTTTCTCCATAGCTTAAAACTCTTATACCATTTATTCTGATAAAGATTAACAAAATAAAATCTAAACTCAATTTATATAAATATTCAAGCAATAAATAACACCTATTCAGTGTACTCTTTGCTTTCTACAGTCGAAAATAATTTTGATTATTCGAAATGACAATATATAGATTTATATTTTTATCAAAAATAAAATAACATGTGAAAACATTCTAAATGAATCACTAAAATATTTTCAAGAATAACAAGTTCTAGCAATATTTAATCTATCAGATTTAAAAAAAAATCCCCTTCATCAGAAAATACGTTATTTTTCATTACACAATATACCCTACCGTCGTATATATATATTTGTTTCTTTTTCATACAATCTTTTCAATATTTTTTCAGACATAAAATAATATATATATGCCTATTAAATCACTATGAAAGCAAAAAAGAATCTATCCTTTAAAATACAGGTGAAAACATTCTAACAGATATTAATTCTTAGTGAAGAAAGGAAAAAACACATAAATTAAGTTAATACCATTTTCAAAAACCGTTGCTCTGACGGCGAGGATATTTATGACACCATACATACTAGACTTAGACATAGCATTCAGCGTTGAAAAAGCCTTTCCTTTTTCCCTTTAAATGAGACTATTAAAATACAGTGTCCCTACTTCAAATACTGTAGCAAAGGCTTCAACCTTATCATACTGCAAAATTTGATTTTTTATTTTTTTTAGATTGTTCTAAAATGCAAATGTAAACAGTACTTAACCTAACGTTTGCTATTACAATTATTTATCGCTGGCATAGAATTGTTTTCACTAACACTTTTTTTTCAACAAAGCTCTTTTTTCATTTATATTTTATTTGTATTACATTTACTTTTGGTTTAATAAATTTTTCGTCTTTTAGAAATAAATATTGTCTAGCTATTTTGAATTTTATGTATCAAAACTGTAAATGTACAGTTAGGAATTACAGTCGTTTTAGCTACGTATATTAGGTATAATATGGTATTCTGACGAATTACTATTGAAAATAAAAATTCGTTGCTACTAATCAATGAAGTTATTGTAGTTTTTAGTCATACAAAATATTTATTTTTCAAAGTGAGCTATAGAATGAAATTAGGCATGTAACCAAACTTTCTTTCCAAGGATACCGTAAAATGTCAAATAAAAAAATAATACTAAAAAATACAATACAAACTGAAACAAGAAATTTCTAAACTCAATCAAAAGATACTCAATATGAATGATTGTGTTTGCATGAATTGAAACCAAAGACAATATTCAGGATCAAAATATGGTATTTTTCAAATAGCATTTAAATAATGTTTACATATTCTAATTCGAAATAGTTAGATGAAATGTTAATACATAATTTCCGAATTGAATTCATTAATTATCCCTTCTAATCCCGTTACCACTTTACACGTTTAACTAAAGTCACTGAAAGAGAGTTAACAATTTTTTTTAACTTTACGCTTTTTTAGATAAATTATTTTAAAGATAAATACTTTCTAAATTTGCTTAGAAATAAATCTATATCGTCAGAATGCTTTCAAAATATTTGTTTCCTCTTTTTATTTTCGTATTTTATATAGCTAACGTCCTTACTATTTTCAATTAAATTATTCTCATTCTCTTGAAATCTTCTAACCACATCACAAATGCATTACTTTCTTTTTTAAGAAACAGTAGTCTAAATCAATTATCTAAGATCATAAAATATAAATCATACTGTCGGTTATTGTTCATCGCATCTTTGTGAAATGTCTAGAAATTGTCAAATGTTAACAGAAAAAGTATTCTTAATAAATTAGTTTGATACAAAAAAAAATTTTTTTTTATGCAAAATCCTTTTATGATCCCATATGAGAGTGATCGTGGTATTTATTATTCAATATCTGCCTTTTTGATTAAGTAAAACTTTTTAAGTATATCTTTTGATGAATATATTTATGAGAAAAATGACCTCTCCAACGGATTGTTCAAATACCGAACTTTCTCTTTAAATTTTGAGAAACACTTTATTGCTCATCTCTCTGCTAATGTTGTAATTAAAGACAAGCTGTTAAATTAGCTACTCCAATATACAAAACGCAATGATTTGATCTAGAATAAAAGCAAAACTTAAAAGAAGTTTGAAATGAATTTTTTTTATCAAAATGCTCAAAATTATTGTTTTTATTTAATTTCAAATACTTGGACACTTGGTTATGATGCCATTAGATCCCAACATTTTGGTACAAAATCGGAGGAATCGACGGCATCTTGTATAGTGAGGAACCTAATCTGGCCATCACGGTCTGTTAAAATTGCTGAATTAAGTAAACTGTGAAAGTTAACATAACTGCAGTGCCACAACTTTTAGAGAAGTTTAAATATTATTTTATGATTTAAGATTACATTTAACTTTTAAAGGGAAATTGAAATAAAAATTTTGAAATATGTAAATAGGAAAAAAGTGAGCAATAAATTAATTTTTGCAGAATTATAGTTAAAGCAATGTGAGAGACTTCAAAAAATATTTTAATCATTAAAGTGGAACATTTTAATCATTAAGGTAAAATCCGGAAAAGAACTATGCGAATGTAGAATGAGGTTCAAAATAAAAAAGGGAATTAAAATTGACAACGGCAGGCACAAAGTGACTTTTTACGAAAATAATTCTGTGTTTAAAATTAAATAAAGGATTTGATAGTAATATTAACAATCTTAAGGAAACTTTTTCGGGCTATTTAATGAGGAACTTCATATAATTAGGCTTATTAGTTAAAACAAAAAATTTTAATGGTTATATACATTTATACTCAATTAAGGATAAAATTACTTTATTTTCAAGCCAAAAATTGTTATTTTGCACAACTAATCTAACTATGAAATGTATTTTAATACTACTTTGAATAACATAGATACTGCTGCTAAGAATTCCATAATTCTATTTTCCTCAAGAATAGTTAGTAAATAACCAAATAGGGGAAATTGGAAAACTACTGAATAAGCAATCTATTGGCGCAAGAACTGTTCTTTCGTATGTTTATCTTTATTTTGTATGTTGTAATTGTGTTTATGTAATAAATTTACGTACTTTTTAAAATCAGTATCTTTATTAAAATGCGTTAGAAGACAGAAAGAGAGGTAAAATCTTGCTCTTCTCATTTCAAAGTAACATATATCATAGTCACAAATAATACACATAAACATTAGCTCATCCTCCTGTTTTCTTTAAATTATTCTAAGCTAAAAACTCATATTTCATACTTATTTAAATCAGCCTAAATATTTTTTTAAATAGAAACAGTTTGAGATAGCAGGATAAAAAATAGGTTTATAATTCCTTTAAAATTTAATTCCTAAACAAACAATAAATGTTTTACTTTATAGTATTAGATTAGATTTAGAGAAGGGTGGTTCCAAAATAATCTGGCACTGCTGGCAAAGGTCTATACACTAAAAAGCAAGCCTTTATTTAAAGGACCAGTAGCCGAAGTAAAATTCGGTAGACATTAAATAGAGTTATTCTGTAGCATCCAAGATTAAATTAAATACTGACCCAAATGTTGAAATCTATGTGCGGAAAAATTTTCGCTTTCGCATAGAATATGTAATGAAGTTTCTTCCATATATTGACAACCCCTGAAAGTAGGATAATGTAATACTCCCATTATGGTGAGATGTTTCTTAAGGTGGTAGTGTCCAATAATAATTTCCATTGCTTTCCTTAACCAATTTCGACTGAGCTTCATTAGCTCTTTTTGGTTTTTACTAGAGCAAGTACTATTTAAAAGCTTGGCTTGTATTTCATCACTGCCGTTAAACAAGTTCAAAAACTGTTGTTTCTGAAGAGATCCAAAACACGGCACTACATAATATTGCACTATTTATAAAAACATTTCACTATATAACATTAATTAATAAATCACTCACATTTGTACCGACACATAACGATTTAAATATTGTACAATTTTAACAAATATATGCTATTTTAAAAGAAAAAGTAAATATTTTCTAATATATAAATATTCATCTAAGATATCTTATAAAAATATATTTTTATGTTTAGTACATTGATATCTTAAATAAAGAATCCTCTCAGAATAAATAAAAAAAATAAGTGGTATGAAAATTAATGAATGAGAATATTGGTGCAAAAACATTAAGCAAATTTTCCGAGATGAATGTAAATAATTTAAGAAATAAACAACAACACACTTAGATTTACATAAATTTATTTTCAGAAATAATAATCCGTCAAACTTGCCGTCTTGTGATATTTATTAGAAGAAAATACATTATTTCATTTATCAAAGAGCATTTCAGCAGGAACTTCGAAGTTTTTTTCCTTTTAAGTAATCTATAATTGAAAGTTGAGAGTACAGAGACTATACAAATAATTTTTAGTGATTACTTTAATAGTGATTGTAAATGAATATTTAAAAAGTACTGTAAAAAGAACATAAGTTTCTTAATGTTCTCTTAGTCAGTAAGAAATAACTTAAGAACAGTGATGGAATGACTTAAGAATATTAATGTCATTTCTACACCAAATGCTGGTTAATTTTCTTTAAATACTGATGTATAGCATCCTTTTTATGATTCTGAGAAAAGGTTTTTAATTTTTGTTTTTTGGTCCTTTTGTTACTTCTTATTTGCTGATTTTGCCTAAAATTTATAATATTTTTCAAAAAAATTATCGAATGTTAGAAGATAGGCTGTTCATTGAAGGTAATCAGAAGGAAATTTTTCTGAAATGCGTTTAAAAAATATTAGAATTACAAAAGTGACAAAGTAAAAAATTAATAATTGGATAAAATGAAAAATTAAGAAAAAAATTGCAAATAAGTCACACTATTTTTGAAGTTACTTCAAAGAACACAGAAAATTAAATTAAGATTTTTTTTCAAAAGTTATTTCAGTTGGCAAATGGTTTCTTTTAAAAATTTATATATATAGAGAGAGAGCTTAAGGCACAGCTGTGATAACTGACAGCTTTAATAAATTAGAAAAGGAATGTAAGTAATTTTTTTTTAGTTTGTCTCTTTGCAACACACAAATGATAATTCAACTGAAACATAAAGTTAAAATGAATTCCAAAATATTAAGAATATCCACATCCAAGATAGTAATTGACACTTCGACATATTAAACTAAAACTCTGTATTTCTGTAAGCTTAGAGTAACTTATTAAACCAATGGGTGTTAAACTTAAGTGACATGGGGAAAACTCAAAGAGATCTTATTTAATTTAGAAATCATTTATTAATCATCTGTGCATCATAAAATAAATATCTATCAAAGAATATATCATCAAAGAGATACGATGCATCTAAAACTAAAGTATAGTGACTTGATGACATTTAATAATGATTTGTTAAGTTCTTCGTTATAAAAATAACAGGAATTCTGAATTGAATATCACTTCTGGGGACAACTGAAAATCATGAATGACAAGAATTTTATAACCAAAAAATGCATAAATCTGATAAAAGAAAATTATCTTATTTAAAGACTTTTCTTAATATATATTAATCCAATGTATAAAATATTCGTTAGAAAACGATTTTTACACAACAGTAGGAAAAACATGAATATTATTCAGCTCACCGTCATAAAACCTCTAAATGTTAAAACTATTAAACAAATATTTGCATAAAATATAATTTTTGTTTTTCGTATATGGCCACAGTACTTATTAAAGACTTACATTTTTATCAATGATTTTCAACTATCAGAGTATTTAAGTTGCATGATCTTTTAAGAATTACCTGAAACTTGAAATATTTCTTGAATAAATGATTGAAGTCTTGTCTTGAAATCTTTAGTTATATAGGATGTGATGGTATAGGAGGAATATTTATAGTTCAACAACAATCCATAGTACAATGGATAACTTTATTAATAAATATAAACAGCAATACAGACGTGCTTCTAATGGCGGATAAGTGAAGATTATAAACGGGGAAAATCCCTTCCGGAAAGTAAACTCATTTCCGAAGGTAAAAGTTGTAGTAGTTTTATACGAGCAATGGATTTTACAAAGATGGCGCTGCGATAAATGCATATGATCACTACATTTACAATATTTTACATTTCTTGGAGACCAACGTGTGTGTGAAGCATGAATTTAATAATGATGTTCTTGAAACCTGAATAAGAGTTAACATCTACAATCTTTAAGAATGCCGAAATAAAGAGAATGATGAATCATACATTTTTAAATAGATGCTTTTATGGCTGAAGAAGAAATTATCAAATATAAGATAGCTAGAAAAATAATCAGACAAGAGCCTATTCTAAATTAGTAAATATGTTAGAAATTGAAAATAAAAATAAAAATTTTGATAGAAATATAGTTGAAAAAATTTATTTTGGTGCTAATTTCTAATTAAACTTACAAATATGGATGAAGAAATGTAAAATTGTTTTAAAGGGAGTGATAATGAAATTGAGAAAGCATGTAATTCAGTTTTACAATATGAAGAAAAATTCGCTTGTGTGTATTTAGATCTTAAAAAGAAATTTAATTTATATTCTCAGACTGCTAATATTAATAAAGATAGCAGATACATCGTGATCATTCTGCTTACAATAAATTTGAAAACAAAATTAATATTCGATTACCTGAATTTTCGATACCGAAATATTATGGTGATCCTAGTTTATTTCTGGATTTTTTAATTATTTTGAAAGTGCTATTGGTAACAATAACGAATTAACAAAAATTTAAAATTTTACTTCAAAAATTCATTAAAAAAAAAACTTAAATTTTTGCTCCCAGGACCCATGTTCAGTGCAATCTCAGGTTTTATACTTTATGATGCTAATTATGATAAATCTATCGACTTTATTAAGAAAGGATTTGACGGAAAAGATTTAGTAATTTCTTCTCACATGAAAAAAACTCTTGAACCAGTGAAGAATTCAACAAATGTTAATTTTCTTACAGATCTTTATGATTCATGTAAAATTCAAGTTAAAAACTTAATGTTTTTGGTATTGTCTATAGGAGTTTTATGGGAATCTCTTAGGACCAGTTATTTTAAAATTATTACCAGATGATATGAACTTAGATTTTAATAGAAAGCGTAATTGTAAAAAACAATATATTATAGGAAAACATCTCGATTTTATTAGATTAGAGGTTAAAAATCGCAAAGTAACAAATTTAATTATAAAGTCTAATAAAAAAATAAATTATGAAATTAAAAATAGAAATAATTAGGGAAGAGAGGTGCTACACAATTTCAACTATTTCAGTGGTTACAACATAGACTAAAACTTTTTTCCAATTAAAATTCACACAGATTAGATAAATATAAGAAAACATGAGCAAAAAAAACTATGCTGAAATCTTGAGCCGATGTTATGAATGTTTTTAAAAGGGGCATATATTTTCTAAATGTAAAATTTATCCTTATGATCTATACAATAATTTCAATCATAATAAATTATTTTGCAAATTAGATATTTCCGAACCTGAATCTAATCCCGATGTTAAATCTGAATTATAAGACTGCCATTGACAGAAACGACTGGTAAACGTGTCAGAGCAGTTTACGTATCTAATCTAGTCTTTCTTTTATTAATCTAATAAAAGAAACCAATTGCCGAAACTTTTAATTGATAGAGGATCACAAAGTGTTCGTTCATAAAGTCAGATATATCTAAACAATTAAAGTTTAATGACAGAAAAATTATTTATTCCTTTGGATACATACGAAGTAAATTAACATTATGCGATGTTGTTACGCTTACTCTTAAAAGTGCTTGTAATACAAGTGACATACTTACAATTGAAGATCTTGTTGCAGATATTATTTCTTGACCAATCATTAAAATTCCATCAAAAAGGTTTCTGATGTTTTAAAATCAAAAAATCTAAATTTAGTAGATAATAGTGAAATGAATGGAATAAAACTATTATTGGATTCAGATACATGTTGGGAGGTGAAAACAGGAGAAATAAAGAAATAAGATAAAAATACCTTTGTCCAGTTTCACTTTTATTCAGTTGGTGCTTAGTTGTGTCTTGTGAGAAAAGCCGCTTTAAAGTTTTCAATTGTAGTTTTTCAAACTTTAAAAAATGAAAATATATTAATTAATAATTGCTTAAAAAGGTTTAGAACTTTCGATAGCGTGGTCTTAGAAGAGATTAAAAGTGAGAGGGATGCATCTGCCATTGAAAAATTTGAAAAGGATTTGCAATTTATTAAGAGCAGGCTTTTACTATGAAATTAGTCATAATAATTTGGGTTATAATTTTGAGAACTCTAAGAAACCTCTGTTGTCTTTTGTTAATAAATTAAGAAGTGATAAATAGCTTAAATATAATTATCATAATATAAATGAACAATTGCAAAATAAAATAATTGAGAAATGTGAAAATGATAATCTTAAAAATAGAATAATGCATTACATTGTTCTATTTTTAAGATTATCATTATGTTAGTACGGTTATTAGGAAGAATGCACATAAAACTACGATGCGTATCATTTACGCTGCATCCTCAAAATATAGCAATGAGGTATCTTTAAGCGATTGTTTAATTTTAGGTCCCAATTTAAATCCCCCAATTTTGAATTTAATATTACGTTTCAGATTGTACAAACAGGCATTTTTGGTGGATATTGGAAAAGCTTTCCTTCATATAGGAATTTCTGAAATTGATAGAAATATATTGAGGTTTTCATACATTGATAATGAATTAAATTTAATAAATTATAAATTGACTTGTGTTCCATTTTGTTTTTCTTAAACCTCTTTACATTTTAGCATGCCTTATAAAAAATCATATCTAGAAAATAAGGATTGAGAAACATGATGTTTATGAAATGGTGATTAATTTTATTCATGTAGAGTTATTTTATGGCGCAGAGATTCCACTGATCAAGCTTTTAATTTAGATATTGGTGCACATAAAGTGCTGGGAAAGACTGGAATGAACTTACATCATCTTAGTACAAATTCTGAGTAATTGAAAAATTTTAGGATATTAATAAGTCTCTAAGTTCTAAAATAGAGTAAAATAATTTTTAAAGGAATTACGACTTAATTATTGTACTAGTGGTGATATGCTCTTCCCTTAAACATAGATAATTTGGGTGAAACATTAAATAACTGTAAATACATTACTAAAAAATATATTGAAAATAAATGTTACTGTTTCTGATCTAGCGTGATTCTTATTCTAGCGTATCTATTATGATCTAGCGTATTGGGAATAAAATTGATTACGCAAAATCTTCGGCAATTAGGCTAAGAATTTGAAGGAGTTCCAATTAAATGTAAGCAGTTGTAGAACAAATGGTGTAGTGAAATTGAAACTTTAAAGAAATTTGAAATTTCTCCAGAATACTTTTTAATGAATTAAATTAAAATAAAGATAAAGAATAATATTTACTTTGTGATAGATCTATTAAAGCATATAAGGCAGTTGCTTATTTTAGTCAATAGAGAGTAGAGAAATAGTATTCCTTATGTCAAAATCTAGAATCACACCGATAAAACTAAAGCTTACATTGCCAAGGTTAACAATTGTTAGGTGCGCTAATTGCGACAAAACTTCTTAAATATTTAAGGGATTTCTTTTATATTCGGGAACAAAATGCTTATTTGTGGGCTGACAGCATTATAGTAGTTCCCTGGATTCATAATGATCCTGCGCAGTGGAAGATGTTCATAAAAAATAGAATTGCTTTAAGAAGACATAGAGATTAACTCATGTAATGTCAGATATTGTAATGTAAGATCCAACTCCGGATATTTTGTCCCGTGGATTATATGACTTTCAGAGCCAGATTGGTTAATAGAATAGAAAAGTGTGTAGCTTACAAAGTTTATCTCTTCAGTATAAGTTAATGATGTTGATCTAGAGGATAGGAAACTTATGAAAGATACTTCCCTCCTATCCAACATTGCAAAGAATCCAAGTAATTTCTTGAATCTTGAAAATTGTTGTAAAATTAGTAAAGCAACGATGGTTATTGGGGGAGTTTGAGATTCATTAGCAACTTGCGAAAGAAAACTAAGAATAGAGGTTCGTTAATTACAGAACTTACTACTACAGAAACTCATTTAATTAAAGAAATTAAATTTGAACATTTTTCTGATGAAATTAAAAGTTTAAAATCGCACCAGTTGATAACTAAAACTTCTAAAATTTATGAGTTGAATCATTTTATGTAATGAGGGAGTATTACTTGTTGGAGGAAGATAACAAAATTAATTAAGTTTTTTAAGAGCAGCATTTTATAATCATCTCCTTGAAAATTTATTTTACTGATCTTGTACGAGATGCTCATGAACAACCCCTCCATATTGGAGTAACCAGAGCATTCCTGTTTTTCCGCAAAAGATTTAGCCCTTAGGAGGTTTACCAAGTTAAGTAAGCACTGTTGTTGCTATCTCAAGTAACCCAGCGATATTTATACTTTCCTCCTTCTATACTTCTACTTTCCCCAACCTTTCTTCCTCTATGCATTGTCATCAACATCAAGTTTTTTGGTTTGCTTGTGTTTCACCTTCAATTCATAAGATTCTGCATATGTCTTTGCTTACTTTGATCCTTCATCTCATATGTTTGCTGTGTATGGCTTCTCGTAAGGAGAAAATTGGTGTTCTGGGGTCCCTCTGCGTACTCTTTGGTCCAGGATTCTCTGTAGATGGCTAGCTGGAGTTAGCCCGATCATGGTCAAGCGGCTGGTGCTATGTTAAGACACTTTACCCCCTGCATGGTGCCATAGAACTAGTCCTGCATTTTTGGGTTGTGCAGACATGTGCACAGATCCTCTTTTGAACGTATAGTACCATATCTTTGCGATACCCCTAAGGTAAATACCGAGGCTGATTGTCTCCAGAATTGTCGGGCTCATTTTATTTAGGTGGTTACAGGTATCCGAATCACGTGATACCCAAGGATATGAATTCTCCTTATGTTTCCTCTCATCTCCCATTTTAATTTTTCACTATCCTTTCCATGCCTTGATGGCAAGCGATGAAGCTCTCCATCATTATCTGCAGCAGCCATTCTGTTTACTTCTTGCTTCTCACAGATAGTCAAAATCCCCACATGTTAGCCTGCATGTCAAACCTTTAGACGGGTGTTATATTATGGTTCCCAGTGTACCAGCCGGCTTATTTCTAGCTACAATTGGAACTTGTCTGCTATGGATCAAATGGGATCACATCCTTGGGCTTGACGTTAAGAGTGATCACTATTTACGGGGTGACACGCAGCTATAGGCGTCGAATAGCACAATGGTAAGTGCCGCGTTTGGAAATGCCCAGAGCCGGTGGCTGCCATCACTTGTACGACTCCGTAAGGAGTGGTGCCAACGAGCCTGAACCTTTATAAATGTTCTATAGGTCGTTGAAGCCAGTTCATCTTCTGGTTACATGCTGATAAGAACTCCTAACACCTGTCATGGTGTATTGCCTTTTCTAGTACAAAAACTGCTCAAATCTATTGATAACATGCAAAATGACAAATAATTACGATCTGAAGATCTTTTTTTTTTTCAAGTCGACTCGAAACAAGCTTTGGAAATCAATAATGTAAAAACCTTGGGCTCGTTTCCAGTCGAAACATCATTTCATAAAACTTTAAATGAGCCTCTTTTTAAACCAAATTTCATAAATGTTACAGAAACAGATTTTTTTGAAATCTTCGTCATCAAAGAGTTTGTGTTATAGATCATATAAACATTAGACGTGATGGTAGACATCATTAGCTTGGAGGAAGATATTAGAATCGCTTTTGTTTGTAGGATCCATCTTATGTCAATTTTCGGGACACTGAGAAAGTTTACGATCGACTGGTGCTATGGGATTTTTTAGTGTTGCATGGATTTTTATCTCCGTGGGAATATACCACTTTTATTCAAAACTTCCTAAAGAAAAGAAGTGCGCTTTGGTGCCTTCTTTTCAATGGGATGAAAAGTACACATTGGGCCTAGTTTGTAATGAACATTTATCCAAGCAGAGGATGTTCCTCTAGATCCTCAAGTGTCTTTAGCTTAATCATTTTTGTCGTGTATATTTACAAGATTTTATGACTTATCTTTTAATGCTATAAAAGCTCTTTATATTGATGACTTACAGATTTCCTGACAAAGTTTAGGTATGCATTTAATTGGATGGCAACTACAGACGGCTTTAAATCAGAGGGTTGATATGTGTGACAAAATGGTTATTCCATCTTACCCACTAAGAACAGTTTCATTCACTTTTGCAGAAAGTGAGGTCTCCACCCTGATTCTAATATCAGCCTCCGTAATGTTTATATTCCTGTTAACGAGTTACTATACCTTGGAATAGTTTTTGATTAGAAACTTAATTTCTTGTCTCACATATTTGAGCAAGATGTGTGAAAAATCTCTTAATATTCTAAAAGTTCTTTCCAACCCTTGTTGGGATGCTGATTGAACCTCATAATGCACAACATATTATCCAGTATTGATCATGGCGGAGAGGCTTATAGGTCTTTATCAAAATCTATATTTAAATGATTGGACTTGGTTCACCATGTGGTTCTTTGTATCTGCAATGGAGAATTTCGTATCTCCCATGTCATCAACCTTTATTTTGAAGGCAACATACTTCCTTTGAATCTAAGGCGCATCAAGCTTTAACTTAATTATTATTTCAGAAGTTTCTTCACTCCGAACCACCCAATAAAATATGCTAGTCATTAAAGGGACATTTGAACGCCCGCCTGACATTCTTTCCGTTTGTGTTAGGATTCAGCTTCTTTTAGAGAAATCCACTCTTCATGCAACTCCAGTTAAATCTGCTGACTGATTTAGTGTACATCGATGGGATTTTCCGCAAGTATGCTGTTTTGAAGACTTAGATCTGTTTAGTAAAGAATTTACTGCTCCCACTGTTTTAAAATTTATGGCTCTCATCGCAATCAATTTCATAATTATTACCCTATTTTTACTGACGGATCAAAAACAGGAGGATATGTCAGCTGTGGTATTATGTCACTATCTACAGATACAGCCTTTTTTATTTACATTGCTGAAGTTAGCACCCTCTCCACGTGATAGTCTCGCCGTTCAAAATTCTGTATTTACTCTGATAGTATGAACACTGTGAAGCATCTTAATTTTCCTTTGCATTTCCAGCCTGTGATTAATAAAAACTGAGTTTTCCTAAAAGAAATATTTCATAATGATCTTTAAATTCTGTCTTGCTGGATACCTAGTCATGTCGGTATTATCGACAAAGAATTTTGTTGATAAGAAGGTAAAGATCTATTAACAAAGCAGTCCCTTACGCCGGCATCAAGAATTCAGCCTCTGTTTATACTCATTCGGTTTGTCAATATTTATGGAATCTACAATACAAGTGATGAAATTTTTCGTATAAGCCCTCTTATTCAGACCTGGAACATTATCCCATTTATGCATGTCAACGTCATGTTTTCTCAATTGTGCATCGGCTACACTCGTTTTACGCATAACTATATTTTGGTTACTGAACCATCATCTTTGGGTCTGAATTGTAAAAATATTTTAACCATATATCCCATTTTAATTGAATATGCCCTAGTTTTAATCACCATCGTTTTACTTTTTTCCTATTGATGTCTTAAATTTACGAGACTTGATTGGAAAAACACCCCATTCAAATCTCTTCATTTTTCTAAGGGTTATCGAAGTTTTGCAATGTTTTTAAGCTTTTTCATATCATATTCTTCATTTGTCTCATTTTTATTCTTAAAAAGGATACTGATTTGTCTAGCATTTTATAGTGCTTTATACATGATTTTTTATAGTTGAGATTTTAATATATTTTCTTTCTGATTTGCTGAAATCTTTTAAATTTTTGTTTACAGCAATAAGTGTTTTTTTTTTTCTTTTTGAATTTGTGTATTAGAAAAAGATATCCACTCACTTATGAAAGATTTAAGTGGGTTATTAAAAGTCTGTTATTTGCTAGCGTTATAACTATAGGACAATGCAACAAAGTATTGCAACGTTAGCTTTCATCCAGAATAAAACAGACAAATCCTTTCGATGTTGTAGGACTTCATTGTGCTGGAACACTTTTCGTAAAAAACGAAGATACACAATATTATATCTTATTATTCACGTGTGCAATGGCGAGAGGAATACAACTTGAACTGGCAAAAGATCTCACTACTAAATCTTCCTTGCTTGCTTTTCGCAGATTTGTTTCAAGAAGAGAATTATGCTCTGTTATTTACTCGGATAATGCTCGAGCATTCAAGGGTGCTGATGCAGAACTCAACTCAAAAGATTTGGAAGATCGTGAGCCCTCCTGATGGGAAGAATTATTACGCCTCTACGAAATCCAGTGGAGGTATGAACGGGGAGCAGGGGCAGGTAGGGCGGTTTTTACGAGTGACTAGTGAGAACTCTCAAAGCTGCATTAAAGAAAATTCTCGAGCGAACATCACTTGTTGTCGATGAATTGTAAGCGATATTGGTGGAAGTTGAATCAGTAATAAATAGTCGACCCCTAACATACATCCACAAGAAAATGAATTACAAGTGTTATCACCTGCACATTTTCTACTGGGAAAGAAAATGGCTAATCTGCCTCCTACTCAACATTTCAATAAGAAGAGTTCTAAAAAAATGTCCTCTTCAAAATATATCTATATCGTGAAAAACTATTAAATAAATTCTGGAAAATCTTCTTAAAAGATTACTTGGTTAAGTTAAGATCTGTGCAAATTGTGTGAAAAATCAATAAGGGAAAATGGAAAGAAAATGCTTTGTCATATTAACTCTCCCTATGGAACATTTACCACGAAACAACGGAGATTTGAGATGGTTTTAAAAATCTTTCCACATGTTGAGATGATCTTGTTCATTGTTGTCAAATAAAAACTGAAAAAGATATAATTAAAATATCTCTCTCTTTACGGTTATTAGTTAAATTAGAATGTTGAAAAAATTTAATTTTTTTATTTAGTGTTGTTCTTTAATTTTTTAATATTTTACGTATTCAAATGAATTTAATAATTTACATGTAAATTATTTCTTGTGTCCATGTAAAGAGTTCAAATATGTAAAAAATAATTATATTAATAATTTTAATATTTTTTGTTGGTTACTTATTAAAATTTCATAGTTGTTGTTTATACAAAGTGGCTGTAACATGACTAATCTTATTAATATTGAAATACGAATATATCAATGTTTTTGATGTTATTGAATATGCTCTTGATTAATGTTCTAGATATACTATTTAATTCTTAATTAACAGTTGAATTTGTGCTTCAAATAAGTAAGAATTTAAAATAATACTTGATTCTTTGAAACTTGAAATCTTGAAAGCATTGTTACAGTATGTATTACCTGTTCTGAACATAACTGTTCAGCCCGGTGTGTGTTAAAACTATTGAATAAGTATCTGCATAAAACATATTTTGTGTTTTTAGTAGATTGTAGCAGTACTTATTACAGATTTTTATTTTTATCAATGATTTTCAACTATTTGTTAGACAATTTAGATTGTATGATGATTGAAAAATTACTTGGAGCTTGAAATATTGCTTGAATAAATGATTGAAGTTTTGTCTTGAAATCTTTAATTATAATATTTTGTACTAAGATTCAAAAATACATAAGTATATGCATTAGGGTAAATTTTTTAAAGGCAACCAAACCAAAATATAATGCATTTTTTTAAAAACATAAATTATAAAATATCGTCCTCAGAAATTTTATTTTAAATTTAAAAATAAGGGATTTATAAAAAATGCTAATATGTGCGTAATAATTACCTTCATTTCAACAGATTCAAAACCTGAGATAATCCTTCATGAGATCCTTTTGTATAATTGCTGTGTGTGTGTGAAGATATATCAAAAAATTTTAAGTGTCATGCTAATAGACACATTTACTTCTGTAATATTCCATATACAAGGCATCTTTTTCTGAGATTTATCTTGGTCAATATAAAAATAATTCCACATAGAGAAATTTTCTCAATCTTACAAATATAAATCAATGAATAAACTATATATAACCTATAATTAATGGAAACAAGTTTTTGTTCAAAGATAAGGATTTTGGAGAAATAAAGAAAGAAAAAAAGCTGAAAAAAATATGGCAGGTCTTTCAGTAGTACAAAAATAAAGTGACATACGAAATTAATAAGTTCCCTTATAAGATTTCCTTACGAACAAATAAAAAATCCTGCATTATAATTTTCTTAAGATTTTATCATAAGAAATAATGAGAGTTATATATATATATATATATATATATATACATATATATATATATATATATATATAGTGTGTGTGTGTGTTTTGATTAAAAAATATCTTTTAAATTTTAAATGTAGGACTTTAAAATTTATATTAAGTTAAAATAAATGTCACGTACTACGTAATAATGTGGAATATAAAATGCTAATTTTATATTATACATATAAAATTTAGTTCTTCCTCTTTATAGTAAGTATTTTTTATACAAATATTCACACATAACGTATCAAGTCCCAACCTATGATTAACTTTAGAAAGAAGTTTAAAAAAAACAATGCTAAAAGAAGTGTTAAATTCTGATGTAAAGATGAAAAATATACTGTATATGAAACAAATATATTTTATTAATCGATAATATTTTATTTAGCTTTAGCACAATTTAACTTCAAATTAATACTAATGACAGCCAACCATGAATGGTAGATTCATTGTCCATGAAATTTCTCCTATTTTATGATTAGCCTCAACTCAGCCCTCATCACCCCATAAAAACATAATAAGTAATGAAATTTTAATTTTTTTTAAAGTACTGAGAAAATTAGAATAAGAAAAATTTATTAAATATGTATCGTTTACAGATACTAGATTATAGATATAGTTATAGATAAATATATTGCAATTTTTTATACTTTTAAATAATTATGAATATTTTTTTAAATAAAATTCATTTCTGATGAATATTTACTTTAATGCATTTGAAGATTATTTTAAATATAGCGAACGTTGCATTAATTAAGTCATAAAAATATTTTCAAGTTAAAAGCGTTAATGTTTGGCTTCTCAATTATGAATTATAAACTATAAAATGTCAAAGGATAGTCCCAATGTGAATAGGATTGTGTTATGGGAAACTATGTTAGAATACAGTTACAAAGAGTACCGTATTCTTAATTCATAACCTTTATCAGAAAATATGGTTTTAAAACTAAAATCATGCCCAAAGATTAAGTTGAAAACTAAATAGTTTGTTACAAAGAGCTTATATAAACTCGAACTATTTTGCTTAATTTCCTTGTCGATTTATGGTAATTCTTTGCACATGATGGTTAATTCTACCGGGAAGGGCAGTTTTAAGTAGATTTTGAACTATTAGAATCACATAAAAACTCGAAGAAGTTCACTTTGTCTCTCATTGGTCAGTTTTTGCACACAAGGACTAGTTAAGCAGAAAGATATGGGCATAGAGTCCACGTACTATCGAAATAAGGCCCGGTTCATGAGCTATTCAGCTGGTAGCTAGGCTAGATTAATTTGAAAAATGGTTTTGCTATATAAAAACCTACACATTTTTATGTACTTTATATTTTCCCCAGGTTTATTAGTTAATCTGTAAAATGATATAATCATGTATATTTTGGGATGTTTAATGTTATTCATAGTAATTAATATATAGAAAATACAAGTAACAAAAATGCGTTCATTATTAAAATAATATAAGGTTTATATATATATACACACACACATATATATATGTAGCATGAATTTGAAAATATTACCAACAACCATTTTTTCCTATTCTTTAAATTTGCCCCTTGCTATTCAAACATAAACATGAATTCTTTTTGTTCCAATAGGACGTTAAAATTTGATTAGAAGATCATTGACCAATAGTTAGCTAATATTATTTTTTATATCATTTTCTTTTATTTTTTCTAGACTGGAAAAATATATAAGCTCACATATAGAAAGAATTTTACGTTTATTTCTTCTGCTGTACATCTTCACATATTGAGTATCCCCCCAAACTTGTGTACAAACTTGAAAGGGTGTTCCAGAACATCGTAAGGAACTATAATTATATGGAGAAGCATCGGTGATGAAAAGCCATGATGTAACTGTCTCTTTATCACATGAGGATGACACCTAGGCCTCATGTCAAAAAGAGACAGACCCAACAAATTAACAACACAAGATGCAATGTAAAACGATTTAAGAAGTATAATTATTGACTCACTAAATATCACAGGTGATCAGCATTGTCCCACTGATTTACGCGCAACACTTACGTAGTAGAGTGACGAACATTTTCGAAGATACTAGCGTTTCGCTGATTGTAATTGCAAAGATAGAGATCTGTGATACAAAGTTCACATCAGAATTTAAAAGTGAACTAAGCACAATGCTCTTTCTAATATCCCAGAGAAAATAATCAACGGAAAACATCCAGAAGACGGTACTATCACATACAACCTAATTGTTTCTAAATGTCCCATCCAAATAATTAAGTACGCATCTTGTATGACGAGATGTACCACATCATGATGAATCTACATTCCTCACTTAACATGTGCAGGAACACTGTTAAGCTTTTCCAGTAATACCAATGAGGAAAAACAAACAATGAATGGAAATGGACCTTGGATCCTCCACTCAGAACAGCATCCACTCTTATCGCTAGATCTTGTACTACAAAACCCAACCAACCCTATCACCCCCTATGACACGGCAACGATAATCAACGCAGAAGTCTTGGAATTTTTTTTTCCTTTAAAACTATTTCTCAACCTCATCTATTCATATTTCAATTGGTCTGTCACAATTATTCAAGTTGCGTAGAAATCTCGATAGTTCAGAAACACACATTCTGTAATGTAACTATATATTTTTTGGGCGTAACTTCTCCGAAATTCTTCGTAGTTTTTCAGTATTTATAAAGGAAAACTATCTTATAACTTTACCCTACTTAATTATAATCATTAGGAATGACATTCTTCTCAACTTTTTCTGGAGATGCTTTTGCTAAGAGAGGATATTTCTGAAGCCAAGACACTTAAAAAATATGCCAAAAATTCTGCGTGTTTTCGGAATATTATCCCTTTTTTTAAACGTTTGAAATTTCTTAAATATAATCCCCTTTCATCATTTATTTCATTAAATCTAGGTGCGATTTTCATTAACGATTTAATAAGCTTTCTGAGCTTTATTAAAAGTAGATGAAATTTCCTGGTCTTTCACTACCAAAAATGTTTATTCTTCATGCTCTTTTCTCAACCATTCCTCTTTTCCTAGTTTTTCTCTCACCTGATATTCTCTCTCCTCCATACTTTTTTAATACTCTCATTTACTCAATCTAACATATCTTTTCCAATTTCCTTAAAATTTTCCCTATCTAATATTAAGTTTTTAACTATTGCTTTAATGGTTTAAAATTGCGTCACCTAATTATTCTGTAGTTATCCCTCATGTGCAAAAAAGCGATCATAGACCACATTCAACCAAATTCTTTCATTGCTTTTATTAACCCAGATTTTTTATTACAGGATAAAATAAAATAATAATAAAAAAAGATTTTAACTACCTACTTTTTATGTCACAAGAAATGCAGGGAAAAAAGGGCGAATTAAATCATCATCAATATTAAGTGAATTTTCCCGACTGAAATAACTGTTTGAGTTATCTATAAACACCAATATAAACTACACAGATCACTGGTGTTTAAAAACAAATATATATCAAATAAGTGGTATAGAAAATAACATGTTTTAATATATATTATGTTTTAATATATTTTTTAATATATACCAAAAAATCAGTTTTTATAATTTCAGTTAGTGTTTCAAAGTTAAAAGTATTTTTAAATCTTCACCAACTTTCGTTTATAAAATTAAATTACGTCATTGTGCAACAGTATTATAACGCAGAATACAAGCTTTTTTCGTTAATACAAAAATATCAGGAATGATTGGAATATACGCAAAAAAGAAACTTAAGCATTCATGTCTCAAGTTCTACACATTTAAATTCTGTTACATTTCTTTATCAATTATTTTACAACAAAAACATTTCAATTTATTTTTAATATATTAAATAACACTTATTTCTTAAGATTTTAAAAAATTTCTTTATTGTCATTTAAAAAAAGTGATTTTTACTATGAATTTTAAAGATATTTTTTATACAAATGGAATATACTTTTTTGTTAACGAAACATTTAATAATCAATTATATTTCTTAAGTTTTAAACTTTCTTAAACCAAGAACGTACAGTAATTATTATGCCCGATTTTTCTTTAAATTCCTATAGAATAATTTCTAAGATACTATTTATAAATTGAAATTTGCTTAAAAAATATTATAAAGAAAATTTCTATGAATATTGACACGCATAAAAACATTCAATACATTTTGAATTTTCATTGTTCGAAAAAAAATGCAATTTTTAAGCACATATTAACATAAAGACAACAGAAAAATCATGAATTAAATAAATCTATTCGAAAAGGTATAAATATTATGCATTTTCCTTTTCATATTTCAGAAAAGTATCAAAACAGATATTTTGGAAAAAGAATAAACATTCAATTAGTTTACCATAAATAATTTCAAAACTACATGCACATTAATATTCAATACTTTTAATGATAGACACATTTTTTATAATGAGCAATATACAATAATTTCCCGGAAGCTTTTTTAGGTCTCAACAGCAACTAATTTTTTATTGCACTTCTTAGTAGCAAAAATGAATATATGATTTTAGAATATGCAAGTGCATTTAAATGCTATTTTTAAAATTTCTTAAATTTTAAAAACAGCAAAAAATAGAATTGATTAGCATAAAAAAAATCTTTATCAATATTTTAAATAATTTTATCAGTTTTGAGATGTTTTCCTTTCTTTATGTTCTTATTGGTTATTTTCCTTGTTAGCATTTATTCAAGGAAAGCATCAAAATCTTTAATCAAAAGGTGAAGAAATTTAAAGCCGACGTAGTGAAAAAATTTTAAGCAACATCAATGAATCTTATTCAAAATAACCTGTTTTTATAGTCTGGATGATGCCTAAGGTATTAAATGTAGTTGGGTATATGCCTGTTTGCATCTTTTTAAACTTTTTCTCAGATTGTATTGAATATGTATTTTATGGTTGTTAAAGGATTCAATTCAGGACGTCCTCAAAAGTAAGAATTTTAAGCTAAAATTATTTAATGTATATTTTAATCTGCCACACATTCAACCCTATTTATTGTATGCCAATGAAAAATTAGACAAAAATTATTCATTGTAACAGCGAAATTTTTATTATATTATTGTGAAAATTTCACACGTATTAAATGAAACACGAAATATTAAAAAAAGGATTTCAAATAATTTCGTATTAAAAAATTAATATGCCAAAATGCTTCGCGAACGAAAGCCAATGATTAAATTCTCTCAATTTTTTTATTTACAATATAAGAATATTTTTAATAATTAATCACATTTAGGAGGACCCTAATGATGGATTTTTCAACTAGAATTCATAAGCGATTGAATTCTTATTTTGAAAGTACATTTTTTTTTTATCCAATGAATTTTACTTTTTTTTTATGACTTATCTAGGCAATCAGCTAAAAATTAGGGCGCATGTTTATGAATCATGTTGAGTTTTACATATCTCAATCAAACAAATTATATCTCACTATATTAGAGAATAAAAATACTATTCTCCAAGAAGTCAGCTAAATTATTAGGTCCATAAATTATCATAACTTTTATTGAATTGAAAAAGTTGGATGATCTTTAAGTTAACAAGAAAAATTATTATATATGCAAAACTTAAATAGATCAATCTAATTTTACAGAAATATTTCGAGAAAAAAATCCAGTTTCATTATTTAAGCAAAATATAGTCACTGCATTACACAAATCTTAAGCAAATATAAGAAACTAAAATTAACTACTTTAAATCCATAAATTTCCTTGAAATATTTTTACTTCATGAATTTCTAGGTGTTCCTAAAGTTGCAGATAAGCAGTTGAAGACAGAATAATTTCAATTTGTATTTTTTAATATTTTTATGTTAAAGAAGTTGGTATACATGAAAATAATTTTTAAACTAAGTCAATAAGTTTAATTTAAAGTTCAATGCAAAGATGTATTTAGCTTAAATAGGGCAAAGCAACTATACTACGGGAGAGATAGAAAGTTTATCAAGAAAAAGTATTTAAAATATCACTAATTAGGAGAGTACACTATTTATTTCAAGATTAATGCTTTCTTTTCACAATTTTATTTTTTTCATAAATTATTTTACACTTTTTTTTACTTCTTTGTGGAAATTTGATGAGCAAATTCTCTAACCTCTGAATACCACTCCACAATGGATTACATAATTCTTATATTCAGTGAATTAAGATGTCTTTATCCAAGTTTACAACAAAAGAACAAACTTATTCATTTTGACTCAAATAATTTTACTTGCAAGTGTTTAAAAAAATTGGATAATATTCCATTTTGAATTTTAGAATTTGACTTTTTAATTTAGTCACCTCACAAGAGAATACTTTTGTCTGGAGTTCGATGTCAGTATTTTTTTAATAGAAATAATTCCTATACCTCTCTCTCCCTCTCTCAACTTTTACTGATAATTTAAATTACTGGTTAAAATTCTAATCTGAACTCATTCTATTCTATCTTTTATTCATTCAATTCGTACGTACTCACTCTATATATTCATTCTATTCGTTCTTTCTTCATTCTAATCTTTATTCTTTCGTTCTAATCTTTTATTCATTCAATTCCTATGTACTCATTCTATTTTTACTTCAAATAAGCATTTATTTAATATTTAATAGGATAATTTCCGGAACATATATTAATCTAAATAATGGTAAAATACTTATGGATGACTTTATGCTTTAAAGATTGCAATATAAAACATACAAATAAGGTACAAAACAGCTTTTAATTTCTGAGAACTGCTTTATTTTCTATCAGCTTATAGCAAATTTCATTTTTAATATATATTAACGACATAAAATTTGACATCTTAAAATTGAAATGTAAAAAATTGAAAAATGTGTATAGCAAATATATGATTTGGTTTGTAAATGTTTTCATCAATGAAACATTTGAATGGCCTATGTTTAATTTGAATCTCCTCTGATTACTTTCATTATAATTTCACTTGTTTGATAGAAAATGTTTGCAAGTTTTAAAGCATTTTACTATTTTTTCATCAAAATTTAAAAAAAAAATCGTAAAAACAGTAAAATTAGAAATTATAAAGTTAAAACCATTAAGAAACCAAATTGTGTAACACGTCAAAAATAATTTGTGCACTTACTATCAACAAGACTAGAGAAAGACTGTACCACATAATACTTTTATTAAACATAAACTTATACAAGTAAATCAGAAAATAAATTCCAGACAAATGAATACCATGTTTATAGCAAATTTATAAGATTTTAATAAATACATAAAAAATATTCACGTAAAAGTGATGAATATGTAAGCACATTTTGGTAAAGCAATTGTCAAGGCTCTATTGAATTGTTATTTAACATACATATAAAAGCAGTAAATCCTAACAATAAAATAATAAAAAAATTTAATTAACCATATTTAGTTATATCTAAAATGCAAAAATGTATCTTTTATAAAAATAAAATATTATATGTGAATTATGATTTTAGAATATGTTAAAATACCATTTAGTGATTTTATTCTTGATAGATTTATATAAATGTAATACATCCAAGCAATCTTTCTCAGAAAAATATCCAGGAAATTTTCTATTTCATTCATGTTTTTTTAAAATATTAAAAACAAATTTATTGGAATTCACTACCAAATATGGTAGTGTATAAGCATGTGTCTGGCAACCACCTAAAAGAGTTTACAATCCAAAAACGCTTGTTTTTCCATTACATTTTGATTTACATATTACAATGAAAAATATTTTTACAAATAAAATATTTTAAATTGAAACAAGAATTATTTGGCAACTCATTTGGTTATAATGTATTACATTTACCATGCAAGAGAATAGTGTCACATTAGTCTCATACTCATAAAAACAATTTTAATAAATTTAATGTTGATTTTTTTGGAACACATATAGCATAACAAAGAGTTGGTTACAACAAAAGGTACAAAATTAAGAGTTTAAAACAGTATCTTTAATGTTGTCAAACTTTCGAAGGATTTTTCTGTTTAAAACAACAAAAGAATATAAGTTACTTTTCAGAATTAGAAATTTGTGAAGTGAATACTTTAAAATAATATTGCCAAACTAAATTGTACTACTGTTCCATATTTTAGTAGCTAAAAATTGCAAATATTTCAATTTAATACATTTATTTAGGTTTAAAGGTGTTAATGTCAGAAATGACGAATTTTTCTTTATTATTCAAATACTTTAAAACCAGATAAAATTTTAAAAATCTAGACATCACAAATTTCTTTCCTTCTCTTGCATTAAAATTTCCTATAGTATTAATTCACAGCTTGAGAATTAATAAATTTTGAAGCTTTTGAAGCAAATTTCTTCATTATCCATTAGAGAAGTTTTCTGTTCATTTTCAGATTGAATTTGAAATGAATGAAAACAAGTAAATATTGAATAAAATAATCTCATTAATAATAGCTATTTTCTCTTTTTTTATAACAGGTTGCATACATAGAATATATAACTAAATCCTTGCAAATAATAACACAAAATACATTAAAAATTCATAAGCACTTTAAAATAAAATTTCAATTACGAAATTTAACGTTATTAATGTTTAAATAAGTTGATATTATATAAAAAAAATTTAATTTACGTCACTTATCTTTTAAGCAATTAATAATGTAATTAAAAAAAAACCATTGAACATTTTACTATGTTAAGAAAGTTCAGAAGAATAAGCAGTTTCAGTAATATATGTATCATTTATTTGTTTGAATATTTCAAAGCATATGAGTCATAGCTTGAGAAATTCATTTTATATACTTTTAATTACAACTTTAGATACTGCTTATGAAAGAATAATCAACAGATAATGTAGTGAAAATTTTGTTAAAAATAAAGAAAAAATTTACAACATGGACAAATTACAATATATTTTTTAATCAAATGCCAATGGGTTTAACAGATTCAAATGCCTAACATTAATAATCCATCTCTTAATCAACAGTAATATTTACATATATTTTTGTCAAAATTGCACATTCTAGGTTATAATAAAATCATAAAAACTTTTAACAGTTGACCAAGATTACAATATTTATTGCATCTATATAAAAATGCCAAACACAATTTATAAGCATTTTAAAATATGGAGAACTCTGATGCATCTGCTAACAAATAATAAACAGTATATTGAATAAAATAAAACAGCACATGTGTATGTGTGTATATATATATGCATATATAATAATATATACATATATTAATGTACAAAGCTCATATTTTATACTTCTTCCAATCATCAAATCCTGTGCATATGAAATGATGAAAACATTTTTAAAATTTTTTTTTATTTTAGCATATGCAACATTATTTATTCTCAAGAAATTATATGGATCAAATACTTCAAAATTATGGAAAAAAGAAAATATTATCCCTGTTTTCTAACATGTGATGAAAAAATTAACTTTATGAGTACATTTTTATTCCTACAACCACACTGAGATTTGTAAAAAAAAATCAGCAATAAGTCACACTGCTGAAATGTAAATTGTCAAAATAAAGGCATATTTAAAAATATCAAAATTAATAATTAAAATATTTCACAATGGCTTTATGAAAGATAACTTTAAAGCTTTCAAGGGAGATCAATCTGGCACTTGGCTGATACTCTTGAATCTTGTTCGCTCGCTCAACATTTGCCTGAAAGAGCATAAAATTAAGTATTTTAAGATTTTATAAAGCAAAAATATTTTTAAAATCTACATATAACTACCATAAAAAAAAGAATAATGAAAAAAATGACTTCCTCAAATAAAGATTTATACTGAACAGTAGGTTTTCCTTAATAGACATTTCCAATATTTTAATATAGTATTTTAAAATTTTTCAGTACAGCAATTTTTTCTGTCAATATATTTATGTAAACTACTTGAAAACAATTCAAAATTTTTGCTCAGGGTTTTTTACTAATCAGACCACAATCAATAAATTAGACATTTAAATGCTTTTATTGCTAACATGCTTCCAAATAATTACTATCTGTATGTTTAAATACATAATACTATTAGGGGATTTGATTTGAATAGTCAAAGGATTATCTTGGTTCCATAAATCAATATTTTCAAAAAAATATGTTTAATTTATTTTTGGTCGTTGATAGATGCCTTAATATCTCACAAACAAAGACAACCTATGCCTATTTTGAAGTCCTGGTAGAAAGCTGAATATCTTAGATTACCACTGATTCAAACTATTATTTTTCAAATAGATATTTCAAGATAATCTTAACTTTGATATATCAGTATAAATTCTCTTTAAGAAATAACTAAAGAAGAATACATAAATCATTAACATAATGAAATGCATAAACATTAAATCAGAACAGTATACTTAATAATGAAAAGAAATTATTGAAATTTCTTTAATTATGCTAGCATAAAATTTAAGTATAAGATAGATACATGAAACCTGATATTGCAAAAATAAAGCAAGTTTTTACCTTAACACAGTTTGATGATGTTTGCAAGTTGATTTCATTGCAGCTGCTATTAAAAGTAAGTTAAACATATCTCGCTGAAATTAAAGACACAATTTTAATCACTTTGAAAAATATTAAATACAGAAAAAACATCTCTGAAGTAAAGTAAGAAAATGAATTTTCTGTTAAAAAAAATAAATAAACTCAAACATTATGATACAACATACAACAATGATACATAAAAGAGCCATAAAAGAAATTTTGATATTATAATTTTTTTACACAATAAATTTGCAATTAGTACCAAATGGAGTGCACTGTAGTCAAAATATGTGTGCATGCACTTGTATACACTGTAATAAGCGAAAATTTTAAATAATACAATTAGAAAATTGTATTATTTAAAATTTAATTTAATTATTTATAAGGAAAAGTTATCTCATCTGGATTAGGATATAAAATATATCAGATTAGATTTATGATTAGGTGTATAATTAAAAATAGATAGTTCAGAAAAGTAAAGGGGGTTAACTTTTTACTGCCAACATATTTAAAAGTACATATTTGTCTTTATACATCTAATTTGGGAAGTTTATTTCAGAAAGTTTGATTTATTTTAGGTATTTTACACTCAGAAATTGAAATGTTGATTTTTTTTATCTCATTCTTATTAGGCCTGAATAAATTTATTTTTTATATCAATATGAAACTACAGTTTATTTTGGGTTTCCTTATAATTAATATACAAATTTATTTCTAAAATGTAGAGTTAATTCTTCATGATCTCATACTTTTATTACCTAAAAACCTTTGTTGCAGGGATTTCTATCAAAATGTAATTTGATTATTGTTTACAAAATTATTCATGTCAAAAACGAAATATTTAGATATAAATAATAAAACTACAGTACAGATATAAAAAAAGAGCTCTGAGCAGATTTTGTTATACATGCAGTTCTTATTTCTGAAAAAATGTCTCACTTAAGATATATATATATATTGCATTTATCATTTTTACCAAATAAGAATTCTTATAATTAATATAATTATATTGAAAATTTCTTCTGCCTAGTTTTGTCTTGGCTTTTTACATTTATTTGTGGCATAATTGTTTCCAATAAAATCATTTAACTCGCATTCAACTATTAATTTTCATTAAAATTTTCTACCACATTTTTAGAATTATACTTAAATATATAATTCTTCTATTACATTATAATGAACATTATGGAACCCTATTAGTACTTTCAGTAAATTTAAAATCATTTGTGCACTCAATTTTCTTACTGTATATTCAACAAGTTTTTATTTGCATATATAGAGTACTATTCTGCAAAAAGAAATATTTAGCTACATTATTATTAATCGCTTTTAAAAGAGAAAAATTTAGTAGCAAAGTTAAAGTCACTTGGCATTTATAAAGAGAAATTCAATTTTTAATTAACAGCTTATGATATATAAAATATTGAGAAAACAAGCATTATTACACTGTTGTCACTTAACTCAGGTTGCTAGGCAACCCCCATTAAGCCAAAAATATCCAAAATGCCTAAAAAATGTGGTGGGTCCCGAAGGACATCGTCTTTTTTAAAATTTTAGGCACATTAAGATATATCCAGGGGAGGCCATGTTAACGGAACACCAAGGACAGTCTGGAAATATCCTTTACCCCTGCTGAAAGGTGATTCCTCTTGTGTACCCAGTCAGATAGAAGAAAAAGGCAGTTTGATAAGATCTTGGTCTAAGATTGAAGGTCGCACCCGGTCTTTAGGCAAAGTACCATGGATGCTTGGGAGGAATTTTTATAAGCTTATTGAATTCAGTTTTTGCCAGAGAAGCAATTTTACTATACATTAAATATATAAGCAAAGTTTAGAAATAACATATCATAATTATATACGTTACACATTAACATTGATATGTTCTTTTTTTCAAATAATTCTCCCAAAATCTTACGCATATTTCACTTAGACTCATTTATTTGAAGTTCAGAGATTATTTTTGCTTAGATCAAGACCTAAAATTTACAGCAGATTCAGAAATGCAGCAAACATTTATGCTCAATGGGGAAATCCAAGCCCACAAACTGTTGAACCAGGGTGAAATCAAAAACCATTCAGCAGATAACTTGATGTTAATTTTGAAGGAAAAGTTCCATTAAAATGAAATTTTTAAAAAAATCCCATCATAATTTGTTTTGACAAATTGTATTTCTAAAATATTTGACTAATGTGGTTGTTATACAAATAACATAATTGAGGCACATAAATGTTTGACATGAGCGTAGGCATTTTTGAAAGAGAATGCAGAGCAATATAAATGCTAATATTTAAGCAAACATACATTGTTATTAGAAAAACATAGCAGAATCTTTCCTCTTTGATAACAATAACATCGAATTTATTAATATCAATTTTAAAAATTATAGTGTTAATTTTAGTTATTCAATAGTGTTAATTATTCCAATAGTGTTAATTTTTTATTAACTAAAGAAATTTTTGAGATTAAATATTAAATTTAATATATTCTTATGATAAGACTTCTGAGTTTCTGGTGAAGTTTTACAGATGATGTAATTATATTGAACGATGTAATTATATTGAACGAGTTTTACAGATGATGTAATTATAACGAAGATGTAATTATGTTTCACTTTGAGTTAACAAAGATAATTCTTATTCTTTAGATGATTAAACATTAACTAAGTTTAGTTCTTGGAATTATATGAATTTTTAAAATAGCCTTAGCAGTATTTTTTTTTCAGTAATATTTTTCTATCTTCCTAAACAGTTTTCTTATTTAAAAAGATTTGTGCGAAAAAATATAAATATATATATAGTAACATTAACATTCTTTTCAATAATAAGAAAAGAAAATATTGAAAAGGTAAATTAATCACTTTTTAAGAAAAACTTCAAAAAATTCATAAGGAATTTTTAGATTTATTTGGGGAGGGGAGATAATAGGAAAAGCAGAGTTTTGCCCTTTGGAAACAGTTACTTTATGCTAAAGAACAAAGTTGTAGTTTACTTCTATAGAATTATTTTAGCTTAAACCCATTTTACAAGATACTTCCAGCTATTAAAATAACTAAAGTTTAGAAGCCGTTATTTAACACAAATAATATAACTGATAATCATACCTGAGCATTACTTCCACCAATTTGAACAATGCTGTATCTTAATGGATACAAAATATCACAACAATCTTCAACTCTACCTTCATCAAAAGCAACAATAGCTTCACATAATGAATATCCTACATCCCTAGTAATTGTATGATTTGTTCCTGAACCATTTCTAGAAAAAAATTCAAAATGTATATTGAATTTCAATTTTTTATAATTAATAAATTTTAACTATATTTAAAGTAGTGAGAAAACTTTTAATTACAATTTGAAGTATCAAGATTTTTCAGAATCATAATTTAAATGAATGAGTTAAAATAATTCTACAAGATTTTTTATGTAATTTCAAATAAATATACAAAATAGGTACACAAAAGCCAAGTATACTAGAGTTATTAAAGAAGGAAAACAAAAATTTATAGACCATTGGAGAGTAAAATAATGAGTTACTTTGTAAGCTTCATTATTATTTGGAAACTAAAACGCATCGATTAAACAAATTTTTAAAAAAAATTAATGCAATATATTATACATTCAACAAATTTAATTTTTGAATGCCATTTTTTTTAATCTTTTAAAAAAATAAAATTTCATTTGTAAAGCAAATATTTTTAATTTTAATATGAGAGTGTAAATGATTTACACTCTAACTCATCTGTAATGAAAAATTAAAATTCGATGCAATCTCCAATAATGGCTCAGTCCTTTTTCCTCTATTGATTAAATATAAGGAATATTTAATCAATTTACACATTAGAGAAACATTCTACTTGAACACATGCAAGACCAGAAATCAAATTATTAGTTAATAAGAAATTATTTGGGAATATATATAATATGATGACACATATTCAGTACCATAATTATATTTGCCATTTATTTTCTCATTTTTTTATCAACAAAATTTATCATCAAACTATACAACATTTAGATTTTGCAACAAATTGTAAACTCAAGGTTTTGTATAAAAGCCTAATTCATTATTATGTTGTAAACATACATAATATATACAGCATTAGAAAATAATTATAGAATAATGTGATTTGATTAAATGTATCTTTACAATGACTTTACATAATCTATTGAAATTTAGTTGTAAAAATTCTACAGTTTTCAACAAAATTTAAAGTTTTTCAAGTCCTTTCTTATTTAATAATTAAAGAAGACTAAATTTTTCTTCTAATATATCACAATTTTGCTTCATTTTTATCACACTGTTTCTTTATAAGCATTTACTTTCTTTTATAAAAAATCCACAGATAATTTAATGTTTTTTTCTGCAATATAATGTGGTATCACTAATAAATACACGAACATAAAATAAGCTTAAATCATATTTTAAAAGTTAAAAAATTTTGAATACAAGATAAATCAAAAATTGTTGCTTTAAACTTTATTTTTAAAACTTATTTTTAATTTTAGAAAAATTTATGCATATTTCTACACATATAAAAATTAAATAGGATATACTTATTTTAAAAGATGTTTGAAGTGATCAATATTCAAAATCAAGAAAAATAATGTCACTTTTTAATATCACATACAGAATGAAAATATCGTCTTTACTATGATTAATTTCATATATGGTCAATTAACAAACTAATTCTAAAAAATTGAATTAAACCTGCTAAATAATTTCATCAATTTGAAAAATATTAATGAAAAAGAGTCATGATAATTTCTGTAGTTATAGTTAAAATCCAGGTTTCAAGCACATGAAAGATTTTTTTTTTTTTACATTTGGCATGTCAAATTATTATTTATCACTATAGAATGCAAATAAGCTTGTTTCTTCAATTTTCATGTAAAAATCGTGAATCAAAAAATAAAAGTTTGCTGAAATGATGCTTCAACTTATTTACTAATGAATACAATCATTTTAACACTGATTGATGGTAAACAATACATGTACACATTTATTATAATTATTTAATGTAAATGAGTGTTCTGTTTTAGAAAGTTAAAGTTTTCTTATAAATGATATATTTTATACATTATGAATACTTCATTTTATGAATAATTCCTAATTTTTTTATTAAGATTAATTTAAATTGCCAACAAGTATTTTATACTAATTTTTGATGTTTTAAATAAATTAATATTACATAAAATAACTTACAATTACCTCATACATATATTTTTTTAAATATTAAAATTAATTTTGCTAAGAAGTTCAAAGATTGGATATTTTAATAAAAATATTCTAATCTTTTTCATAAAAACTATAATGTAATTTCTGAAAATATTGCTTCTTTAAATAAAATATATTGAATACCAAAAAAAAAATTTTTTTTGCCAATTTAGTAAATTTAATTTTAATTTAATGAAGTTCTACTAAACATTATTAATGGTTGTTTAGGATCATTGCATACATTCAATTTCGATATATTTCTCATGTATATTGTTTCTATTGCTATCTGTGGTTAATAAGAAATGTAATATAATAATAATAATAACACAACATCAATCAGTATGCCAGTCAATAAAACTGACATAACGATTCCAAGATAGGAGTTGTATTTGCTGTATGTGAGCCACTGTTGATCACATTTATAAAGAAATGTGTATCAAATGCTTTACTGCTTTTTAATATTAAAATCACATCAAATAATGATGGACTATACATTATTTTCTTAAAAAATAAATAAAATCAGTATTCAGCTTGACATGACACTTTACCTTATCTGATTTTACTTTGTGAATGGAAAAATTAAAGAACCTTGTTTGCTAAAGATGTCAAAGTAAAGTTATTTGATTAAAATTTTAAAAAATATACACAATATAATATCTCATAGTTACAATTAGTTTATTAACATTTAATTCCATAAGTCGACATAGAGAAATATTTAAGTACTTAAACACTAAAGAAATATATAAATTCGCATTTTATTTTTATACTCAAAAAGATATTATCTCTGCTTCCCCCTACTGCTAAAGAGATTTTTTAAAATATTAATTTTAAATTTACTGCCATGATTACTTTATATTACTGCATAGAAATATGTGTAGTATATATAGATATATGTGTGTGCATATAGATGTATGTATAATGAGTGCATGCTTTTATATCTTGATTTTATATATCTCAAATAGATTTGGATACAATCTAGAAGATAATCACAAACTGTTTATGGTTGAATAAAATTAATTTTAGCAATTTGTGTATGCAAATAAATATAAATACATGTGCAATACTAAGATATGAAATAGATATAATTAGCAAAACAAATAAAAAACATAATTTCATACTAGTTTTCACTTATTCAAATATTCAATCTTAATCAATAATATTTTCAGTTTATTGTGGATGAGAAGGAGGATCAAATTTTTAAGATGTTATAGATTTCAGATTTGATTCTAGATAGTTGAATAATAAAAAATGGATGTTTTACATATCTGAAGCTTGACATGCACATTAACCAGCTAAGTATGAAAAGTCAAATGCAAATGTAAATTAAAATGATAAAAAACCCTTATAATAGCTTTTATACATTAGTCTTTATATGACACATATCAAATCATTTCACTTTTATACTTAGCCAAATTTGTCTCCTGTCCTCTTCGGTTCATCATTTTGAATAATCAGAAGATCATAATTTTAAAAAAATGCAATACACTAATAAACATAAATAAGCGTTTTAATTCAGATCACTTACTTAATATATTCTTGGATAGATGACATTAAATAATTTGTTGCATCTTTATTTTTTGTACTAACACTAGATAACAATAAATGGATATCATTAAATGCTAAAATATGATCATCGAAATGTGGACGACAAATATCAAATACATCTTTCCATCTATCAGCAACATTTACACCTAAAATAGACAACAAATATAAAAATTTATAAGTGGAAATTGTTATACAGATGTATACACTAAAATCTCAGGTACCTTGTGCAATTAATATTTCATTACTTCATACACTTTTTTGTAAGTCTTAAAATAATTAATTTCAATTCATTAAACTTGATTTAAGCAAAAATATTAGAAATTGTTTACTTGAAAGTTAAAATTATAAATTTAAAAATTCTTTGAAATTTTACAATAACTTCATAATATAAAAACTAAATTTAATTATTAAATTAATATAATTATTTCTTTAAATAACAAATTTGAAAATAAAAATGGTAACATCAAAATAGAAACAAAATATTAGTTTTTATTAAATACAAATCCACATCACTTCCTTAAATTCAATATGGAAAAAACTAACAAATAAAATAATTAGTTTTTAATAATAATGAGTTAAGTCCATTTTCAGTGAAATTTTATAAACTAAAACTCAAACTAAATTTTTCATTAAATTTAAAAATTTAATCATTATAAGTTTCTTCTCTACTAAAGTTTTTCGTAAAAACTGAAAATTTTTATAAATGAAGAAAATTTTTTAATAATGTTTAATGTTACTGTAATAATAAGCATTTCATTTGGTATTTAAAAAATTCTCAAAACCAGAGTTAAGTTGTGAAAAGGTAATAAATTAAAACAAATGGTTAAAAACCTTGATAGAAACACCAATTCTTTAAATTTTAGTAATTATTTACATCTAATGCTGAGCTAAAAATAATCACAAAAGTGATTCAATTTAGAATGACTCTAAAATGGTTGCAAAACAAAAGTAGTTTGGAAAATTATCTTTTAGTGGTTAAATTATAGAAAAATTTTTAAAAAATTCAAATGGAAGCAAAGAAATATACCTGATCATAAAATTTATATAAAGAGTACATTTCAATGGAATGAATAATTGCCTACTTAATTAAGAGTGGTACAAAATTATTCACATTAAAAATTAACTTAAAAGGTAAAAAATAACATTCATAAAAAATGGGTAAAGGAACTCATACCCATTTTTTATGAATGTGGAACACATCAAATAATTCAGCTACAGAAATAACAAAATAAATTTACCAGAAAAAACGTCATTATTTCTTTATTTTAAAAATTTTGTATCATAGTTATAAATATTTTAAATATTTATCTTCAAGTTGTTCAACACAAATATGACTATACAAAGCTTAAAAAATTTAGTGGTAATATTATTTTGGCAGTTTTATCAAAAATATTAATCCTAACACATTTGGTACAAATCCTTTAAGGACTGAACTAAGGAAAATAGGGCTTAATAAGGAGGTGAAAAAGAAATTTTGGTCTAATGAGAAAAGTATAAAGAATACTAGAAACAAATTCTGCATAGTTTTAAAAATCCAAATCTGTTTTTAATAAATATTAAATTCAAAATATTAAATCATGATAAAAAATTGCTTAGTAATATTTTGGCTGCCATATTTATATTACCTCATTTATGGATACTTTTATTAATAATTTTTCAGCTTAAAAATATTTACAAAATACCAAATCTGAAAGACAAAAATTTATTTTAATAAATTTTGAAACAAATGTTTACAAAACATAAAGAGAATTGCTAATATTTATTGAATAATTACATTTGGAAGATAATAGCATAATTAACTTTTATACTCGCAAAATTTCTTAATATATTTTGATAACCACTATTCAAACCTCTGTCATTAACAATCACCCAAAGCTGAACTATAATTATGATGTTTAAACTAGCTTTTTTGAAGGCATGTCTTTACAAAGATACCTCCCCAGGGTAGAGCATATGCAAAAGGAGTAATCTTACAAACCAGATTTCAAATTACTTTACTAAATGAAATAATAACAAAACTTTTTCAGCCCAAATGTCATTTTTATATAATTTCAGATATTATATAAGCTGTCTTATATATCACAATGTAACTGACATACAATAATTTTCCTTTGTTTTATTTGAAATGTAAATATCTGGATAAATTTTTGAAGTTCTACTTTAATTATTTCAAATTTTTTAAGGTAATGCACATTTATTAACTTTCAAACTCATAAAAAATCATGAATACTAGGGAAAGTAATAAAATTTAAAACAAAGATTAATGTGAAAAATCTTAAAGCTGAAAGAAATACAATCATAAAATGTATTGTGTTGTATTTGCATAACATAATCACTAAAATTATAATGTTCCAATTAATAAGAAAAAATCATTACTTTCATTTATAAAAATAATTAGTTCAATGATCATACAAGAATATTCATCTTCTGATACATAATGCTTTTTCTCATAATAATTTAATAGGCCCTTTTATAAATAAGAATGAAAGCATGATATACACACAAAGGTAATTTAAATTGTAACAAAACTGACAGAAGAACCCTAATAAACCTCTACCAGTATAGAAAATAAAATTAAAAAAGTATTCAAAAAACTATCCTAAAAGAGAATACATATATCACAAAATATTTTTATGTATTACCTGCTAATTCAAGTCGATAAAGTAAAGATGTTGAATCAACAATGTCAAGCATAGCACCAGATTTCATTCGTTCACTAACTTCAGTATCAAATATATCTAAGGCAGCTTCACTTTCACCCTAAATTTAAAAACACATTATTCAATTATTAAAATATTGGTGAGAGAAATGCAAATTAAGTTTGACATACACTTATGAAGCACAATATTATGATGTGGTAGAAGTTTCAGAGAAGAAAAGATAGAGAGGGAACAAAATACTAAAAAATCTGGTAAAATAAGTATTTAACAAAAAAATAAGACTACTAAATATATGAAAACTTGTTCAAAGTGAATTACAATTTGTCCTTCAACAACATTTCATTTTGTGTAAGTTTCACAAAAACATAATGGAATAAATTGTTAGAACCCTCATATTACATTCATGTAGAACAATATAAGAAACTTGTGAAAACTTTGGTACAATATTGAATTTCTACAACACTGCGCAACAGTTTTACTCATTATATTAAGAAACTAAATTACTTTACAATAAGAGGACAGTTATAAAATTACAATTGACTCGTTTAAAATTATATTCCAATGCTCTAGACAGAACTTTATAATACAGTTACATGCCATTTACAGAGACATGCCACTTATGTGAGAATTAATAGGATAGAACAATCATGGCCCAAAGAATTCAAACAATTGAGAATATTGTCAGAAACTGTGATGAGATACAATATGCGCAGTGACATTTTTGTCTTCAATACTTATTTTTGGAAAATCCATTTTCAGTTCAAGAAACATATAAAATTATTCCCAATAAAGAAATTTATTAATAGTAACACTTAAGAAATTTATTAACATTAATTTTTAAGAAATTCATTCATTTAAAAGTAAAGCTAAAAATCTTAGAAGGTCTTTTAAAAGATACGAAGTCTTACATTTGAAAATTTTTTAATTTAAATAAAACAATGTTTCAGGACTATTGAAAAATAAATTAAAATAAGAAGTGCAGTTGCTACATAATCTTCAATATCCTTAATATTTGCTATTTGTCCTCAAACAGTAATAACTGAGAAAATGCAAAAGATACTCAGTGTCTTAGCACTAAAATTTTGATTTCTTATACACAGATAAAATTCAATTACATACATTAAAAAGTTTTGTTCAAACAAATGTTGTCATAATTAAAACATGCAGATACAAGCAATCAAACTTCTCAAATAATTATTTAAAATTTGTAGGGCATTGTGTGTTATAAGTAAAATGCATTTAATGATTTAATATTGAAAAGAATAAGAATTATCCTTTTATTCAAACAGGTAATTTTCATTGTATTTCATTTATAACATTTTAATAAATTAAAAATGTAAGCATTAAAAAAAATTACCTTTTCTATATGATACAATGCCCAATGCCAGAAATTATGACAGGCTAGCATTCCACAAACCTAAAATAATAGAAAACATTCATGTTACATGCCAATAAAGTGAAACAAGGACAAAATAAAACAATTCTGTAATTCAAATAAAGTATACATATATATATATATATATATATATATATATATATATATATATATATATATATATATATATATATATATATATTGTTGCCCTTTCAACATAAAAGAATAATACTTTAAAAAAAAATGGAAATTTCCCAAAAAATATTCAAATAGTAAAAAAAGGAGGTTTCTATATTACTTAAAAACTTGCAAGTGAAATGAAGTTTCAGAATGGATAAAATTCTTCTACTAAATAAATTCTAAAAGATGGATATAAACAATATTTAAATAGAATACATTAATAGATTCAGATTTACACCAATATTTCCACCCTTTCAACAAATTTTTCTTGATTTCAAATTTAAAAAATAAAAAATTGTTTCTTAGAATAATTCTATGCAGATAAATAAACATTAATAATTTTTATATACTGAGTAGATACATATTTTAATAAATTTTAACATCTTTAGTTTGCAGCTGATAAGTCAATTTGTGACTTGTATGTCATATTATAGACTCCTTGTCATATTATAGACTCCTTATATAATAGACTCCTTGTATGTCATATTTCTTGACATTCCTAATATTTTCTCTTTGTTTACTTAACTCCAGTTTCATGTAACATTTCCAAGCAAGTTTATTTAAAAAAATAAATAGATGTTCACGCATATTAAGAATTTTGGATATGGGGAGATAGCTTCTGTAAAGATCATAATATATGTGTGGTTAAACTATAGTTTTCTCTGAAAAGAGAGTCAACTTCCTTTCACTCACAAAAACACATATTAACAGAGATTTACTTTTAGCTACAACATGTGAAAATATGAAACAAGATTTAATATGGTAGTTCTACGTGGTAATACACATAAAAATATTCAAACAGTTCACCCTTTTTGTGCATTTTAAATGCCTCACATTTAAGAGTAAAGTATTCATTAAATATTCATTATTTTTAAAATGTTTTGACAGTTTAAAATGACATTTTATACTGAATTGGAATACTTGAGTTTTCAGTAAAATCATTACATAAGGAATACTTGGATCAGATATATGATATCAATACTTTTTGATGTACAAAGATAGTTATTTATTAGTCTTTCTTTCATCAAATCATTAATGTGCAGAAATATCAGCTTATTTTTCACTTCAAATCCCCATTTTATTATAACTTTGTAATGTATTAATTTAAAAAAACTAAATGTCAACAAGAGCACAAATGCTATGGAGAATTAAAGAATTCAAAATACAAATATAAAATATTAAATAAGTAAAAAAGCTGCAAATTTTCATGAATTTATCAATATTCAGAATTTTCAATTATAAAAATTTTAGGAGCAATAAAATCAATTTAAAATTCAGAATTTAAAAAATCAGAATTATAAACATTTGAAAAAATGTGGAAAAAATGCTACATTAATCTGGTTTTTTTCAAATACTTTTTGTAAACAAGGCAAGAACAACTCATAAACTACTGAACCAAAAGTCACGATGATTGGTATACTTACTCAAACTAAATTTATGAAAACAAAATTAAATAAATTAACCATATTTTTAACTAAAATAATTTTCAAATTAATGTATTCGGCATTATCAAACTTTGACTTAGTGGTGAATACATATAGCATTTCATAAAAAATAATAATTACCATGTGATCTTCCTTAAAAATTAACAACTTTCCTCAAAAATTCATAAGACCACTGTACAAGTTTCAGGTTGATAAGATCACAGTGGTGGGTTGTAATTTATAATACCAATACTGTCTAGAACAACTTATCTAAACATATAGTAGTTTAAAACATTTTTCTATATAAAAACATATAGAATAATCATTTTTTTGTTAAGGTTTAAGTAATAAAAAATATTAATAAAATTGATATTTTCAAAATTACAGCAACTCTTCGATAAGTAGAATTGAGATAATACCCAATTAAAAAGCCTTCATTTTCAAAAAAAAATTGAAGCATGTATATCAATATAAATTGGCAAACATTATTTAATGTTCTTTTTACAGCAGCAAACAAGTACATTTTTTAAAAATAAATATTGCATATTTCAAAATTGTAATAAGTATAAAGTAATTTTATATTGCAAATACAGTATAATTTTGTTAATTTTTTTAAGACCTTATACCTGTCATAAGGTTATAAAAATTTTAACAAGATACTGGTTAATAATTTATTTCAACATCTCTGGATTAAATCTTAACAAAAAGAATAATTCTGTAATTTCATTTTATTCTTTTCATTGATTTCATTTTATATTTTATATGAATACAATTTGTAATGCTAGACAAACCAGATTGGTGCGTTGCTTTCAGAATAGTACAAGTAAATTGATTAAGTAACAAGTAAAGTGATCATGTTTTTAAGAAGCATTTAATGTATATCTGAAGAAATAAATTGCTTAAACAGATACTTTTCATTCTTATAAAAATAGTTTAAAAAAATTAACTTTGTATCTTAATTGCAAATACTCTAAACATTTATGATTAATTAATTTTTGAGTACAATATTGTAGGTAACCCAATTTAATCTAGTAAAAGAAATGTTGTAAGAAATAGTGTAGAGTTGAAATATTAGTAAAAGTATGATAAGGTGAGCCACTCAGTTTTGCTCGAAACAGTAGAAGTACACTGACTACTAAACTAAGTCTACATTTTCTAAACATAAAAAATTAGTCACCAGACAATCATTGATGTAATCCAGAAAATTTTAGACTTCAAGTGGCTTAATATAGCCTGGTTCCATGTTTGACTTCAAATGGCTAAGTGTTCGCCTAACTTCAGATTTCCATGAGTCATCCATACACAAAGAACTGAGTAAAGGTATACACAACTAGAATATGGAATTTTCTCTAAACATTAATAACAGAAATATTTTAAAACACCTAGTTTTTTTATATTCTGGAAATAATACATTACTGCTATTATTTAAATAATTTCAGAGTACTTTTTTACAGTGACATTTAGCTTACATATTGAATTTATAATTAATTTGAGGTGTTTGGGTTATATTTATCATTTTGAAATATCAACTTTAATTACTAGTAAATTATTTTTAAGCAATTATTATTTTATTTTATTAAATATATTTATATATACTAACATTTAAATAAATCAAACAAACATTATTTATATTTAATACTCACAGTAAATTAACATTGACGGATTCAGTATTCAATCTAACATGTATTTTTGAATTCTGGCAATCACATCAACTCCAATATATAATTATAAACTTAATAAAATGAACTGTAAAAATAAAAAAATAAAAAAAAACCACACTGAAATAATAATTACTCATAACAAACCTTTGCAATATCAAAAAATGACAATAAAGAAGTTTCTTATAATAAATAGGTCTACCATAAAGTTCTGTCCATTTTTGGAATAAAACAAAATACAAATTTTTTGTAATGTCTCAATAAAATTTTAAATAATATAATTGCCATTATTATTAATGACTCCTTGCGTAAAGGCAATTTGTAAATCTTATTTTTGAAAAAGTTTCATTTTCTAATGTGAAAAATGGAAACAGCACTTGATATCTTCTTCATTTTTGAATTTTTTGCTATTCAAAAAATTCTGTAACTACAAAAACAAGTGATAGTAGGAGTATGATAAATCCGACGAATATGGTGTATGGGACAGAATTTCTCAGCCTAGTTCTGCAATTCTTTGAAGAACTCTTTTAGCTTTTTAATCGGAACATTGCCAGCCTCTTTTCTTAAACTGCTCCGTTTATATTATCCAGTTGCTGACAGTACTTTTTTGAATTGAGTTTATTGTTTAATTTTTAATGCTCATAATGTATTGGTAGTCAAATGTTCCACCACACACAAAAGTCTTTTATTTATAGTCAAATTTGCTTTAGAGTTATAAGGGGTAGGTTTTCCACACATTATTTCCTTTCCCTTATGATGTATGCATAGGTGATCCACTTTTTATCCCCAGTTATCATTTGGTTCAAGAAGGGCTCGATTTTGTTCTGAACAAACAGAGATGAGCATATGATGACTTGATGATTAATATTCTTAATTTATGTGGCACCCATTTTGAAAATCTCTACACCAATCCTATCTTTTAAATATTGTCCAAAATAGTTTTCTGAGCTGAATTAAGCTGTCTGCAATCTCTGAAGTAATCAGAAAAAGATTTTGCTCTTATATGGTTTTAACATCATCATCGATCAACAGACAGAACCTTCAGGTAAACCTAATAATTTCAAGAGACAAGAGGGTACCAGGTTGAGTATAAAGTTCAGTTAATTAGATTAACTAGATTTTGTCTTAGAAACATTTTTAATATGAAATATCATTTACTCTATTCTTACCTAAATGAATGTGATTTCTTTATATTTATTTTAAATAAAAATACTTTAAAGAAAATAATCAGTATTTCCTCCATTTTTGAATATTTTTAACAATTGCTGTTTTCCCTGAAATATTTGTTACTCTGTTTGGCTTGATAAGGATTCCTATTAGATATGTGTTTTGTGTTTCTTATGAAGGAATTGGCCTTCATTTTTTTTTATCCAGGAATTACAAACTGACTTATGCTGAAGACTAACTCTTAAAAATTAGCTTTTGAGACAGTGAGAGACAAAACTTTAAATTGGTAATTCATTTGATAGGAATTAACTCAATATTTATGAATTTCTATATACAGTAATTATACATTTTAACTTATAATTAAACTTCATATATGTGTACTAAATCTTGTAAGTTTCAAGCATGAAGTACTTGATATCTTAATAACTTTATAAATAATTGCAAACTTTGTTTCTTTACTAAATCAATTATAAATCTGTACATTATGCATCAATAAATTTATTAAAGAGATAAAAAATATCCTGAATGTTACATATTTTAAGAGTTGTACTCTGTTATAAGATTTCATTTAATATATTAAGATGAACAAGCATCTAAGGGGTAGTACATAAAGGAAAACAAGCATTTAAGGAACATAGATATTAAGGGTAACATTTAATAAAATGCTTCTAAAAGAAATAATTTAAATAAAACTAGCAAAAATAAGGAAATATAAGGAAATTATTCCTGAAGATATAAGACAATATCCACTTTTAAAAAATATTGTATTAAGTTGTACCATGTAACATCCAATTTCCACCAGTGTGTTTTTGTGAATTTATCCCTAATTAGATTTTTATGATATATTCATATTTTATTTATCCTTTTAAAGCTAAAACTTTGCTCAATCTCATTTAATATTTAAATAAAAAATATTGTAATTTATCTACAGTTTTATGTTTAATCATATGTTGAATTATCAAAATTTTTAAAAAATATTTTATATGAGTAGAAAAGATTGATCATAATTCTGTAACAGCTGCCTTAAGCATCAATACTGCATTTGGAGAAAACTCAGTAAGTGAATGTACATTTTGATGTTGGTATGCAAAGTTCATATCTGGTGACATGTCCTATGAATGAAAACTAAAGCATGCCAGAGACAATAGTAAATGAAGTCTTAAGAGCAACAGCTGAGAAAAATCCTCGCAATCTGGTTAGACAATGCAGGAGAACAAAACATAATTCCTACAATTATTTTAAATTACATAAAAATAACTGGCAAAATTAAAAAATGGATAAATGGGTTCCCCATGAACTAAATGAATGAAAATGTTTTGAAATATATTTTCTTCTTCACAACCAAAACGAACCGTTTTAAAATCGAATTAGGATTTGGGATGAAAAGCGATTCTTGCACAATAATAGCTGACATTCATCAATCCAGTGGCTGAATGCTGATGAAGCTCCACTACACATTTCAAAATCGAAACTTTCTCAAAAGAAGCTTAGAGCAAGTCTTAATGAACACTCATTAAAAGTTGGATGCATTGGGCAATATGACTCTAGAATTTCTACCATATTCACTTGACCTCTTATTTACAGATAACCGTGATTTTTCAAACCTCTGGATGAGTTTAGTTTCTTTGTCGCTCATGGTTCATTTATTTGTCTTTTCTTTCTCTCCTCTGTACACAAGTGCTAATTAGACCAGAACCTACAGTTTAAAATGGATTTCAAAGGCATCATAGTGTCACCTCAAGAAGTGCTGATACTGACATACAGAATTTGTTTATTGTTAGCAGAAGAGTATTCAAGCTAATGGTTCTAACTTTGATAAATAAAATTCATTCTATAAAAAGATATATTTGTTTTAAAAGAAGAACACAAGAATTGGACATTTCATGTTACAAGCTAATATTTAATTTCATCAAAAATTCCATTATTAATTAAAATAAATAAAACCAAACAGGCAGGAGTAAATTTCATATTGAATTAAATAAACATGTACATTAATTTCATGTTTTCTTTTTTAATGTTGATTCCATTAGAAATGCCACAAATTAAAAGGTTTCACAGTGAATTTCTCTTGCTTACCATTGTCTATTTCAAGAACTAGCTATGGATTTAGTTCAACACAGTTGACTGAATTTATATACATGAGCAAAACTGTAACAGTTATTAATGGACTCTATCCAATTATTATTTCTCAATATACGAAGTTTTTGAGACAAGTTATTCCCTCTTACTCTACTCTAGGTTGCAAATTCTAACACAAATCATTTTTTATATTTAGCTTTAGTATTTGATAAAAATGTATGAAACTAAATTAAATCAAAATTATAGATCATTCAATATTTGTCACAATATTATTTCACATTAATTATCAAGAATAATTTATCTTGTTTGACAAAAATTTACAAATTTTGATAAAGGCATACCTATAACAAGTAAGAAGCACTTTCCCATTCACAATTCAGGAAAAGAAACATTATTATATATGAATCAAAATTAGATTTACGACATAGATGCTCTACTTGAAAAGTAGATTTTAGCCGAATCTACAGAAAGACAACGTTGACACATTTTATCCTGCTATCTAATTTAAAGGAATGCTAAAAAATAGCATGTGGAAATTAGTATTTGCATAGCAAGATTATTTTGTCAGCTGGAGCATGTAGGGTTATACATTAACTTCTGTTAGTGTGAGTTATGTGTCATGTCTCCTCCTCTTTCCACTGGGCATTTTGTTTATTCATTCCATTAGTGAACATAATTCCTATTATCTTCTTGCCATTAGATTTCATTTTCAGTTTACTTTGAACAATCGTTTGGACATTATTTATATGAAAATATTATTTTTATAATCAACCTTGCAGTTAATCAGAACTATATTGTTATTAGATAAGTTTTAGCACATTATTTTCAAACTATTCTCTAAATAGGACAGTGGGACGATAAAGGTATTATGGTAAGAATAATCTGAAACAATTTATCCGATACAAGCCAATATTTTTAGTATACAAACTTTACTTTCTGTAGAAGTAAGGGATATTGTTATAATTTTTCTCTCTATTCTGCAAAAGAGTTTGATTCAATAAATAATATTCCCCTTGGTATTCAGGTTGTGATGAAACTATAAGAGAAATTTGAGAATCATTTCTTTGATGTGAAAAGATCAATGAAATGAAAACACAAAGTTAAATTTAATGCAATGATGAATTTGATTAATTCTTACAACAAACATGTGCTATGTTGATCATCATGACTGGATGAATGTACTTTTAACTATTAAAATTCATGGAAAAAAACGTTAAGGGATTATCATTCTGCATATGACTATAGCAAATGTTTGGAAAAATTACAAAATTTTCGTCAAAAATAAAGTCCTAAAATTGAAGGTTTTTTGAATAGTTGTAACAAAAGTTTGTCTAAATAATATGTGATGAGAGTAGAAGGTAGAGCTGGACACTCTACTTTGACTATTTTTTGATGCAACAAAAAAAAACATTCATAGTGTTAAGTCTGTTTTACTTAAGAAAGAACTACATCAATGTCAAAGAGAGAACTGCAAGGAAAAACCAAAAATATACTCTGCCAAATGTGATAAAACACACTATAAGACTTGCTTTGGACCTTTTTACCAAGATTTGAGTGAAATTCAATTAAAAAAATGGGACTATTTTATATATAAGAAAATATTAATAAAATAAAGTAAAATTTGTACACTGAAATCGCTTTTAATCATTGAAAAGAACACTAAAACATGTAAGAGCAGAGTTTATCCCCTTTATCCCACTGTTCTGTTTAGAGGATGGGGTAAATTCTGATCATGAATTTATGAGAATCAAAGTGAGTTTTTATTTATATTTTTATTTTATACCTTTATTTCATAGGTTTAACATGTAGACATAAGAATAAAGCAATGTTATTCTTCTTGATATTGAGTACTGGTAAGTCTGATAGTTTCTTGATATTAATGACTAAGAAATTTACAGATTTGTAGAATGTTGAAAACATAATTGCTTTTATTATAATGTCTATGATTCATGCTTTGAAAATATTATTGGTGAACACAATGTTAGGTATTTATTAGGAAGGATTTGAATGATACTAAAATTGAAGAGAATAAGATACACAAAAGAAATTAATTTTAAAACATTAAATTTAAATAATTAAAATGGTGTAAATATTCTCATTTAAAACAAAATCTTTGGTAGAAATATGAATGGCTATAAAATAAGTAGCCATTGAAACTTTAAAATACTGCAAATATTATAAATAAAAGCATACTCTTTCTTACAACAATACAATAAAATAACAATAGTACACATAAGCTACTTAACATTACTCATTTAATTTGATTATATAGAAAATCACCTTCCAATCATCAGCTGTATTCCTAAGAAAATTCACACCTTCTTCCACACGACCTTCCATTTCAAAAACATGAGCTAAGGCATGAGTAGACCAAGCATCTTTCGCATTAATTTCTAAGCCCTGCAAGAGTTTTTAATAACTATAAAAGTAACATTTTTTACTTAATTTTCATTGCATTTTTATTCATTGATTTAACATGAATATCAAGATATATTACAAAAATATATTCAGACCAATTAAGCCAACATAAAAATCCTTTCTAATTTCAAATAAATTCTCATAAAACAAAAACTGTGATCAAGTAAATAAATTTTTACAGCAAAATAGAAAAAAATAGTTATTAGATAGCTGTAATATACAAAGGATAGAAAAATGTCTTCTCTCTCCCTCGTACATACTATTTTTTCTTTATTAAGATTAGTGGTATTCTAAAATTAATTCTTTAATATAATTAGACTTAAAAAATTAATATTTCTTTCACGTGCATAAAAAACACAGTGTCACAAATTCTATTTTCACTTTAAAAGTTTAATTGACTTTCATGTGCAAAAAATGACTATTGAGCTACAAACTAAAGCAAAATAAAAGCAAAGCAGAACTACTATTACAACCAAAAAGTTTTTAATTTGTAAGATTTGAGAAGGAGACACCAACTTTAGGTGTTTTATTTTTTACAATTTTGCCTTGCCTTCAATAAAGCAATATTTTGTTTTATCTTTACTGCAATTACTTCTTTTTCTAAGATCTATATAGAACAAGATTTGGAACAAGCAGCATGTGAACCAGAATAATTACAGCATTTGAAAATTTCTGAAGAACAAATATTAGTTTTATGCCCACATTTTCGCCATATAAGATCAGTATTCCAACAAGCCTGTTAAGAATGACCATATTTCTGATATTTAAAACATCTAAGAGGGTTAGGAAAATATGCATGAAATTTACAATTTATATAACCTTCTTTTATGGATTTTGGTAATACTGGTACTTAAAAAGTTAAGACAACATGTTAAGTGAGACTATGTTTACCATCACATCAAATATTTATACAACAAGCAGAACAAACTCCTTGATCACAAAGTTCTTCTAGAAATTTGGTTTCTGTAACATTTATGTTTATGAAACCTTGGTTACAAAGAATAGAACGAAAATCATTTAAAGTTTTGTAAAATGATGCTTCAACTGAAAACAAGCCCAGATTTTTTTTAGTTACGGATTTCTAAAGCTTGTTTTGAGTCAAATTGAACAAGATCATAATCTTTTGACATTTTGTATGTTATCAATAAATGTGAGTAGTATTTGCACTGGAAAAGGTAATACTGCACGACAGGCATTAGGAGTGCTTTTCAACATTTAACCAATAGATGAATTGGCTTCAACAATAAAAAAATTAGAGCCCCTTACATATTCATAAATATTCACGCTTGACGACACCATCTACAAAGGAGCCCTGCAAGGGATGACAGCCACCAGATCTGAACATTTTTATGATGTTCATTATGTGGAAACTCATTCCTCAACTTATCATGATGCTAGCCAACACATTCACACGCAGGGAGCAACTCACAAAAACAGGAACTGGCCTTAACATGAAGTCTAAGGATGTAACCCCTTTCCTTAATTCCTAACAGACTAATCAAGAGTGCAGCTGGGTACAAGTCAACTGATACACTGGAGACCAGAGAATACCACCCATCCAAAGGGTTGCCACACACAGCCAACACATGGTGATTTTAACAGTCAATGAGAAGCACAAAGTAAACAAGGTGGCTGTAACTACTCATAGAGAGCCCCTTTGTTTGCTGTTCAGGGATGGAAAGAATAAGAAAAAAGAAAGGAAAAAATCAAAGAGAATATAGATTCCTGGGTACATCAGGATTGGGACACCAGTACTTACCTAAAGAAGGTGAGTCTAATGAGGGAAATTGTATTGAATTAACGAAGGTTTGTTTCTGTCAGAATTTTATTGGGTTGTTCGGAAAGTAATTTTGTTTTTTCCCAACAGAGGATTTAACCTAACTTTACATTTTCAAACCTAACTTTACATTTTAGCTGCATAATCATTATAAGTTTTGGGAGCTAATATAGCAAGGCTTGTGTGTGAAAAAGTTCAATTAATTCTACACAGTAGTTTTTGATTGGTGGCCTTTTAAATATGTAGAGCAATAAGCAGCATTATCATCATATTTTACATTCTTACCACAGAAAAAGTAAAAATGTTGTTCAAGCCAGAAAGAAATTAATCAATGTGTATAGAAAAGATGTGTTGACAGTATGCCACTGCCAGAACTGATATGCAAATTTTCAATCAAGCAATTTTGATGTCGAAGATGTGTCACATTCCAGAAGGCCGGTTGAAACTGATAAATGCTCAAAAGGCATTAGTTGATGCAAATCAGCAAATAACTAATGAGATCAGTTAGAAGTTAAATTTATCGAATTCAACAATTTATGACCACTTAAAAGGCCTGGATTTATTCCCCATGTTCTCACAGAGAGAAATTTGTGTCATCACATTGACGTCTGTGATAGTAGTAAGTATATAGTGCACAATAAGTACATAGTAAGATAGTAATAAGCACACATTACTAATAACTAAGTAATGTGCTCTTTTGATGTCACATTAGAAACGGCCAGAATTAATCAACAGTGTTCTACTAAGATAATGCAAGGCCAACTATCATTTTGGTTGCTTGCCAAAAGCTTTTACAGCTTGAATGAGATACACTCCACATCCACAATATTCTCCACATCTTGCGTCTTTGGATTATTATTTGTTCCAGTCATTGCAAATGTTTTTGGACAGTAAAGCCTTTACTTAACTGAACAGGTTAAAAATAACCTGGATCTGCTTTTGCCAGAAAAGATAAAACATTTTATAATAATGGAACCACATACTATTACTGAAAATTGACAAAAGTGTTGGACCAGAATAGCCAATACATAATTCAAAAAAAATATTTATTCATAATAAGAAAACTGTCATTCATTTTCCAAAAAAAATTACCTTCCAAACAACACAATACTTACTGATTTAGAATAATTGTTTGCAATATAAGTTAATTACTGTCAGATAGTAAGTTAAAAATTAATTCCCTTGATTACTTATTTAGAATGTGAGAAGTTTAGATGAACATATTCAAAATGAGAAATCCCAAAGAAAGTACTTTTGCAATTATAGCAAAATCATCTATTATACACATAAAGATTTCTTGGCTGTAGTAAAAGATGCAGTAACAATTGCAGATTTAAAAAATTAATTTGTTCATGAATATATATAGTGAAACTACAAGCACATTTTCTATAGCACTTTTTTTTCCAGTCATACATTATCCATCTTAAGTATTAATAATAAATTATTTACATATAAATTAAATTTGTTTCTATTTAATTAAATAGTAAATTATTTCATTTTTACAAAACTGTTAGCTTCATTTAGGAACCTCTAATCTGCCATAAGACAAAATACAATTTGAGTTGCAAAATATCTAAGAAAAACTCAAAACATTTTAATATTATTAATTTTATGGGTCATAATGGCAACTAAACATTTATCTTTTGTAACCTTGGGTTACATTTTTGCATATTAATCAAATGAATAAACATAACTACTTAAGTAAAAAGTTATAAATCCTAAAACAAATTAGGAAAAGTTTGGTACAGTTTAAATTATTAAATATTTCCTTAAAAAACTTTTTTGAAATTTGAAAAAGTGTGAAAATTTATCACAACAGGTAACACTGTATGAAGTATGGACAAAACATAGTTTCAAAAAAAAAAAACATTTGTATATAATGACCAACAATATTAAAATAATCAATAAAATAAATTATGAAGAAATTTGCAAATGAATCAATAATTCATAGTGTGCACATTTTAACTCAAAAAATTTCTAGTACAAAGTATTTTAATAGTCCTCATATTTCAAGACTATAAAATAAATTTTGTGCATTAGTATTCAAGTTAAAACATACATTCACATGTTAAACACAGCACATACCTTTTTTGCATTATTCTCTGCTTTCTTATAAGATTCTATTTCCACTAATCCAAAAGCATACATTCCAAATAAATGACTGAAATGAATAACTATATTTTAAAAAAAGTATTACATTGCAAGATCATAAAATCTGAAAAGTTACTTTAGTACAAAACAAATAAAAGCTATATTATATTTGAATATTGAAAAAATAGAAAATAAAATTTTTATGAATATTCGCATATAAATCAAAATTGATAGAAATTACCCTATTTACTTACCTTTTTTGCAATATTCTCTGGAAAAAAAGAACTTAAATCACGTGGAATACATTTTATCTTGGTTTCTTCAAGTTATTGAAAGTTACAGAAAGAAAATCTAACAGTGAATTTTGAAACAACTTATAGATAATTGAAATGATTCAGAAAATTATGCCTTGAATGTTATATAAATATTCATATTAAACATGATGAATCTGAACCTGTATACTAAATATAAAGAACTTAATACTTATGAATTCATCAAATGCAGGATAAGATTTTAACAGTCACTATATGAAATAAATTTTTGGAAAGTCATTTAAAATTATTAATATTAGTTATATTTATATTCTAGATAATAATAAGTGTTATCAATACTTTTAAAAGTACAAGGATAACTTTTCAACTAATTTTTGTTTAACTATGTATGGTTGAATATAAATATTAGAAATAGTTTATTTAATTAAGTTTATCACTTTTAAAGATAGTTGCATCCATTTTCAAACTAAAATAAGCAGTTGTTGAAGTAAACACAAAGAATCATATGAAAAATCTTAGTTCAAAAAGACATAATAACTCTAAATAATGCCCTTATTTTTCCAAATCCTAAATTTTCTCTGAGAGTAAGGAACAAGTTTTTCACTGGAAAGTGCAGCCTGCAAAATTTAGCAGACTTGGATTTACAACCATTAAAAGGTTATAAAGTAGATTTAAATTTAGTATAACAAGTAAAACCAAGAAAATTTTATTTATAGTATAAAAGATACTTTCTACAAAAGAATCAAGAAATTAAGAATAACTTTGTTTATATACATTTTAATATTTGGCCAAAAAGTCAAATATTAGTTACATCTCTACCCTAAATCATTCATTTTTCACATGATAAGAGAGTAATTGTAGAACTTCAACAATAACTTTATAAATAATGCTTGCATTTTCAAATACCCTTCTATGCAAGTTTCATTCATTCAAAAGATACATTTCATACATTTTTAATTCTTAATTATTTTTTACTATAATTCAATAAAGTCAACTTTGTAAAAATGTCTAACTTATTTATTTCATGAAAATAATTCAAACAGTTTAATATAAGGTTTCAATTACATATTTCTGAATATTGACTTAATATAAGCTTGGACAATACAAAGTATAACCTTTTTATTCAAACTACATACAATATTGATGTTCTTATTTTCTGTTAAGGAGCAAAATTTTGCAAACAGTATATATATATATCAATTTTAATAGCAGTCAAATGCGGAAATGGAAAATAGGGGTACTGACAATATTTCTCAAACTAATCTGAACATACATTCTGCTTGCAAAGATTTTTTAAAATTTTATTTACAAATGAAGTATTTTCCAGATTTAAAAAAGAAAACATAAAAAAATTTCATTTGTATATATTTTATGAAACACTTAATAAGGCTTTTTGCAAACTTGAAGAAACTAAGCAAAGTAACAAATAGCTTTATAAGCTAAAATTAAAATTTGTAATTTATTATATATAATATACATTCAAAAAATTAATTATAAGATCAAGGCAATAACAAAATCTTTCTTTAAGATTTTTTGAATTTCTCTTAACTAAGACAGGATTTCTCTCTCTCTTAATGCAGATTTAAATTCCTCTCACTGAAAAATATTTTATGGAGTATTACAAATATTTACTTCAGACAGCAACATAATGAAACAAAATTATTTATCACACTAAATCTTTTTTCTCTAATGATAGTCTACCAAAACATTTTTTGTAAGTTCTTTTACACACTTTACATACATTGAAAGATGCTCTCTTTTGTTTTTTAAATAAGACAACATAATTGTATAAATTGAGTCGCTGATATATATATATATACATATATATATATATATATATATATATATATATATATATATATATATATATACATATATATATATATATAGCTGTTTTATTCAAGTAAATTATTTTGCAAAATCAAATATGTAGATGTAAATATACTGTCCACTATTTCAGTTAATAATTAGAAAATTTTAATAATTACAGCAAATGAACAAGCAATACCAAGAAATATTTTCAGAAAGGTAAGTATTTCTGATATACTGAAATTAGTAAAAAAATCATGTTTGTTTATAATCAAATGAATTTTTCTCCTTCAATATTTGATTTTAACAAAATTGAAGACTTACCCATAAAGTGGTATATCAGGAGACCAATGAGGAATTACTCGTTCAACAGAATCTTTCATTTCTTTTTGATAACCAAGATAAAAATATGTATCATGGGCCATTTTAAGAGCTAAAATATCAGTAGGATAGCTTTGTAAAATTTCATCCCATATTACAGTAGCATCCACCAAATTTCTGAAAAAAGGTAACATCTTAAAAAAGATGTAATGTGTGGAAATAAAATAAATCAGTTTAATCCTGATTTCACACTTCAAGAACGCTCATAAAAATGTAATTTCAAGTCAATTTTTAAACCAATGATTTACAGTATTTCGAAAATAATTTCTAGAAATCTAATAAATAAAACATTTGTATTATTTAAAATCAGTTTCATATATGTTATAATTGAATCATTCTTCATGCAAATATATAATTTACTGATATATAAATAACACTTTCTAGCCATAAAAATCAATAACAAACTCTTCTCAATCTCCTCAAGTAAGGAGAAAAATGACATACAACTGAAAGCAGCTCAAACTAAAGCAGAACTGACAATAAAACTTTGAAGAAGTATACATAGCAGTGAAAAATATTTTAAAAAATAATTCAGAAAACTACTAGATATGCAAATGTTTCCTCTCTAATAGCTTTTTCAATGGAAATGGTGCCAACATTCGTTTAATTATTTCATACTTTCTTTCCCCAGAAGCTGATAAAAAAAACATATAAGGTGTGAAAAAAATGATGATACTTGAGCTGAATGTAGTTTTAATATCAAGATCTTAAAACTACATTCAGTTCAAGTATAATGGACACATAAGTTAAAATCCTTATAACATATGTAAAATAGAGACTTCTAATATTTTACAACTTTGTTAAACTTCTTAGCTGACAAAAAATATCAAAAATAGGTAGAATGTGATTTAAATACTCTGCTCAATAAAAATTGTTCCAGTTTAAAATGTATGCAAGTATTACACCATTTTGTAAGCTCATTTTCCAGTAATGCAATGGCAAGATAGGCTTCCTTCAGAGACATAGAAGACCCAAGAATTACTTATCTCAAAGACGTGTGCAGAAAATATAATTTTGCTCTTTGGTTTTATCTGAAAGCAGCAATGGAATAATGCATTAAACATATTATATTAAATATAAAAGTTAAATTCTTGAAACTAAACAAGTATTTGCAAGATAAATCTTCCTAAAATTGGAAATATACAAGTTTCAATAATATTTGCCTTGCATCAAATAAAACGAATGAAATTCCAAATGTAGCCAAGTATAGGAAATTTAAGAATTTAAATCAAGAATTAATTGACTGAACCCCTGTATATCTATTTCTAGGGGCATGGTGGCTTGGTTGGTTGTGGTATCGTTCTCAATATCAGAAGGTAGTGAATTTGAATCCCTGCTTCACCGAAGTTCATTGTATTCATTAAATACAGCTCGGACTCCTTAAAACTGCGCATGTTCCCATTATCCTCCAAGTGAAATATTGAGGGCCTTCTGCTTGGTCCCTGCTTTAAAATCACAGAGACTCCAACCAGATGCTTCTATCTAACTGGTAAACCCCAACTCAGGGCTAGGTACAGGGAAGCGTGCTGGTGCAACAACACATATTTCTAAAGGCTCTTTAAAACAAAAATACATTATTCAGCCAGGGATGGAAATAAAATGTGAGGCTCTAATGAACATTTCAAGAATGTTGAATTTTTCATTTAAATATTTGTGTTAATAACAGTCACTGATTTTAACTGACATGTCACCGATTTTAAGTTTGTAATTATACTTTTAAAATATTTACATTAAACAGGAAAATAGCATAATCATAAAAGAGTAACAGAACATAAGACTACAAATTATTTCTAAGAATAAAAAGCACATAATATCCATAATATAATAAAAAAATATAATAATGGCCATAAGTATGGATAAATCATACCCTGCTGCCCATGCTGATATTGCCTTAATGTGGTCCTTTTCTCTAGGTGTCAAAATATTTGATTGATTTTCAACCATATGCTGTAAATTCTCAATATCTTCCCTAAATTGTTTATCTAACGATACACTTCTTCCAGTACCAATTAAATCAAAGCCTATCGAAAGTGCTTTTCCCATCACTGAAAAAAACATTTACCACAAAATGCATGATTACAATAAATCTAAATAATTTTATAAAGTAAAAGTAAATGTATAACCAAATAAATTGTTTCTCATTAACATCTAACCATTAAACAATTTCTAATAATAATATTTCTTTATTATTATCTAGATATCTCAATTGAAATTTGAAAAATATAATTTTTAAAAACAGATTTTAAAAGTATTTGTTTAAAACCAAGTTAAGAATTAATATGTTAAGACAGACATATACAAACTAATGAAACTATCAAAACCATTTACAACTTGAGTTAAAAAAATCATCAGAATAAGTATTTTTACCCAGATAAATTTCTGATCAGAAATATGATGCGTTTATTTTAAATTACTATAATTTAAAATTATAAAAAATACACTACAACAATTAATTTTAATTTTATTATTAATAAAAAATAATAAAATTATTAACAGATTAATTTTGTGATTGTAAGTTTTTTAGAAAACTATTGCCAATTTTAAGGAAAATTTAAAATGCAATATATTGAAATTTTGATGTATATTTAATTATATATGAGCAATTCAATTAGTCCAGTTTTCATTTTTCTAGCAACTTGACGAGTCTATCCTTCCAGAAAATCATAGCATTTTCAAAAAAGATGAGGAAAAAAAGTCACATTATTCTTAAAATCATTTCAATCATCGATTGACAAGAGCATCATGCATAGAATGCTGATTTTTGTAAGATTGCTCTAATTTCAAACATATCAGTATTTTTGAAAAAGTATTCTAAATTATTTGTGATAAAAGTTGACTAAACCCTAATCCAGGGATTATAAGGTGGAAATAGATTAAAATTTGGAGAACTCAAAATGATTGCTTCACAATTCGGGACTCTTAATTATCGATAATTACTGTTCACACTGAAGAAATTTACAATTTTTTAATTAAAAAAAAAAAACATCAATTTAAATTATTCAGCCTTCCAGTTATTGATTTGATTTTACTGGCACAAGGTCTTCAGATGGGATAAGCTATGCTAAAAACCAAGTAAGTAATTTTTAATGAAATTATGTGCTTGAATAAATCATTGGATAAGATCTAATGGAAAATTTTAGGTTGAGAGACTCAAAGGAATAAAGATAATAAAATAACATACTTATGAAATAAAATAACATACTTATGAAAGCAAGATGGATGATACAGTTTAATTAAAAACGCAAATGTCTTTCAAATATACAAAAATATTTGAATGGGAAATTTCACCCAGTAAACATTCCAAAATAATGTTACTTGAATTCAATACAACTTCATCAAATATCTGTGAAGAGCAATACAGTCAATTAAAATATATCTCATAATCAGTTTCTCTCCACAATGGTTACATTCTGGGAAACATTCCACAAACAGCAAATATTTGTGAGTCAGGTGTGTATGTCCAATTTGAAGCCTTGTTAAAAAAACATCGCAACAACTGTTAAAGTTTACTTTAAATTGTGAGATAGTTGGCTTAATGCTATGGAGCTTATTACTGTTTTCCTGATTCCATTTTCCTGACAGAGAAAGTAACACCAATGATTGACAGCAGATTTCATGTCAACATAAGTAATTAGTTGAGTTACATGACGTATAGCACAAACTAATTGATCACAAAGTTCTTCCAAAAATTCTGCTAGAGTAACATTTATGAAATCGGGGTTCAAAAAAACATGATTTTCATTTAGAGTTTTGTAAAATGATGTTTCAAATAGAAATGAACCCAATTTTTTAAAATATCTGTTTACCAAATTGTTTAAAGTTCTTGAACATGAAGATCTCTATATCATAATTTTTTAACATTTTGTATGCACCGATAGATAATGTGAAAAGTTTTTGTATTAGTAAAAGAAGTGCATATATATATATATATATATATATATATATATATATATATATATATATATATATATATATATATATATATATATATATATATATAGGGTCAGGCTTGATGGTACGGCCTACAAAGGATGGCAGTAACCTGCTCTGGTCATTTCCAGGCTCAGCACTTAACATTTTGACTCTGGAGACTAATTACCCTTAAAACTAAACCTAAGGATGTGATACCTTTACTTGATCCCTAGAAGAATAGCTACATGTGTAGTTAGTTAAAAGCTGATTGATACACTAGAGGCTATGGTGTACCATTTGTTCAAAGGGTTGCACAATGCACAAATAACAGTTAGAGATTTTCAATGAGCATCAAAAACAAGAAGCAAACTTACAGTTACTCTTGGAGTGCTCCCTCCCTTGCCATCAAGGGATGGAGGTATTTTTAAATAAATAGGCTTCAAATATTTGAATATAAAAATAATTAAGTTTTTGGGTTTCATTCACACTTTAGCTGCAAGCAACATTGTAATTCTTTGTTTTGTCTTTTTCATCATCACCCTGTATAATTATCATAATCACCTTTGAAATATAAAAGCTCTTCAAACAGAAACCTTAAAAAACAAACCTGTCTCATTCATATTGAAAACAATCAGGATCGTATTCAGAAATTAGAAATTTAAATTTTCTTACTTTCTATTCATTTTTCAAGGTTTTACATGATGCTCTCTTTTTGAGACATAGTTATCTGAAGCACAAATGATGTCTGGTGTTAAATTTTTGTAATCAATTATCTTATGGATTTAATTCTAATGTTTAAAATTGGGTCATTATTTAATGACATTAACTTCAATAGAAATGTTCATCTCCCTCATAATAATAAGTGGAATAAATACTCCTCTATTAATTTTACAAAATCCTAGATATGAAGTTGATTGGTTAAAGTTCAAAAACGGACAAACTGCACCTGAACTAAAGTACAATATAATAATTTTCAAATCCCACAAACAACATTAAAACATTAAAAAATAAAAATTTTGTTTATAATATGTATAATTAAAATCTAAACACAAAAATCAATATATACATACAATTAAAAAATTTAAATAAATAAAATGTAAGAAACCTATTGTAATAAGAAAGGGAAATTCTGGTGAGGTGAAAAATGTTTCTGTGGAGTGGCTCCTCCAACAAATCAAAGTTAAAGCATCACAATTAAAAAAGAGTAATCGGTATTGGTTTAAATATGAACATGAAATTAAAATATGAGGTTTATCCCACGTTTCACACCATGGGTTTAGTTTGCTTGAAAACAAATGTCTGAATCTGATACGAAGGGGAGTTAATCTCACATCAGCACTTCATACCGGTAAAACTGTTAATGAGATGACTTGTGGAAATATGGCACACAACTGATTAGTGACCTGCATGTTCCATGATTCCTGCCAAAGATCTTGAATAAACATTTTTACACACCTTCTCACATCTAACAAAGAAATGGATGGAATAGATGGTCTGCGTGCAGATTCAGCAGCTGCACCAACCTTCTCATTGTCATCAAGACCTATGTGACTTGGGATCTAACAGAAAATAATGTCATATGCCAAATAGAAGGAGTCAGTCAGGTACACAAAGCTTTTTACAGTTCATGTTTTGCTTTCCTAAAATATTTTTGAAGGCTGCAATATTTTCAATTTTAAATATTGTCATAGCTTTTAAAATTGCAGAGAGTCTTTTTTTGCTAGCTTCTTTTTAATATTTTTTTGTGGAGTTGAATTTTAACAAAATTTATTGTTGTGATTTACATTAAAAAGTTCATTTCTTGCCTTGTAAACACATGTGATATCAATGTTAAAATATCATTCCAGTGATATTATGTGGTGTGGAAGTAGATAATCATGTACTCACATATATTAATTTTCATTTCATTGGGTATACGTTACATTTGGGTAAAAGTATTGATAATAAAGGAATGTTGTAAAGATGGGTGGTTTTGCATTTATATTTGTTATGAAATTTATATCATCATGTTTGTCATACAAAAATAAGTTGGTTTCTAAGAGAAACTTATTTCTACAAAAGGTATTAGCTATCGACTCATTTTCATTTGACCATGTCAATTTAAAATCAAATATGTTAAAATAACAAATGCATTGTTCATATGCAATGGATCTTTTAAATACACTTATGTTCATAAGTTAAAGATAATTCAGAATCACACAGAAATTAAACTCTAAAATAAAAATTTCACATGTAGAATTATCAAACACATCTTGAAGAATAATATGCAAATTACAAGAAACCCCCAAATGGCGCCGATAGTACGTAAGTCACGAGGGCCTAAGAGAGGGGTAAATAAGGAATGGTTGCAAAGAAGTAAAATTGTTCACAAGTGCTTTAAAAGCCTTTCAGTGCAATAATCACATAGGTATGGCACAAAAGAAACATTTGGACAATGTATTACGTGGTAGAATTATGTTTTACGTCTAGAATGTGGACATACCCAGCTGGAAGTATCCGAGAAACTAGGAATGACCCAGTGTCATCTCCAGGCTTTGGCAACAGTTCCAAGAGAATGGTAATGTGAGTAGACGTTACAGCGCAGGTAGCCACAAGTTACAATGCCGAATGAGGACCGGTATTTGACAGTTACTGCTAAAAGAAACAGACGGAGCATAAAGCATCAAACCTTTCTCGTCAGCTCTCTTCAGCTACCTGTACAACAGTTTGAAGGTATACCATGTACAGGCGCTTTGGGCACATTGGTCCATATGATGGCAGGTATGTCAGATGTGTTCCATTTACCGCAACTCACTGTCCCCAGCGGTTAGCCTGGAATCAAGAGCATGAATTGTGGACACCAAAACAGTGGTCTTCTATGATGTTTTCTGACATGTCCAGGTTTAGCTTTAAGTTTGATTCTCGCAAGACTTTCATATGGAAAGGGCCAGGTACCTATTACCACCAAGAGAACACCACTGAATGATGCTGTTATGGTGGTGCAGGATTGCTTGTTTGGGGAGGAATTATTCTGGGCTTCAGAACTAACCTACATATTCAGAATGTAACCATGACAAGCCACATCTATCAGGATGTCATTCTGGAACAATATATAGTTTGTCTCAGGGTGCCGTGGGTGCAGAATTTCTGTTTATGGATGACAACAACCGTTCTCCCCCAGCAAACATTGTAGACGAATGCCTTCAATCGAAGGATATCACATGTATGGACTAGTCAGCATGCTCACTGGACTTGAATGCATAAGAGCATGTGTGGGAAATGCTTGGCCAACGATACTGCAGCCCATCAACTCCCTCCCATATATTAATCGGAACTTCGGAAAGCATTGCTTGATGAGTGGAGTAATATTCCCTAAGATCAGATCAATAGTTTCATACTCAGCATGCCTAGACGTTGCATGATCTGTATAGCATCGTTTGGGGAGCATTCTATGTATTAACCATCATACCAACCATGTTATATTGGTTTTTGTAAATAGGTTCTTTTTTTGAAATTTTCTCCAGGGAGTAAAAATCGCAATTTTTATTAATGATGTCAAATATACAGCATCTTCTTTGCTCTTTACCTTTTGTTTAATAAATAGTTTATCAAATAAGTCACATTTGTTTTGGTTCTGTCTCTTTTTTGGTCTGAACTTAAATTATCCTTAATTTATGGACATGAGTGTAATAACATTGAGCAAGATGAAGGGTTATTTCTTTTAATTTTTAGACTGCATCATTTCAAAATAGTACCCTACAAATTTAAATTCAGTGTCTTTATTTTGTACTTTTAACTGTTCCTTTTTAAAATTTATACAAAGTGTCATTAACTCTTTTATTGTGATTATAAAAATAATAATAGAACACTTTTGCTTGCTGAGTTGCAAATTATAAAAGCAAAGCTTTAAATTCAGATGGTAAAATGAAAGTCATAATAGAAGTGGAAAGAAAAAGAGTGAAAGCTTTCTCTGTAGAAGAAAAAGAAGAAAGGATAGTAGATGTCTGAGAATTTAGTTTAGCAGATTTAACTGTTTGCATCTAAGAAAAGTTGTGAAAAAATTGTTACTTATCAAAAGAATGGGTTAAACACTAATTAAATTTGTAAGCTTATTTGAAAATTTAGAAGAAGCATTACTCAAATCATTGACAGCATAATGGATTGCTAAGTTCCAATAAATGATCTTCTTTTAAATGCTAAGGAATAAGCAAGAGTCTAGAACTATAAGGCATTTCCTAGCTCGAGATATTGGATACATAACTTTAAAATACGTGATATTGTGCATTAAAAAATGTTAAAAAATTCAAATGTACCTGACAGTAAAAATGTAATCAATGAATGCCTAAAATCAATTGAGTTGAAACTTAGAGAAGAGTAACCAGATCAAAAACCATTCAAATCTACTGAAATTATATATTTTCATGAAATTTAGAAATTAGACAAAACTCTAAAATTTAAAGCTTAAAAGAATATTAGATAAGCATTTTGAGCATTGTTTGCCAGTTTTGATATGCCTGCATGTGGATAGTAAGAAAAATAAAACTGTTATTAATAAACATAGTAAAAGATATTTCAAAAATATTAAGAATCTTTCAAATCATGCCAAAAACAAAAAGGTTTATGTGACAGCTTATTTGTCCCAATCAATGACGCAATGTTGATATTACAATTAACTAAAAGAAAATGAGAAACTGCTTTTCTAAAAAACAGCTGTCCATTACATCTTAAAATTCTTTACAAAATTCTGTTTCAATATTCAATTAAAAACAGCTTGTTGCAGCCTTTGGACCACAAAATTATCCAGAGCTTTAACTTCAAATTTATTCCAGTGATAAATTGTGAAATAAAATTCAGATTGTGAAATAGCATTCTTGGAGGAAATTAATTTCTTAAATAGCCTGGTATAAGGTTAGACTCATGGTAGTTGTTCATGGGCTCGTTTTTGGTATATCATGTAAATGTTCCGGGTGGCTAACCATAATTCATGAAAATACATTGAAATTATTTCCTTAATATACCACAACAACAAATTCAGTGAAACTATTCCAGATTTGAGAAGAGAATTCAACACTATCCCAGCCATTGTTGAACAGCAGGAGATGAATGTTGCATTTTTGCCTTCTGTATGTACATTTATTGAGGTGGATGCTTGGGGAATTTTCTGAATTTCTTTCCTGAAGGTATGTGAAACATGGTTCCCAGCCGAGATTACAGAAATTCCTTTGTAACCTCGGCCCACTATGAAAAATCTTCCTGGAAGATAACTATCACGACACTAAAATGCCTTAAAACAGACAGAGACCATTAGGCTATCCATTACGCAATGCCAAAGTAAATTCAACAAGTTTTAAAAATTTCAAAAAATTGTAATCCATTTTGTCAAATTGCCTTTTATATAGACTGATGCAAAAGAGTTCCCTATTTGTGCCATGAAGTATTTTAAATTGTAAAATAATGCTATAATGGAGTTGAAGCCAAATGATTTTCAAAATGATTCATTAGTAAATTGTCTTCTTCAGTCTGAAAATATTTGACTTTTATATTCAAAGAAAAAAAATACCCAATTTCTGTCCAGATTTGTCTTTAAGTAAAAGCAATGTTTAGCTCTACATATCTATAAGTAATTTTTTTCCAGCATATAGCTTTTATTGTAGAACAGTACAGAAATTATATTTATTTGGTAGTAATATTAATTATATTTATTTGGGAGGATAAAAAATTTTAAATCACACAGGTATATTTTTTTCACAGTCAGTTAAAATTATTGACAATTTTTTGTGTGTCAAATATGCTTTATCTAAGAATCTTTTCAAAAGATCTTTGAGCAATGTGACCTCTTCAACATTTACTCCACCATGGAGCAGTAGGAGATAGAATACAGTCTCCCATTCTACAGCCTACACATCAGTCTACATCTAAACTTCAGTACCTTGGTTGAAATCTATAAGCTTCAGTGCATTAGCAGCAATGATGAAATTCAAGCCATTGTCACAATATATCACAGACCATTTACCAATTCAAGCCATAAATCTTCTCAAGGACATCAAAAAACTCTCATTGGATCCAACTTACTGATTCTAAATGTACCACTCTACAGACTGCACATATAAATAGTATCTGCTATTCTGTTTCTTTTATAAAAATAGAACCTGCCATGTCTATCCCTATGATCTGGAACATAGTTGCACCTTTTATTCTAACGAATGGAAAAGAGATTGGATTTAACCAAGGAGACTTTCATTTTGTCTCTTAAGCAAATAAAACATTTTGATAAAGTTTTGTAACAGTTTCCCAATCCCATTTAAGACTCAATATTTCTCTCAGTAAATTTAAGAGAATTTGTTAACCAACATGATAGATTTTTTGTGTTCATATAAGATAAGTATTTTTGTGATTTCAAATTCTGATATAAGTAGTACTGGCCAAAGAAAATTATACCATGTCAGTACAAAATCCTAGTTGTAATAAAGAAAAAAAAACTTAACTATTTAAATGTTTCAAAATTGCTTATTACTTTTTATTTTTACAAAATGATTCTTGATTACTTTTATAATTCTCATGACAACATCAATAAAGTCATGAGAATTCAACTTTCCAAACAATCTTTACTTTCATATAACTGAACTGTTACATTTAAAACAAAGAACCCATGCCATTAAACAAATAATTCCTTTCTAGCTTAGATTTATTGTTAGCAAAATAATAATGAATCCAATCTAATTTATTCATTATTCTTGCAGTAGTTAACAAAATCAAATACTTTTTCTCTTTAAAAACTTATTCTTTGTCAATATGCAAAAAATTTCTAAGAGAACATAGTCAAATTTCTGGCGGATCTTTTATCCAATGTAGTTTATCCCATCATCTGTTCTTTAAAAAAGAACTCTCTTTACAACCATTTGGATGTAAATCAACAGGGTGGTCATCACTTGATACATGTCCTGTGAAATTTTTTATTTCAACTTCTTTTTTCTTAAAGGTGGGCCATTATTTTAAGTTATATATGTGAGTTGTTAAATCACTCTAATAGTTTATTTTAATACTTGCACAATCCAATGAATTAATGATGAATCACTTGTGCTTAAGAGTTGCCAAAAATTCTAATCAGAGAATTGTTACACCTCTCATAGGAGCAATGTGAGTGTTTGAAGATTATATAGATATAAATATCCATATTACCTTCTATTTCCACTCATAAGGAAACGAATAGCATTTGCATATTTAAATGCATCACAAAATGTATGTAGAGAGAATGAATGAATGTCAAAGGAAATTTTATCCACTTAGAAAAAGTAAATGAATTGAAATCTTTGAGGCATTCAAAACAACACTTAAAAACAGTTTTCACAATTTCTTTATGATCTCCTTATCACAGTTTAAATCTTGTATCCATGCTTCACACAGTTAAAGTTTGACTACAATTGCAACAAACTTCACATACATCACAAACACTTAATGCATTATTGACAGTAAAAATGTTTCAAAGTAGTCTTTAAAGTAATTTCTTTTAACCAAGCTGTATTAATTTTAAGAACGTATGCTATTCTATTTTAAAACTAGAATAGTAATCATCTGCTATTTCAACTTTTTCCCATGACTAATATTCTCAGCACCAAAAAGTTCAAAGTAACCTCAAAGCATTCATTCATTGACTCCATCAACAAAATGTTTTACTTCTTCCTTACTATTTATATTGGCAACAAAATTATCCACATAAAATCCTTTATTAAAAATAGAAGCCACAAAAATACAGGATTCAGCATAACATAGACTGCTTTTCATATAAAACTACTCCTTTGTGGTGGAGCATTCTATAGTCTTTACAATTTTTATTTTCCCACAACAAGAAAGGTAAGTAATTACTGGCCTCTTTGCACATACCAATTTGGAAAATGCTTTCTTTAGATCAGTTATGATCCCAATATTCTTCAGGCGAATATTAATTAAAATATTTGACTAATAGATAAAGACTGTTTTCAGTTAAGTTTGGACCGCAATGTATGTATTGATTCAATGAGGTTTGGCTGCTTACCAGAGCAGATCTAATAATTTATATCTGTATGGTGTATCCATAATTAATACTTGAAGTCAATTACTGTGGAATAATATCTAGCCAATGTTACTTTGATTCTTTAGCATCTAGATCAAGGGATCATTATTAGCTTCAAACATAATTACAGGAAATTGCTTTTATAAAAAATTGTTTCAGCATTGGATGAAAATAAAGGTTAGAAAGTAAATATTTTTATGGCTTTGTAAATCAGAAAATAGCACCAAGAATTGCTTCCACCATGATCACTTTATAAAGCACACAGAAATTGAATATACTGCTGAATTAATTGATAAAATAATTGAAAATGAAAATTTCAATAAAGCAAAAATACATCATGAAATTTTGAAGAAATAATGTTCAGTGAAAACTCTTTTCAGTTTAGTGAAATTTTGACAAATATATTAAAATTGATTATGACCCAGAATATGACAAAAATTTTATTGAAAATAAACTAATTTACTGTTATTGTTTACAAGAAGAAAATTTCATCAACATAGGGTGAAGAAAATAACATGATCCACACACTTCCTAACATAGAAACCGTTTCAAATGAGATTGAAACTTTTAAATGCTTTTTGAAAGGCAAGAAAATATAGAATGTTATTTATCATCACTAAATGAAATAGAAAATTATACATAAGAAACAAACAACCATTCAGGAAATGGTTGATTGGAAATTAAATGTTTTGTATATATAACTTTTTTCTCTTACGCTTTGCATCGAAATGTGTTTTAAAGATAAAATTAGGCCAGATCTTATTTTTAACTTAAATACTTAAAATAATATTTTAAGTATTTAACTGAAATCACTTTAAATATAGTCTACTTTTTAGAACTTGTATGCATATGTACAATTTTTAATTATATCTTGCACAGCAGTCACTCATTTTAGAGACCTTCTGCTCTGGGCCACAGAAGGTTGTTAATCAAGCTTCAACTATAGTAGGTTTATGGGACCCAATCAGCAATTAATTCCTTAGAATTAGCATCAACATTGGTAAGAGAAACATATTCAGCAGATTGTTGGTTGTATGTTTGTAATTTGCACACACTCATTTGACGAAACTATTATTACTAACATATTTACTCTCAAATATTACTTAAATTACACAATATGCATAGAAAAAAATTAGAAAATAGGACTCAGAGAAATAAGTGGACATCATAAGGCTCTGGCACTTGTATGTGTTGAGTCCATGATTCAAATAGTTCAGTGTGAAATTGACTCTTTCATCCATCTGAGTGGTGGATTTCTCCTAAATGACAAAGTGTGCAGTCAGTAAAAAAGGCAAGTTATTGCCAAATTGATTACATCACAGCACACTACCTCCATGGTATCACTGAAATGTGCCGCAAAGTTGCAATTATCAGACATTCTGTCCTCATCACAAAATCAACCTCCTTTCAGGAGTTTTAGCAGTCACAAGAGCGATGACACCACAGCCATTAGTGAGAAAAGTAGGTTTCAGTCTATTGAAAGAATCAGATAATATTGCTCCTCTTGTATCAATGTTTACCTTTTTCTAATTCATGTAGGATTTTATGTTTTATCATGGGAAAGTTATAGAGGGTTTCTTATTGTGTTGTTTAAAAAAACAAATGAGAACATTTTTTTAGGAGAAAAAACATTTTTCTCCTATCAGGGCAAGATGTTGGTACCAGCCAAATGCTTGCAAAGATTCTTTAACTCTTCTATGAGCTGTTGTCATGTTGTATTGGTCAAAGTCAGATCGAAAAATCTAATGGCAGCTGAAGATTCTGTTCATGTATTGATTCAGTTGTCAAGGCTGGTAGATCCTCTTCAAATGCAGCAGAAAACCTAAATAGTACAGTGGGCAATGTTGTAGACTATTGATCAGTACTATAAGCTTTCAGAACTGTTATTAAATGGTGGAACTCTTCAATGATTCTGTACACCAATGACCAAAACAGCACAATAAGGATATGATTTTTCTGATACCTAACAATTGTGGGAGAGCTCAAAACACTGTACTCTCAAAATGATCCCCTCATCAGTTGATGACATTTGGATAACTAAATCTGGTTAATCAGCAGCTGTAGAAACTCTTCCCACTACTGTCTGCGCACCTGATCTGGAATAGTACAGCTTCAGGCCACTGTGTGCATCAAACCATCATTGCCAGCCCATAATAATTACCTCTCAAAAAAAATTGATGAGATTGAGGTGAATAGACTGATGAAATTGAAGTGAATATGATCCAATCTCTGATTGGTCTGTAAATTTTCTATTGGTGTTTACATACGGAGGATAATTTTTAATTTATAACATGCAACAGATTGTTGTGCTCAGGTAATGAAATCTTTATTAATTGATACCAAATGAAATGTAAGCACATTAATTTTGTGGTTGTACTTTGGGGTATATTATGCAAAGTTTTGAAAATTTGCTCTTGACATTATTGAGGTATATACAATCTAAATAAATCGTTTGAAATGTTGCAAAATAAGGAACAGATGTTTTTTAGTAACATTAATTTTTTATTTCTAAGCTTTGGGGCTGTCAGATAAATTGCATAATTGTGAAATTTGTTCTTGACCTTGAGCTATTGAGTGGTAATCTACAGGATCTGGCATTAATATAGAACTGATTCATGAAAGATTGTTTGCAGTTATATATTCAAAGAAATTTTTGTCGTTTATGTCTATAGTGAATTGCAATATGAAATTTAATTGTTTCACCTGCCTGAGTGAGCATTACTCTGAATACTGTTCAATACTAATAATTCACGATTGGTAAATAAGGTGAACTTTCTCCCTTTGAGAATGTCATTGAAGTATCTGGCGACTGTTTGGCGATCAACAAACTGTGCTTGGAGTGGTTTGCATCTCTTTCCGGAGAGGTTGCTGTATTTTAGAATAGTATTGACGAAGCGAAGTCCGAGATAGGTCACTACGTTTTGGTAGGAGCAGAATGTTAAAGTTAAATTGTGTTAATTTTGTGTTTGATTTATTATTAAAACTGTGTTTTTGTGAAAAAATAAATGTGTTGTCCAGAAAATGATAGTTAATTTTCTCGGTCATTCTACACATTGCAACATGCTCTCTTTCAAAAACCAGAGATGAAGAACAAAGTAACTCGCCTTGGAAAATTCAAATTACAGAAGAAAAAATTAAACTGCCAGTGAAATTTTGATGAGGAAAAGCAAACGAAACAGAAGAAAACGTTCAAAAACTTGAAGAAGGAAGACTTGATTACAGTCTTGCTGGAAATCGGCGAAGAAGCAACTTTCGATTTGAAATTATCTTAACTGAAACACAAACTTCTGAATAATAAAGAATACACTAAAGATACTGACTTTGTAAAAAAATTTTGATTTCTACTATACAGAACAGTAAAAGAAAAGAAAAAATTGAACAATTACAGGTTGAAGAAGAAAGATTAAGATTAAAAAGAGAAGATTAATTAGAATTAGCAAAGATCTGAGCGATGCAGAACACAGAGAGCAGAAGTCTGATGCCATTGTCAATACAGAACACTAGAAGCAAAACCAAAATTCCACTTGACAAGCTGATCATGGGAGTAGAAACAATGATGATACCAGTACTGAAAAGAGCAGAATCTTGGAATATATTTTTCGATTCTATAAAAAGAGAATTTAAACACAAAAAAGTTCCAGAAGAATCCAAGGCAGAAATATTATTGAAATTAATAGGAGTGAAAGCAGCAAATGTTCTCATGTATATAAAAGATGATGATTTGCAGGAATATGAAAAAGTAAAAACTTTAATTCCAAAAGAGTATCAACATACCTCTCCACAAGCATGCCTAGAAAGTTTCAGAAAAGTTAAACATTATTCTGGGGAATCACATATTCAGTTTGTCTCATGATTAATATGAACATGGGACTATTATTGTAAATCAAGAGAAGTAACAGATTTTGAAACATTAAAAGAATTAATCATCTCTGACAAATTGTTCCAAACACTGGACAAAGAAACAGCTTTGCATATCACCATATGCCAAGGAAATCAATTGTTGAAACCATAAGAACTAGCCAAAGAATGTGATATTTATTATGAAGAATATTATATTTATTATTACGAAAATCATTTGACGAAATCCGAAATGAAATATCCAAAGTTTATGGATTCAACATGTGTGCAAGATAAATATATTCCATCACCTAAACAAAGAGAATACACGAAACAAGAAGGATTTATCCTGAAACGAAAGGAATGGTATTTTTGTAGAAGTTATCAACACATCGCAAGAGAGTGCTTAAAGAAGAGAAAAAGAATGTATGTATTAAAAAGAATGAGAGAAAAGGTATATTCTACACCTCTGAGGAATACAAAGAGAATATCGAGAGAAGATGTTGTAGTAGCTAAAGTTGACTTGACACACATACAAATTGAATTGGAAGAAACTGTTATTCAACCGTTACAGAAAATTGATGTCTTCATTAACACTCAAAAAAGGAAACCTATTATAGACTCTGGACTCAAATTTACATAATTCACTCATCATTAATTCCAGATTTAGAAGATCAAGAAGGAGGTAAAGTAATATTAACACCTGCATTAAAAACTCAAAGCGAAAGTTTGTCATACACCTACTTACTATAAGGACTCTGAAAATAATTTATTTTACTTTGTAGACTCTTTAATTGCAGCAATGGATAAATTAAATGTGCCTATTTTAATAATACCAGAAGCATATGAATTATTAATCAATCCAACTGCCGAATTTTCAAAAGAAGACAACTGTTCTGGCGACCATTCTTCAGGAGACTGCAGACATTTGGAAGGAGAAAATTTGTTCAATTTAGAGTTGAAACAAAAGCAGCTATGGACAGAGAATCCACCCCCTTTTTAAATACCTGAGACAAAAAATGAAGAGGGAGGAATGGAGACAGTGGACACCGATTCTCACCCTGCTGAGATAAAGAGAAATAGGACAACCAGTCTATCAAAATCGCAGAAACTCCATGTAGAGCAATTGCCCTACATTAAAAGAAGCTTGGAAACAGAGAGAACACAAAAAGGGAAATTATTTATTCATTGATAAATCATCAATGAATATGAATGTTACACCATCAAGAAAAATACTGTAACAGAATGTTTTCCAATTAGTATTACTACCTCTTAATAGAAGACAAAAAGTTCTTAAATTATCACATTACTCAATTTTTGGAGCGAATCTGGGAATAAAGAAAACAAAAGAAAGGATAAGTTATTATTTTTACTGGCTTAATTTTATTATCAGAAGAAGAATCTTTTTACAAAGTATGCAAGAACTGTCAACTGAGAAGTTCTGAGAAGAGACCTAATAAAATTCCAATAACCCCTGTCAGAAAGCCAGAGCTACCATTTGAAATTGTAAATATTGATGTCATCGGTCCCATTGAACCTCCAGCTGCAAGGAAACATAAATATGGATCAACATCGTCATAGGCCTAAAGCAATACCATTATAAAGTTTGACAGTAAAAGCCACATGTGAAGCACTCTCAGAACTATTCATGAGAACATATATACCTAATGTAATTGCTAGAGACAACGGGAAAATTTTATTTCTAAATTAACTCAAGAATTTGAGAAAAGACTTGGTTCTCAGCTCAGATTTTTCCAATCCTGCTTACAGAGCTTCACAAATGGATTAGAGGAGCAATGAAATAAAGTACTTAAGCAAATGCTGCATCATATCATGGAAACTGATCTGAATAACTGGGATAAACATATACCATATTTACTTTTTGCCTACAGAGAAGTTCCAAATTGTATTACTGGTGTTTCACTGCCAGTAGAAGTGGTAGTGATGGGGAAAATGTTGGGTATTTTAGCTTAAAATTGGATTTTCAGCTAATGAGTAGCAAGGTTTAAGAGCATTGATTGAAATTATTGTTTTCTTTAATGAGCAGATTAAAATATTTGTAATTGCGATTTATGGCCTTGAACGGGTCTTTGTAAGATGACTGAAGATATCATCACATACAGATACATGTGTAAAGATCTTTAAAAATGAAAATAGTCTTTAATATAATTAAATGCTTGTGCTGGTTGAATGGCAAAAAAGGGCTTTTTTTAACCAAGTAGTGAATTCTGACTAATTTGTTGATAATTGCTTAGGTTGAATAAAATCGCAACATAGACAAAGTTGCTTGCCACACATCATCTCTGTAGGTGTTGTACTAAAAGTGTTATCGACAGCTATTCTCATACCTAAATAAAAAGTTGGCAGTGAATGGGTCCATAACACATTGTTGTAGGCCAGCAAAGCAGCTTACAATGTACTGTGCCATTGCTCATGGAAACTATTTAACTGAGGATGATACAAAGTTGTATGCTTTCTTTGAAAACATATACTTGATAGCTCTTTAGAAAGGCGTGATTCAAATTGTGTTCTTTGATCATTGCATGCACAGTGGAACACTGAAATGAGCAATCTAGCCAGCATAAAAAACTTTGGCTAGTTTCTGCTCTAATGTCAGAATGGCTGTATCTGATGATAATGGTGACATAATACCTTTAATTTTCAGATATTGGTACAGGACCAATAATGTCAATACAGATGTCATTGAAGCAAAGAAAACTAAAGGAAAATTCTGAATAGGAATCTTAATATTGTGGGTAAATTTGGTTTGTTGGCACTTAAAGCAGTTTTGACACCAATTTTGAATGTCTTTTCAAATCAAATATATATATATATATATATATATATATATATATATATATATATATATATATATATATATATATATGAAATTAATTAAAATATATATATATATATATTTTTTAATTAATTTCATTGTAGAAAGATTCCTGGATAAGACATATTGTGAATTGTTTCTAAAACTATTCTTTGAAATGGTTTGGTGTACATATGGGTGAATGCTTCTCTGTGGAATGAAAATTCATTAAATTTCTTAGTTAATGAAGCAATACTTATACTTTTAAAACTTTCAGATGCTGTTAATTTACTGGTGCAAGGTATTGTTTTGTTAATAGAGGATAGTTTGGTTGTATTATACATGGAAATAATTTTGTCTGCCTTTCTGCAATACTATAAGAGCGGATCCTTACTAACTGACAAAATTGCTTGTGTCTGAGGAGGTAGCTTCTGGAGCCATAATGATTTACCTGCCTCTTTAGATATGGAATTATCAGAGAAATTTTTCATTTGTTACAACAAATCAGATGGGTGTATATCACCAAGGTCTAGATCTGTAATTAACTTTTTTGACGCAATTCCTCAGTATCAGTCAACCTATTAAGTGATGCATTTTTTTTTTCTAAAACATGATATTTTTTCTCTTCTAAAGGATTTGAAGGAACATCAACAAATTCTAAAATATTCTCATCTAATGCTGAAACATCACTGTTATATTTATTTAAATCTTGAATTACACTACTGTTTGCAAATTGTATTTTGAGTTGGAAAAACCACAACTTAAGTTTTTGTCGCCAAAACATATGCAATTTTATTGCAATATGATGTAATTAAATAGCTCTGTTTTCAAATTGAACATCATTTGCATTTTTTTTTCAGTCATATTGAAAAATAAAAAAATAACTGTTCAAATAAATTTTAATTTAGTACCATGTACCTTTTTAATGGAGATGTTAAATAATAATCTTCACAAAAATTAATTCGATCACATTCAATGTAACCAGTTCGGATGATGAGCTAGTTGAGATTTTTATAACTAAGTTATTAAATATAAACAGAATAATTTATTTCCATGTATACAAAATATATAAAAGGTTTTATATTCACATCTATAAATGAAGCAAAATCACAATATATTACAAGCCAGTAATAATTTTAAAACCCAAACATGAATTGTTCTATCTTCTGATTGCTAGGGGAAACCATAGCGGTTACCAAAACATTCATCACCACATCCCTCAAAATGTACAAAACCTACAATGCCATGTCTAATACAGCATTCATTTATAACTTTTTACAACCTTAAATGAAAATTAATTTCATTCTCAACATAAGTAAAATAACTCAAGAGTTACACTTTTGGTTGTCAAGGTAACATCTTACAGTTTTTCTTAAACCACCGTTTCCTGCTGCTGCCCATGAGTCAGATTTAAACAACACATTATCACCAAATATTAATACAAATTAAATAGCTTAACACAACTTTGCTCACGGAACTAATTTTAAATATATATATAGTAACAACCATCATCTTTCAATATTTTACATTTTTCAACTACATTCATTTTTTGAGATGAGAAATAATTTGAACTTAAATATTTATCATACAAAAAATGTGCAAATTTTGAAATCTTTAATGGATTGTTTAGAGCCAATGTAGAAATAGTATGAATGTTTAAATTAATTTAAAAGTCAATTCTAATTTTTATATTAAAATTAATTAAAACATTCAGAATTAATTAATTTAATAATGAATAATACATTATTAAATTCATAGTCAACAATTAATTTATTTAATTTTCATTTTAATTTAAAAATTTCATCTGAATGATTAAATTAATTGCCAAGTTAATGTTCGCTTCATTTCAAACATCAGACTTCCAAAGTTTCATTAGATTATTAAGATGTGTTTTGGAGTAATTTTTTGACACCAAAGTTATGTTATGATACAGTATAGAATCCATTACCTGGCAACCTCGGGACCGAGCAATTTCCGGTTTTCAGATCATTGCCGGAAATTTCAATAACTATTTGCAAAAAATTGCGACACCCCTTCTCCATCCATGAAATAATTTTTGGGAGGAAAAATAATAACTATATTGATTAGATTTTTAATCAAAAATACACACACACACACTCACTCATATATATAATAAAATAACCTAATATTTGCAAAGTAAGATTATGTTTTGCTTATTGATGCAAACAAATCGCTATATATATATTTTTTTTAATGCTTTGGTTTTTTTGTCAATAGTTTCTTGTATTTTATATACAGACATAATATCGTGTTCCTTAAAAAATGTTTTTTGTTCCATTCAATGGATAAGTTCTTTCGTTAGTTCTAGACAATGGTCAATGGAAATGTTTTATGTATTTTCTGTTTCCTCTACATCAGTATCCTCAGAACTTGAAGAATCAGCATCTTTCCTATTCAGTACTTCACAGATGACCTCGTCATCAGTTAATTGAAATACAGTCGGAGCATTTAAGTCAGTATTTAAGGAATCTTGTATAGTTTTTTACAGCGATTATTTCCGCATTTGAAATGCTTTTGGCATATTCTAACAATTCTTTGATAATTTCTTTTTCTTGTGACACAAGAAAATCAAAAAATTCGTTCTTTTCTTCTCGGTCAAGAAAAATTGAAAGATGCCAGATATTATACCAAGCTTTGTTCAAGGAATTAAATGCATTAGCAATACTCCAAAGACCATCTTTGATCATAAACTTTTTTGAGAATCTATCATTCCCTCTCTGGAGTTGCAGGATTCTAAATATGTTCGGATAAAAGCCGTTTTATATGAGCATTTTAACGAATTTAGAATACCCCAATCCATTGTCTGGATTAAAGATGTGTGATTCGGTGGTATAATGACAACTCAGACGTTGCCCTTTTCAAGAGTTTCTGCCTCAGGATGAACCAAACAGTTTATCCAAAAGAAGCAAAATCTCTGAATTATTTGGAAGCACTGCTTTATTACAAAAATTTTAGCTTCTGAAACAAAATGCTTTTTCAACCATTCTGTAAAAAATTCTTGGGTCATCCATGCATGTTTATTACTTTTGTAAATAGCAAGCAAAATCTTTAAATTTTTTAATGCTCGAAGTCTGGCACTTTTGCTAATAACCAGCAATTTGCACTTATGAGTGCCTGCTGCATTTCTGCAAGCAAGAACCGTAAAACGTTCTTTGCAGTCCTTAATGGATGGTGCGCTTTCTTCTGACATTACATGTTTTTTTTTGCAACTTATTTCTAGAATAACCCTGTTTTGTCAGCATTGTACACCAGCTATGGTGAGTACTGACCATCAGAAATTACACTGGAAAGTTTGTCTTAACGTTTCAGCACTTTCACTATCCACAGAGGCTTTATCCCCATAAATGCTTTATATTCTCTATCCATGATACTTCTTGAATTTGTAGAACCACCCAGAATAATCACACTTGCTTGTTAGGCCTAACTGTTAATACACTACTGGCCATTAAAATTGGTACACCAAGAACGCGACATGCTACAGACGTGAAATTTATACAAAAGGAAGAAGGTGCTGTGATATGCAAATGATTAGCTTTTTAGCGCATTCAGACAAAGCAGGCACCAGTAGCGACACCTACATTGTGTTTAAATAAGGAAATTGTTCAGACGGTTCCTCATACACAAATTGCATTTGAACATTGTTGCCTGGTGAAAAGTTGTTGTGATGCCTCGTGTAAGAAGGAGAAATGCGTACCAGCACGTTTCTGACTTTGATAAAGGTCGAATTGTAGCGTACCGGGATTGCAGTTTATCTTATCACAGTATTGCTGCTCGCGTCGGTCGAGATCCAATGACTGTTAGCAGAATATGGAATCGATGGGTTCAGGACGGTAATACGGAACGCCATGCGGGATCTCAACGGCCACCTACCACTAGCAGCCGAGAAGACAGGCATATTATCCACATGACCGTAATGGATCGTGCAACCACGTCACGAGCCGCGAGTCAAGAAACGGAGTCGTTTGGAAGACAACAAGTATCTGCACGAACAGTTCGACGACATTTGCAGCAGCATGGACATTCAGCTTGGAGACCATGGCTGCGGCTTCCCTTGACGCTGCGTCATAGACAAGAGCGCCTTCAATGGTGTGATCAACGACGAACCTGGGCGCACGAATGGCGAGACATCATCTTTTCAGATGAATCCAGGTTTTGTGTACAGCATAATGATGGTCGCATCCGAGTTTGGCGACATCGTGGTGAACGCACACTGGCAGCGTGCATTCGTCATCGTCATACTGGCCCATCACCTGGCGTGATGGTATGGGGTGCCATTGGATACACATCTCGGCCACCTCTTGTTCGCATTGACGGTGCTTTGAACAGTGCATGTTACATTTCTGGTGTGTTATGACCCGTGGCTTTACCCTTTATTCGAGCCCTGCGAAAAAAATTATGTTTAATATCCAGGTAATTTTCCATTACTTCTCAGGCTCTTGAACCCTTGACAGTAGCTTGCATCAGATACTGATATTCTGAAATACCACAATGGTGATGAAGTTTTTTTCAAGTGACTACAAAATGAAGAAGACAGTTTTTTATATCACCAAACTTCATTTAAATGTATCATCAAATTCTCAGCAAATCTATTTTCCAATGACTTTAACCATACTAGAACTTTGAACTTATCCACCTTGTAAAAATCCTTGTTTTCCTACTGGAGAAATGCCAAGTGGGAACCAGCAGAGTATGAGAGGGGAAATCAGAGGTCCAGCCAATCGAGTCAATGAACTTCAAAGAGAAGGCGTGAAGGTCTTGCTGCGGAGACACCTTAAATTTTTATTCTATTCTCTGTGATTATTAATAAATGAGTGTCCTTTTGTCTGTGGTGTGTGTATTTAAATGTAATAAATAACTAGCTCAAATTCGCTTTTTATTTTGCTAGACGACAACCTTGAAACAAGTCACCTAAATTTTTAGCCTTCAAGCAATCCTTGTAAAAGTAGATTGAATAATTCTCAGCTAGGTAATTTAAATTTATGCCAGCCCTTATTCTTAGGAAAAACATCAACTTATCATATATTTACTAATAAAAAAATATTACTAACTGATGTACCTTCACAAACTTCGTACCATGTTCTTCTATAATTTGCACTTCATTTTCTAAATCTGTGTCTTTATTCTGTAGAAGCACAACATTAAAATTTTTTTTCATTAATTCCTCTTAATTTTGCATATTTGACAACTTTAACACTACTTGAACTTCATTTTTATCCACTTCCACACAATTCAGCCAAATTTTAATGCATAAAACAATCTTCATAAAAAAGATTAATTATCTTGTGAAGCTTTTTCAAATTATTTAGATCCTTTCTAACATGAAGAATTCAAAATACTAATGCAGAACTTTCTTGGTTGCAGATGTTAAAATACAGTAACAAGAAATTTTTTTTACAGTAAAAGCATTAAACAGCTTGGTGTTATAATGATTGGTTAGTTCAAAAACAATTCTAAAATATTAAGATCACTCTGAAAAGTATCTTTTTCACCCGCATTTAATCATAAATAAAACACAACCAAAGTTTTCACATGTAAAACACTGTAACAATATAACACAATACAAAATAATAATTTTACAAAAATAAAATATACTTACCAAAATTTGGATCAGCAGCAATCATTTCTTCAACAGTCTTCGATAAGCCTCCAAGAGATGGATCCTCATACCAGCCTACATACTAAATAATAAAAGATATTTACAAAAATATATTGACAAATTAAAAAATTACTAAAGGAAACATAAGTCAATTTTACATTATATGGTAAATAAATTAGAAAATGATTATAAGAAACATCAAACTATAGATAAAATTGGATACTCTGGCTACTCTGTTTAGAAGATTATAATTTATTTACATGATTATGATTATTTTTCATGTCATTCAATAAGAACTTTGTATATATTTTAAAACATTTTTGAGGTAAAAAATTTAAAATACTAAGGTATGAAAATTATTTCAATCATTACAGTTTTTATATATTTTTCTCTGTAGATTTAAAAAAAATGAATGAAAATATTAATTAGAAATCTTGCAAAATAATTAAAAATTACTTTGTTTTATATACTGAACTTTAATTTGTCACATTTTAAAATGAATAAATGAATAAAATAAACTGTAAACTTTAGAGTGACATTCTTGCATTTTTTTCATTGTATACATTATTTCTAAACATTTAAAATTGAATAAATAAGTGCATTAGATTAATATGTGCATTAGATGCCAACATAATTGAATTATTGTATAAAAAAATTTGATTTTTAAGAAATCTCAGTAGAAATAAATGCTAGTTTAATAGGTAAAAACTTTTAATAAACACGAAAAATATCCAATTCTTTCCTATAACCAATGTTGCAATTTTAATAAAGCACAAGACTATTGTGCAATTCTATCATAAAAACAGATTTTTTTAATTTTTATAAAAAAAAGACTTAAATTAAGAGCTTAAAACAAATTGCTTAAATACTTAATGTGTGTCCTTAAAAACAGACATTAAAACAAATATTAAAAATTCTCAATCTATAACCAAAACTGCACATAATAAAAATTAATTTAAAGCATAAAAAAAATTAAAAATTTCGTTTGTAAATAATAATTATTCTCAATAATACACTATAATACAGTACTTAAATCACAAATAACTTGATACACTTTACAATTATGTAATAAAATATTTTTGGGAATCGTAAAATTATGGGGTTTTTCAAATAGCATAACAGTTTAATTTTACTATTGTACATCTATCTTACATGAGAACTTTTAAAAAACAAAATATTTAACAAGTAAAATTTCGATTTGAAAAAAAAATTAATATTTAAAGCTATTTGTTTAGCAAGCAGATAAAAATTTTATTATACATTGTCTAGCAGAGTACTTAAAATTTTAAGTTTTCTCATTAATTATTGAAATTCTGCGGCAATTATTCACTTTAATCATTGCATAAACTGAAAACCTTTTTAAGCTGAATATTAAGAATTTCTTTCATTAGGAATATAACTCTAATATTGATAATTAACAGCTGTTCGATATAATTAACTTAACACAGAATTGTGGCGCAATAACCTATAATAAATAAAATCTTATCAATTGTAATTGACTGCTTAAATAAGTTAAGTTTTAAATATAGAAAGAGTCCAATAAAAAAGTAAATTTTATTAAATAAGAATATAAAATTATTCATCAAATCGTTTAAAAAAAATTTTTATAATTTTAGTATTTTGAAAAGTACAAAACTTAAAAATATTAACCAAATTAACCTTCATTGCAAGCAACAAATAAAGTCATATTATTAAAAAAATTATGTAAAATGCTTTGTTCATTATACCATAACTTTTCAAACTTTAATCTTCTACAAAGAAAATTTCAAAATAACCCAATACATATTAAAAATTCCAAAATTATATTCCTTTCCTAAGACCTTTTAATTCTCTAATTTTAATCAGCTTAAAGAAGAAGCACACAGTTAGAAATAATAAACTTAGTCAAAATGTACACACACACACAGTACTAAGAATTCATATAAAATATGTAAATGTTACCAAAAGTAAAATCGATTTTCAGTAGAGCAATTCATTTTATACCTGAGACAGTGCAGCATCATATAGTTTACATGCTTGATCACTAGCAGAAGACAGATGCAACCCTTCTTTTCTCCATTCCTTAAAAAAAAATAGCACTTGTTATTTTTGTTTTGAAATGAAAGTTTATTTATTTTTCTGATTTAATCAAAAAAAATTACTATTCTTTTCAGAAAAAGAAAGATATTTTTTAAATAATTTTAATTTTTAATAAAAACTATCTCTTAAACACACTTTTTAAAAAATAAATTTTTGAATATTTAAAAAACAGGAAACTTATAATGAAAAATTTTACTTGCACAATATTTTAAAGTTATAATGCATACAGCAAGAAATCCAAAATTGCATGAAAGAAAATCAAGTATGGAAAGAAAAGCTGGAAGAATTTTATACTGGAAAATTTAACTTCAGTAATTTCTTTACCACCAATACTGATAACCAAAATATTGCCAGTTGCAAATTTGGAAGCATAAGTTCTCTTGTCATGACCAGCACTGTTATACTATTTGAGAATAAGTATAATTATCTTTCAGAAAATCCAAAGAAAACTACTATTGTTATCTTTACAAGAGAAATTTTTCGCCTTAAGAACATAAAATTCTATGGTCAAAATTTGTCTGTTCCTAGGAAGTAAAATATTTTATTTTGAAATTAATTTTAACTAAAATTGGTAGATAAGTCATAGTTATGATAGACCCAAAGTCTTCTGAACTGAATTTTCAGAAAAATACTATTAATAAAAAATAAATTTTAATAGCTAAGTTAACTTATTGGTTCTATAATTTACTCAATTACTATTAAGGGGTCAGTTGTCTGATGACTTTAGATGAAGAGTAAAATTAGGCAAAACAAATTTAATAAAAGTTTGAAGATCACATACAAGAACAACTCTTAAGCCGTTGCTTGAAATTCCCACTCACTAGATTCTATGCTCTGATTTGCATGAATAAACATACATAAATTGTTAACAGGCAAACTACTCATGATACTTATCTTAAGATAAAATTAACACTGCTGAGGCATCATCTCTTTAGCATGCTATTTGATCAATAAAATTGCAGTAAATAATTGTTTCCAGCTTTAAATTTTTCCTATAAAAAAATAAGCAATTTTTCCTTCAACAGGACTACAATTCATATAATACATTCATCAAATTTTTTCTTCAGATATTTTGCTAAATTATACATTTCAAAATTTTACTTTTTATTTTCTTTTAAATATGAAAGCAGATGATATATAATTTTTCAAATAAGATAGAATACAACTAATATGTTTACAAAAGAGTAATGTAATGTTAAATGAGGTATTTTACATGTTAATAAATAAGTTTCATATAATTATTAAATTATAATTGCTGGGAAGATTTAAATTTTAGAATACTTAGAATATAAAGTGAATTAGTGGCATTTAGGCAAAAATCTTGCATGAAATCTTTATGCATATGCATAAATAGATATGAGTGATTTTCTCTAATTCAATGTGTGATATCTTTCTAAATACATAAATTTATTAACACAATTTACATTAATTAAAAAATATTTCAATTTTTTAGAAATCAAGATAAAAAATAACTAAGTAATGGAAAAAATACATTATTTATTTACTATATGCAATTTTTTAAATTTTATTTATACTAACAAAATACTGAAAAATCACTTAAACTGGTAAAAAAAATTATACAGGATTTACACTGGAATTGTATCCATTCAAATATACTGTTTTAATTTTGAAGAGAGAATACAAATAATCAATAACTAAAGAGTTACAATTAGTTCATTCATTAATCGGCAATAAATTTTAAGAACTCTATTTCTATTTTCTCTTCCTTTTGGTGAAATGAAATCGAAAAAATTCTTTCATATTAAGCTATTGTATTCTGAATAACTTGAGCTCCAATTTAAATTGTTCAATTTAAATTTCTCTATTTAATAAAAAATAACTTTAGTTAGGAGATTTTTCTCAGATAACTTTATTCTTACCCCAATAATTGTTCGATATTAAAGTATTTCCCAAATATTCGTAAACTAATCTGCCAAAATATAACACAGTTATTTTCTGTTTAACTTTTACCATTTGAAATAATTTTGCAACATAGGTTTCATATTAAGCAAGGTTTAATCTGATCACAATTGAAGCTATTATTATAAAGATAACTAGGTGTACCAATCATTTCAATAACACATGATTTTTTATATTTCCTTTAAAAATATATCTAATAAGCATATATTAAGTTAAATAGTATCTTCTTTAACAAAATTTTAAGATTTTTCTCATTGTTTTAATTACTCTTTCCTACTCTGCTCCAGTAATTAGGCATTATTGTTTATTAGACAATATTTTTTTTTTATTTCCAGAATAAAAATTCTAGAAATAATGATTAATGACTAAAATTAAATACTTTCCTGTATCAAAAAGAGTTTATACATGGCAATACTATTTCTGAAATTTTAAAATATATATATATATATATATATATATATATATATATATATATATATATATATATATATCATTAAATGTATATCATTATATCATTAAATATCATTAAATATATATATATATATATATATATATATATATATATAATTAAATATATATATATATATATATTTTACACAAGTGGAAATTAAATAAATAAGAGATAGAATATATAAGATTATTAAAGTTGGACTGAGGACATAAAAGCCATTTTTAAGAGACAAAATTGGTGGAAACTCACAATCGACACAAAATATTAGAAAAATATCCCAATTGATGCTGCAAAAAAATATTAAATGTAATTTTAAAAAAAGTGCATTCATTGATCTAATTTATTATATATAAAGAAGCATTTTAAAACAGTGATATCAGATAAATAAATATCAACTCAAGTTTAAGAACATTTGAATTTACAAAGTTAATCACCCTAAAGAATTTGCATAATTATTCTCATCAACAATTTAAGCTAAGAATTAAAAGGCAACTAGGGCATTGAATTACTTTCTTCATGTTAAGAAAGTGTTTAACACTTAAATATGCTGCATATTCAGATAAAAACTTGAATCAAGCTTTTCTAACAAATGAATCCTCATATAGCATTTTTAAGGCACAATTATTAAAAACACTTTATGTAGGGCATGAAGTAGTTTTAAAAATAATTTTAAATTTTTAACAAATAATTTTAAAAATTATTCTTCATGATATTGACAGAAAACTTAATAAAATATGTTCTGAATATAACAAAATGAATCTTTTAACGCTTAAATATAAATAATAAAATTGCCCAATCTAAAGTAAATAAATTATTTCTAAATTAATTATATCTGTTAGTGATTAATCAAAATGTCATAGATTTTTATCAATTTATTTTTAAAATAAACACTCACATATCACTTGATGTTGAAATATCTAGTCCTTCAATAAATATAGAAGGGGTAGATTTGTCAGAAAAATAAAACAAATAAATACCATGTGTTCCTTAAAACAAAAATGAACATTATTGTTAATTTTTGCTTTGGATAAGAAAATTGTTAAGTTTTGAGGAAAAAATTTAAACTTATCTGTTTGAAGGAGAAAAATTATCTTTTAAAATGTGCATAAATGAAACATATTATTGTAAACTTAATATTTAATTCATTTTAGAAAAGAACATAATTTAGCTATGCCAGAGCAAAGCATTTAATGATATAACCTAAAAAAATTTTAATTAGTAAGTCTTAAGAATTAACCAAATTGTAAATATTACTCTTAAATTAAAAAGTGCTCAAGTAGATTGCAAAGAATGCAAATGAATTACATTCAAAGATTACATTCTTAATATAATAGCAAACACAACCTTACTCCATAAAACTTCTTTAAAGAGTAAAATGATTTCTTAATTAAAAATTAATAACATAAGGTCTTATGATGATACATGACTTTTGATAGATTCCAGGGAGTTCCTAGATGAAAAAGTTAATTAATTTATTCATACCAAATTTTCAGAGAATGGTTCTTTTGCATCATCTTAACTGTATGATGCTGTATATCAAAACAACTCAACTTTGTTTAAAATCTTATTTCCATGGAGAAAGTTATATTTTTTTAATAGAACAAATGCATAGCTATAGTTAAGTTTAAATTTGAAGCTCTGTTCAGTAAAATGTGCAAATGGAAGGATGCTGTTATTTCATCTTAAGATAATAATATTCTACTATAGTTTTTATAATTGAATATGCAAGGATCCTGAATTAAAATCCTACAGGTTCAATTACTTATTTTTTAGAAAGAATTAAAACTGCTTGAAAAGGTGGTGTTTAAAGAATAAATTTCAGATTTAAGTATCATATAATATTCATATTTAATATTGCATTTGTCACTATAATTTAATTTAATTTCATATTATAATGTGAATGAAAACCATCTACTACTCATGTAAGTATTTTTGGTCCTCTGGTTTTTTAAAATATTCCAAAGCAATAGCATATAATAAATTAATAGTCTATAAGTGAAACAAGGATTAAATAAGAATTATAAACAATTATGAATTTGTATTCTAAATGTGCAGAAAGCAACAAACTAAAAAAATAATGATCTTTTAAACAAAATGAGAAAAGGATTCCTAAAACGAACCGATTATATATGAAAACTTGATATGAGTTTGATTGAAATAATACACTGTCAAGATATAATTATGATATATAGAAAATTAGTACAAAAATCTCAAGTTATGCTGCGTAATAATATAAAGTTACAAAAAATTATCAAAATAAATGTTGCTTTTATTCATTGTTTTCATTAAGAATAAGTTTCTTAAGTATTAAAAGTTAATCCTTGTTAAATATATATATATATATATATATAAAATAAAAGTATGCATTATCATAGTAATGTAAGAGAGCTTTACTAAAGTTGCATATATCCTGGACTTTTATCAAAAGTATAAAATGACACACTTAAGTTTCAGAGAGGCAAAATTGTAGGAGCCCAACTAGATGAAGTAAGTGCGACCAAAAACATAATAATACTTAAGCATTTCTAGAGCTCTTGTTTAAAGTTATAACAGTGTATACACAATGTGATAAAACAAATTCAACAAAGCAATATAGTGAATGGAAGAATCTAAATGAACAACTAAACTTTGTAACTGAATGCTTATTAGATTATCTTTAAATTTTGTGCAAAAATTAAAACTGCATAGTAAATAAACTGATAACTTTATAAAATAACTTTAAATATATATTATAGCTCAATTTATAATTGGAAATACTTTTAATTTAAGTTTTATCTCAATTCATTTCTACTCATATGTTCTTGTTGTGAGATAAAAAAAAAATAAATAATAATAAATAAAAAATAGGTAGTCCGTAAACAATAAGCCTTATTTAAATTTCATATGGAAGATACCTAAAAAGTTGACTTGCTTCTATTCCAATATGCATGTATACAGGGTAAAAAGATAAATGTGACACTTAGTCTTCATTGTTCAGTAGAGAGCAAAATTAAATCAAGTGTATTCCACCTCAAAGAGCAAATTTTAAAACTAGATCACAATTAGATCTGTGGGAGAAGACATTAAGCTCTCATATTATAATGAGATTTGTATCTTAATATGGAAACAAAAATGAATGAACACTTTAATGATAATAAATTATTTTATTAGAGTTAAACTTGAAATTTAATATTTTTTTATTAAATATTGAACAGAACAAAGTTAATCAAATCAAAAACTTCTTTCTTTTTAAAAATATAATTATTTATTAGTTTATATTGTACACTAATATTACAAATATACACAAAGGACAAATGATTTCATTCTAAATCTTTGAATTGGAATTTTTCTAACATATTTTTTATGTGTAAATAATTTTAAGAATCATTTAATATTTTATTAAGAATTGCATCTATAAATTGATTAAATATCAGAATTGGATCTATAAATTGATTAAATATCAGTCGCTTTTTCAACTGTGTTAAATCGTCAATAGAATCAGCTCAAACTCCTTGACAAATTAAAATGAATTAATTTGTTCAAATGAAATTAAAAACCAACTACAGAACAGAGCTCAAACTTTCAAAGAATTTTTCCTCTCTTTTCTGTGTTCTAACAAATGAGGAGGAGAGGAGAGTTTTTCCCCCATTCCATGCTCTTGACTTACAGGGAGGATAGACAAATTCAGCATAGTACTTTTTCATCAAATATCTGATATCCATTGATAATTGTTCTAACAATGTCTAAAATGCTGCAGATACCATTTTTTTTTCAAGAATAAATCAAGTTTTCATGTGTTATATAAAAAAGAAATCAAATAAAAAAATTAAAAACATATCAGATCATAAAAAATAAAAAAGTGAAAAAAAAAAAAAAACAATTTGTCAGGTACAAAAGTTTGCAAAAAAAAGATTTTTGTAAATGTTACTTCGTAAATGGGAGTTAAAATATGTTTATGGTTTCAGATAGTGAATAACCAATAGTTCATGAAAACAAGTGTCTACTGTATCTGCATAATACAAATCCAAAAAGAAATATAACTCCAATAAAAAAAATTATCAGAAGAAAACTTTACTTAAATGCTAATCCTTTACAATGATATGCATTTAAATGTTCCTTTGCAACCAATATCAAATAATGTTGCTGATCATTTAACATACCATAGTGGAGCAGTGAAAATACAAAAGTGTTTGTATTTGTCACTTAAGTCTTTTTTTTTTTTTTTTTTTTTTTTTTTGCACATAAGGGATAATTAGACTGCGACCAGCAGTTTAAAGATTTAAAGATGGCAGGACATAAAAGATTAAACTCAGAATAGCTGACAACTAAATAATGAGCCTTTATTTCAATATTTTTTAGTTCAAGTCCCACTTAAAAACTATAAGTCCCTGCCCAATTCGCTTTCATGTACAAAAAAAAAAAAATGACCATACAGTATCAAACGAAATATCAGGGCCATTATCTCAATATGTTTTTTATTTTACAGAAATAATGCATCATAAAATTACAACTTTTATAATAAAAAATAAATAAAAATTAAAGCATTGAAAAATGTTTAAATATATTTAATCTATAAATTTTTCTATACTGTCAAATAAGAAATATAAACAAATTAGTGTTTATTTTTCATTTTTTAACTCATCCTTATAAAAATTTTTAATTAAAGAAATATTTCTCACAATCATAAATTCTTAAGTAGTATTGTAAGATTTAAAATAGACAATCTTTATTCTAGCCATTTTCAATTGGTTCAAACTAGCATTGTCAAATTGGTTGATTACGTTTTATGGCAAAAGGTACAAAATAGAAGAAACCTCGCCCTAGACTTGTTTAAATCTCCAACCATATTTACTTTCAAAGAAATATATTTTGACAAAAAGGCACGATGTACATGAATCATATATTTCAATATTTTTGTCAATATGATTAATAATTTGCGCTCATGTGTCAGTATGGGTACTTTATTAGTTAAGGAATACATATTTATATAAGATATCTAGATAAAATGTTTCAAGTCTTCCTGATAAACACCAAATAAATGAATACTATAGACAACATTGGAAAATTAGCCATTTTGAATTTATGAAGGATAAATTTTTACCTCGCTTGCAAATGAGTTTCATTATATATATATATAAGGTCCTGATATAAAAATATTTCATTTTAAATCTTTTAATTAAGATTTATATTACTTCAAATATTTATGTAGCTCTGATACTTAGGTATTTATTCTTTTACATCACGTGTTTACAGACTAAGATAATTTAGTCTTTTTCAAATTTATTCACCTGCTTTTTCTGTACTTAGAATAATCCCAGTAAATCCATCTTATTACAAAATCCTTTGGAACAATTTCCAATTTCAATGTTTCCTGAATTGGTTTAGGTGTTCACATATCAGAAAACAAATAATTTTTAAAATTTAAGCATTCATAATATAAATCTTCAAATGTATACATTTTTAGATTTATTCTAATAAAAGACTTTTTCCTTTGAATCACATTTAAAACCTACATGTATCTTTTGAATTTTGTGGTGAACAATTTTAACAATTAAAAAATAAATGGATAATTATTGATTATCCAGTTGGAAAAAACAAAGATGCCAAATACTAATACATTTATATTAAAGTTTAAAAAAGATATCACACAGTTGAGAGATCTATACTTCCACTTAATTATGATTCTATAAAGCAACAGATTGAAATATTATTCCATTTCCTTCTTTATGTACATTAAGTATTAAATGTTTTCAAATACATTAAAAAAAAATTATGTGATTTACATTATAAACTCAATCACCATTTGTCTTAGATTAAATACAATATAAAAAGGCTTTGTATATTAATATAACATTGGTGAAATCATAAAAATATGTGTCCCAGAATTAATAATAAATCAGAAATCTAATTAAATTTATAAATGATGAATCTCGCACAAGCTGAAATTAAGAAAAATAAGCATAATATATAACTATGTCAATCAATATCAACAAAATGGGCCTATGAAATTAGTTTTGCTCATAATCAGTTTAGTTCTATTTGTAAATGGATTATGGAATTTTATTTCGTGTTAGTATAAAAGATTTTAAAATATTAAACAAGCAAGTTTCACAAAAAGCAAAGAAGCAATCATGACAAAATCAATGAAAATCTAAGGTAAGCTAACATAAATATCAATGCCAATTTTTAAACTGAGAATTAGTGAAAAGATAGAGAATGAGTAAAATAAAAAATTACTAAATATAATATTAGATAATTTGAGCACTTTCAACTTGAATACAATTGCAATCAATATTTCCTCGCTTTCAAATTCTAATGAAATAACACTACATTCTTAAACTTCCCGCCAAACAAAGCACTGTCAGCTAATAAAAATGTCGCCTATAAAATCAAACGCTAAATAAACTTACTTTGAATGGTCATACATACAATAAATCTTTCGTCTAAAACATTATTTTAAGTAATGAGAAATCTTTAGAATATGAAGAATATCGGAACTGCTTCGATTTTGACAAACGTAACCATTTGACAAAACGACATCTGACAAGTTTGACAGATTTCGTTTAAAAAAGTACACAATTCTTGTATATTATTTTAATCAACAAAACTCACATATGAGATCTACAAAAATAAATTTGATTCTGAATACTTTTAAGATGTTCGAATGTTATCTATTTTAACTAGATGGGAACAGCAAATAATCTATCTGAATTGCAACATATTACACAAACATTAATCAGCGATATGAAAAGTGACGATTTTAACAATATACGAGTATGTGTGTAAAAGAAAGCATAATTAAGTCATAAATATACATACATATACAATAATAACTTACAGAAACACCACGCCAAAATTGTCTCATCATCGGGCAGTGTGCCTTCTCACTCTGGCATTGCGAAAATAATATCGCGCGAGTCGCTTAACAGTTTTATCAACAAATAATTAAGAAAACAACTTAACATCTACTGCCATATTCTTTATCTGTAATTTTCGAACCAGAAAAATGAAGCCACTGAAAAACATATAACTTGGTGATTGCATATGACGTCATTAAGTCATAAAAGAGTGTAAATGTTACACGAATTCAAGGAAAGGAAATGGATGTGATATATTACGTTTTATATGTAACAGGCTTATTTAAAGTGTAGTCCAAACACGAATTATGGAAATATTTAAATTTATACCCTTTTATTAAAATATAAATGTTTGCTGTATGATTCATATATAATTGATTCATTGATACTTATTTTTAAATACAAATTTAAATAAAAACATCCTAGTATGATGTATTAAAACTACTAATAAAGATTGAAATACTTTATTTGTTTACTGCTATTTAGCGACTTTATACATCTTTGGGGAAGGAGAATAACTTCATTTACTTTTTCATCCATTTCCTATCGTTATAAATTTATATTTATACTTTTAAAATGCAAAAACTTTTCCCTTTTGACAAAAGTTCACATCTTGTGAAATGCTTAAAAAATATCCTTAAACAATTCCATGAGGTATATTTTAACACACGTGAGAATTTACACTTTGAATTATATGTGTACGCACTTGGTTTTATATTTCCAAAAATAATCAACCACTAACTATCAATGTCTTTTTACCATCGTTAAAACTTTACAAACGTTAAATGTGTATATAAATATTCAATGACTTTCAATATTTGTAAGTAGCATATTGCATTGTCTTTTAATTTCCAAATTTTTGCATCAAATTTTTAAAATGGTATGAATAATTATATATTATGGATATTTACTAATAAAATTAAAATATATAAGAGTATTTTAGATGGCCTCGACGTCATAAAAAAACAAGCAAAACCGAAAAAAGAAAAATTGAAGATAAAAAGGAGTTTTTAAAATGAAAACTGGACGAAGAAATACTTTTTTATTTAGGAGAATAGTGAAGCTCGCTTTGATTAATTTGCATGGATTTTCAGTTGGTTTTTGATGATTGCAATTTGAAACGATATTATATTCAAAACCATGCCATAGAATATAATGTATAGTACGGCATTTGCCGAAAAGGTAAAACAAACTAAAAAAAAAGGGGGTTATCACCTGAACAAAAATTTTTAAAAAGACAACTACTAAAAATAATAAAATTTCAAAAACAAGTTGTGTAGCAAATTTAGTAACGAAAAAATCCTAACCCTAATTGATGATCAATTTATAAAAGAATATTTGGAAAGCATAGCCAAAATAAATTTTCCGGAAAAAAAATGTTAGATTTTTCAAAAATCAGTTTATAATTCTATAGTCAGACAAGAATTGGTGAGTTGGAGAATTCAATTGAAAAGTCTTTAAAATGCAAATGTATCAATTTTGAATTTTATTCGTTAACCACAGAAGATAGCATTGACTCTTCTAATAAGGTACAATTTAAATATTTATCAGAGGAATCGCGAAGATCATTATAATATCAAGAAAGAAATGATTGCTTTAGTATCGTTAAAAAGGACATAACCAATCTGTACATTTATTCTAAGTAATGAAAACAAGGATAAAGTTTTCCTTGTCTTTGAAACATTTATCAGTTATCCTAAATGATGAAGTTCCTGCCATAGTTGGTAAAAAAGGGGAACTCGTTAAAATGGTTAATAATGAAGCTGACGCTGCCTGAAATATAATCTTAATGGCATACCTTTGTATTGTACATAAGAGCAATTAATGTTGAAAATTTTTTTAAATGGTAAGTGTAATAAAAGTTCACATTAGCGAAAAATATTATTTTGATCTTATTAACCATAATGTGTTTGATTGTTGATTTACTAGAGTGGTCAAGGATTTATTTAGTATGAATAATTAAAAATACGTATTTTTGTTTCCTTTCACTCTCAATTTACTTATGCTTTAATACAAGAATCCTTACGATTTCATTCACAAGAAATTGTATTTTTTAAACTCCTTTTGATAATGCTGGATTATAATACTTGCTTTCGAAAAGTGAGTTCCATAATTCATACTTGAAGAGCATTTTAAAATTAAGATTGTAAAAAACGAATTGCATGGGAAATGTAAAAAAAAAATGTTCTTGAATTAGTTACAAATTACTAGACAAATTCTTATTACGAGACAATTCAATTTATATAAATACAATCCTTATTGGGTTTGTTCACTGAATTTTTGTCAGGAGTTGAATGGAGAACTGTTTCATAGAATAAATTGAAACTTCTATGCGAGAGCCGGCCTTTAACTTACTTAAAATGAAAACATGTTATGTTTCGAAAATTTGATTATAGCATTTGTCATTCATTTAAAATATAATTAATTTTAATTTGAATTATATAAATCATTTAAAATATTATAAATTGCTCATGCCGTAATGTAATTAATTTAAGCGCTAAGTGAGATTCTTCTCCAGAGACCTCGCTTCAGAAAAGAAGTATGTAGTTCTTTTTTTTCCCTTTAAATTTGTCATCAATGTGTAATCGGTGGGAGTAGAAAAAATAGTTATGCCTTCAAATCCCCCTTCTACATTTTCACAATGTAATTTTTCCTAAAATTAATGATATAATTTTTATTTATTTATTTATTATTATTATTATTTGAAAAGTATTGTTTTTGCTTTCTGCCGGGAAATAGATTTCGTCTTTTTTCAATATGGCATGTATATGCTAGTGCATTTCTGCTGATGTGGAAGAAAATAATCCCGATTTCAATATTTAGTAATTTCATATCTAAAAGGAGTTTTCAAGTATTCTGCAGTTTATTCAATTTGTTTTCAGATAATTTATAGCTGATATTTGGTTTCGCGATGCAAAATATCGTTTTGTGACGTTGTTAATTAAATTAATATGTAATGCGTAGCCTTTTATGTTTTAAACTGCCTTTTATGTTTTAAACAGCCTTTTATGTTTTGTAATGTATAGCCTTTTATGTTTTTGTAGAACAAAATTTCCACGTTTAAACTAAAACTTCATTCCAAAGAGATTTATTTAATTATTTGCGCTTTTATTATTTCAATTTACAATGGTAAAATGGAACAATATACGTTCTGTTTTTATTGCATTAACTGTCAGTTCATAACTACATTAGAACTTGGAATACGTTTTGTAATGTGTACACTTTTATGAATTTAACTTTAAATACAAATGTTTAAACATTTAATTCAGATTCATAATTTCAATCATTTGGATTTTTGTTTACTTCATTACATCGAATAAAAAAGTATTAATGTATAAATTAATGTTTTCAAAGGAAAAATACTCTATAAAGTAGTAGCACCCCCAAAATCTAGAAACATGTTTTTCGTCGGTAAAATCGACACTATATATTCATACGTAAATGAGGTGTGAATAATAATACATTCAATAAATCAAATGTATGTTGTTTAAAAGGAACGCAGCGAAAAGGGTAAGTTCAGCTATTATCATTATAAGCTTTAAGATGAGTATTCTATTCCTATTTCCGGCACAACATTTGCGATAACAGAAATGTAATAATAAAGGGAATTTAGAATAAAAAGGAAATTATATAAAATTTATAAAAATATTGTGGAATAAAGACGATGATAAGGATTATTTAAGAGGAAGTTATATTTCTAAACGATCAAGATGATTAAACATTTTTAGTTATAAATTTCATCCTAAAGATATATAATTCGTTTCATTGTATAGTATTCTAAGAGTTATACTACAATCTTATACAAAGATTTTTAATTCTTCTTATCAGAAAAATAATTCCATTTTCGTTTTTTCCTATGAATCCATATTTTAATGAAATATTTCGCAACTGTTTTTGTTTTGATGAAGAAATAGTGATAAGGGATGAAGTAGCTTAATTTGCAGAGGCGTATTGATTGTGAACGGAAAATTGATTGAATTTGGTTTTAAATGAAAATTTTTGTACACATAGAATCATTTCCACTTTGTAAACTCCTTTATATATCTTAAAACAAGCTGTTCTCTTAAATACCGTGTCGCGAATCGTGAAAAATTAGTCATGGATTTGATGTGTTTTGCTCTGTAGATAATGTTTCTATAAAAATTCGTTGTGTTTGGATTAAAAGAGACACAAATCTTCATCGGTGTTATATTTCTTACAAACTTATCTAAAATATTCTTCAAGTTGATTTTTATGAATTTTACCTTGTATAGTGTTGTCAGCTTTTTATACGTATTCAGTTTGATGTGAAAAGTTTAAACTACACTTTATTAAGGACCTTTTGTTTTTCTAATTTCTAAGATGCAGGGATTAGATTTGATTTACCATCCTACGGTCATCTTTTTCTGCAATGGCTAGTTTCGTTAAGAACTACATTTTAAAGTTATGATTAATGAAGATTTGCTTTTAAATAAGTAGGATACTTTTTACGTGGAACACGAAATTCGTGAATTGTATTAAATGAGAATTTTTAAAAGAACAATCCATGCTGTCATTATGATTATTGATATAAGTATTGGTTAAAACGCGAAAAGTTAGTTAAAAAATAGTTTAAATATTTATTTACATTTCACTCATTTATGGCGCCTTTAAAATGAAAGAAATGATCCCCATGGCACTATTTTTGCCTTGTTCGTAACGAGTGCAATGTCTCAGGTGGTACCCATCTCGCTAAATGTTTATTTTTTCTTTCATCATTACCATTCTATTTTCTATCATTGCTTACGTTAAGAGTTTTGGAGAGGAGTAGAGAATTTAGAATGGAGCTTTCCTCTTACAGTTAACTAGACAAATAGATTATTGAATAAATGAAGCTAAGCAAAAGTAACTAGCAATATAATGTAGATCTATTTATATTAAAAAAAAAAGTTTAAAAAAAATATTTCCCGTGAGATTAATCTCTTAAAATTCAAATAGTAAAAAAAAAAAAAATTAAGCAAATTATTATATCTTGAAAAATTTTAATTATATTGCATTTAAACTGTATTAAGAAAGATTTATGTATCTCATAGATTCTTTAAGAAAATGTCATGATGCGGATACTAGTTTCTAGATCTACTATGTCTCAATTCATCGACGTAATTTGCGAATAAATGCATGCCAGTCATATGTCTTAGGATTGATTAAATGTGCTGAAATTGTCATTGTTTCACTGGCATACTTTCCTGTACCTAGTTGGAATCTACCAGCAATTTATCTTTAGTAATTTAGAAGCAGGAATCAAGCACAAAACACCCTCACACTTAACCTGTTACCCTCAGAGGTGTCACATTACTTGGAGGACATTGCGACCACGACCTATTTAATATGCATCAGCTACCTTTAGAGAACATGACAGATATTTGGCTTAGAAGGGGTTCGAACTCACTACCGATAATGAGAATGATGCCCTAACCAACCAGGCCATCGTAGCCTCTCGTGTCCAAGATGTGAGAAATCAAGAGAACATATTGGCTATGGCAATCGTCCAATATTTCCGGAATCATGGAAGATGAGGAAAGTGTATTTAATTTGCAGCTATGCTTTGTTTTGCTTTTGATAGTCTCGAAAACAGAATACAGACATGGGCTCTAACATATTTAAAATATAACGACTACATATCAAAAGGCCGATAATATAAGCAAGTGTTCATTGACTCGTATATCTAATTTCACCCCATATAATTATTCCATTTGTGGACTAAGATTATTATGTTAAATGCATGGGGGTAATGGGCATTCCCATAAGGATGTCAAATGTGGATGCTTTTATAATCATGTTATATACATGAGTATTCATCAGAAAAATGATATAATGTAAAATGACGTAACATTACTCCGCTAAAATTTCTCTTAAAACACATCAATGGAGGTTTTCTTGTCCATAATGTAACCAACCGTCATGATGGTCTACTTATGCCGTGATCACCATGCTGCTGCAAACATCGTGGAATTGTGAGTGTAGACACTTGTGTTAAAACAGATCTTTCAAATCTCTGAGTGCGCAGTTTCACTATACTATCTCTTCTGGGGCGTAGCAAGGAATGGCGGCACCAGTGCGTTAGCCACATAAATGAAAAAGCACAAATAATTCTCAAGTATTCATGAGAAATATGAGTATGTAGAAAGCAGAACATTGACTTTTTGTTGCTCAGAAATGGGAGGGATTAAACTTGGAACACTTCGATCCGAAGAACACTGTCACTCCAATTATGTGTCACGAGAATTCTTATTGAATTATTTCGACTCAACATAGTTCATAGCGTAATATTTAGAAGCTATTGTAAGGATTCTTTGAGTGTCAGTGTTTGCATATAATTTATCTTCCAAGATGGTATTTCAGGGATAATGGATAGTATTTATGTGTCGCGACAGAGTAAACCAGAAAATTCACATGCATACAATCGACATGTGTTCATGGAGAAGAGTGTACCGCAATATCCACCTGTTATTGATCAACAATAGCAATCGAACTTGAGATCTTTCAATTCGAAGAACGATGTCCAATCACTAGACTACGGTGAGTCTAACATTGGCCTATATTATGTAAATTCTCTTTTATATTTTAGTAAAATTTTATATTCCTTTACTTTTTTTGTAATATCAAACAAAGATTCCCATCCGCCAGTCAGTTTATGTAATTTTTTTTTATTTTTACAGACAGAAATTTTGTTGATTTTTTTAAATTACTTAAAACTCCTGGTTCCATTTGTAAATTTATGATATAGCTCTGGTCGTAACTTTTAGATGGTATTTTGTAGCATTTATCGAAAAACTGTTTTAGTTTTTCACTATATAATTGAATTATTTAAAAAATGTGATACAAAATGTATATAGGATAAGCTCATAATAAAAATACAATGCAAACAATAATAGAATGAAGTACCTACTTTAGATTTATAAAAACTATTGATAATTTTAAAAGCTCAGGTAAAATTTTAAATTTGAGACAAAATTTAAATTTAAAAAATCAAAACTAGTATTTGAATTGGAAATGTGTCAGAAGATTAATTTAGAATTAGTTAGAAAGATGTTTATTTTGCATATTAATAGAAATTTTTTTTAAAAAAGATGCAATTTTTAAATAATGAAATGATGTTAATATATATTGCAGATGTAAGTAAATTCACTTATTAACAACAATAATAATCTGATATATTAATTAAACTACATACATTTTCCTTGCCTTTGATGAAGCAAGTTGATCAATTACTTCATCAGTGCGATCACTTCGAATTTTTCGTTCTCCACTTAAAAATGTGAAGTCACTTAGGCTATCTTATTCCATGGTTGATCTTAAATATGTCAGAATTAATTTTAATTTATTGAACGAATATTCACAATAAACAGTTGATGTTGAAATAGTAAAAATCAGTTGAAATTACACACTCAGATTGGGGCAAACATCTTCATCATATGAAATTAGTAAATTAAAAAGCCTTAATGGAGTTTAAGATTTAATTTCTTGAAAAAACAAAGTGTTGTCTACTTATGTTTTCTTTTAATTAAATCAAAAATATTCTTAGCCAAATACTCTATATTTATAATACTTTCATCTTTTCCAAAACTGATACATTAAATATTATTTTTTCCTGCTTTTCATTATTCAAATGATCACCATGAATTACAGACTAAATTGTTGGTACCGGTTTAAATAGACCTCATGTGCAAAAATTAACTGTTGCACGACAAATAAATCATACAGGTATTACTGGTATTAAGAAAAGAAATTTTAACATACATATCTCATGGTTTTACTTTGGGAAGTTTTCACAATCGGTTATTTCACCTACAGTGAAATATTTATAATTATTTTTAATATGCTTAAGAAGACAACGAAGATTTAAAGATAATTTTTTTTTTTTTTGGCAAAGCAGCTTCAAAAATTAATTTAAAAATTTAAATGGAAATATTTCAATAAAGAAATAAAGCAAATAAAAAATTAAAAATAATAAATATCTTCTAGTAATGTAAAAAATTTAGCAAGTGTAAGTTTTAAATTCCCCCATATATAAAATCACATTATATTTCTTAGCATTCATACAATATCAATTATTATATTCTGCTTAATTTATTGAATATTTAAAATTTTCGGACACATTAAAATATTTTATTTCTTTTTTAATTATTCATTTCTATAAATTAATGTAATTTCCATAATATAATGCTTTTGGTAAAAATCATTAAAAATAGATCATATTTAATCATGAACTTTTAACGAAAAATAATGTATGAATTAAAGTGAATTAAAAATAAATACCAATACTAATTTTTCTGCAAGTAGTTTATATTCTTTAGTAAATTTATTTAAAATAAAAAATTAACTTCATAAATAAATTTGCTTAGAATGAAAAACATATTAAAAAGTTTTTACCGTAAAAATAACTAAAAGGCAGATTTTAATTGAGATAATAAATTAATAAAAATTAAAGTAAAAGTAATAAAATTTATTTTTTAAAAGAGATATTTAGAAAAAATACTATATGTTTAAAACGTACATTAGTTATATTTAAATGCAATTAATAATGTGTGCATGTGTCTAATTATTTTTCTTGCAGAAATTACATTGATAAAATATTATGTATACAAATAAAATCCTTATTCTTCTGGACCAAATTTTCAAAGTAGAAAACGTCCACATGGAATGGAGTGAATTTATATTAGGACGTCGGTCTCTGGCTACTTTAAAATAAAAGTTATGTTTAATTTCGATATGTTGATTATAACTTTAAAATTAATATAAAACTCAATTAACTCTCATTTGAATCACTGTAAAATTGTTTATGCTGCCATTTAATTAATTTAAATGATGGAACATTCTGCTTCAAAGTTCTTATCGTTTCAAGAAGAAGTTTTAACTATTATTAAAGTATAAAAAATATTTATGTCACCCATCTTCCCTTTTTTCCAACATTTCTACATGGTAATTTTTATTGATATGTACCATTTTTAATTGTAAATATCATTAAAAAACTAAATAAAAATAATGGTATCTAAATTTTTTCATTTTTGAAAAACTATTGTATTTGCTGATTGTATCAAACATAATTACCCTTTTCCCGATACAGCAGTGATAGGAAACACATTGGAACGTGCATGAAAAGAATCCAGAATTCAATCGTTAATAGCAATGTCACTAAAAAGAATTTCGAAGCATTAAACAGTTAATTCGATATGCTTTCATTCGTTATGCTGGAGATATTTCGTGGTATAAAACATCGTTTTGAACAAAGTAAAACAAACACGTTACTTTTTAGTATCGCAAAATTTTTTTCAAAAGTGATTTACACATTTTCAGCTAATTTTAAATTGTTTACGTGAAATACTGTGAATTTCTCTCAAAATTATTTTTTTCATTTAAGAAATATAGTTATTGATGGAAGTTAATTTAAAAGTTCATTACAGAAAATTAATCTTATAATTCACATAAAACTACTATAAATCCCTTTGAAATCTTTTTTTATATATTTTGTATTTCCATGCAAAAGAGATTCAAGTAGTCATATTTCCGTGTATGTATTCTAAAAATGTTTCTCCATGCAACATATTTTGAATTATCAAGAGAGTTTCTTACAACACTCTTGTATTTCCATATAAAAGAATTTAAAAGTGTTTCGAATCTTAAAAAGTTTAAAAAGTGCTTTAAAAAATGTTTTTAACAATACTCACAATTTTATGAAGTATAGTGGCTAGCCCTTAACATAGTTCCATTGACACAATAATCTTTTCAATTCTCATTCATGAATAAAAATTTTGAAATCTGTCTCTGCTGCGAACTCATTTTGATGAATCCCTCGCTTCAGTTTATTTTTTTATCATCTGATTTTTTTTTCTAATTTTCTAATTTTTATTTTTTGTCTAAGAATCTACATTTTTGTTGAAAAATCTCACAAATGTCTTGGGCTTTATCAAAGATACTACCGCTACTAAAGAAAACGAAGAATATTTATCAAATGACTTAAGGGAAGATGAGTTATATATCCATGAACTGCAACAAAGAAACCCTCTACTGCTCAAAATTTCTGTTAATGATTTTCGAAATGTGGATTCTAGTATAATTCGTACAGTCAGAACTAGAAAAAATAAGGATTATTAAATAATTTAAAACAAGCTGAAAGAGAATAAAAAAGAACTTTTATATGTCAAACAAGAAGGCAATGCTTTGATGTTGTGGCCGTCTGAAAAACAAATAAATTAGTGTTTGAACAAAAAATAGGTAATTTTTTGAGAAAAACTATTGTGAAATGCTTCGCTATATCAAAAAATAGAAAAATATGTTTTCAAACATATAGTTTTGAAACAAAAAGTGATTTTTTTTTATTGATTGTTACAAACATAAAAAAAGAATTGTTTTAAGTATAAATTTTACTCTCCATATGTTTCAAATATAATACAAACTGAATAATTTTTTAACACTAATTTATTAATAAAGAGTCAGTTTTTTTTTTAAATTAAAATCTAACACTTATTTTTTTTCTATTTTACGAATTATTTTATCAATCCCTACGAGTTTGCAAAATCGAGTATCTATTGTATTTCTACATGGAATGAAAGGAAGGGTTCCGTATGAAATAGAAGAATGATTCAAGAAAGATTTATAAAGCACTTTTATATTCCATATAAATCTTTCTTTATTGGTATTACGACCCAGAATGGTTCTTACCCTGTCTACAATCTTCTCAGACAGCTCAGTCCCTGATTTTAATTTCCAATTCGAAATTTTTAGAACCGGACATAGTTTAATTATCTTTTCTTGGGTCTACTTTTTGCATATGTTCTTACAGTGCAAGATCTTTGCCACTTAAGCATCCCTCAATGTATCCCTGTACCTTGATGAACTGGACCATGCTTCTATGTTTGATAAAAAGTCTCAAGTCCGCCATTAGTTTTTATTCTCTAACAATTACTGCTTAATTGTATTAGTCCATTTATTTTTCTAAATATTTTTCCCCAAAAAATGAGAGTACATTATTTACATAATTTTGTGTTAGAATCTCGGATACATAAGTTATTACAAAACGGATAATAGCTATGTAAATTTTTAGTTTAACCGCTCTTGAAATCAATTTCTTTATTAATAGATATCGATACAAATATAGCATCAACTCCTTTTCGGGGGATTCTTGCTTCAATTTCCTTGTTCCATATATATAAATTTAGCCATATATATATATTTTGTTGCACGCACAAAATGAGCTTCTTCCTATAATGTGTTGTCACTACCACTTAGTACATAGATAGGGAGTGGTTTCTGAAAATCGAAACGAAGAAACAAAATAGATAAAAAAAAGAAAAAGACAGCGAGTAACAAAATCAATAAAGATAACAATCACAACATAGAAATTCCGTGCAGAATGACTAGTGGTGGAGTGTCACTTGGCAAAATATTTGGTAATAAACAACAGTACGTCATCTGAAGTAAGCACTTTCAATCACAAAGAATAATTTGTCAATCGGAACTATTGAATTTGATGAAAAATCTTACTACAACTATTTAACTAGAACAGCGTGATTCAGCCATGAACAAACGAGATTTCCCAAGTAATGACGGGGCTAGCATATCTGGCGCCCGGCCACGATACGTAGTTTTGCACCCCCTCCCTCACAAAAAGTAAAATATAATTTACAGAATAAATTCGTAATGAGAATATAATGCAGATAGCAATAGAAAAAAATATCTGCTTTATTTTATAAAAGTATCTATTAAATTATCTATAATATGTATACTTTTAAAAGCTTTGGTTACCCTTTTAAATTCAAGACAAAAAGTGTAGTTAAAAAATCAAAACTAGAATTGGATTCCGAAATCTGTTAGTGAAATAATTGTACTTACGATAATTTAGATAAAAAGAGAATTATTTATTTTACATATTAAAATAATTGTTTTAAAATTCATGCAAATTTAGAGCAGCGAAAATATGTTATATGTTACAGTTTCAAGTAGATGTACACATATTAACAATAATAGTATAATGTTTCAATTATACTGCATTTTTCCTTAAATTTAATGAAGCAAACTGATAAATTTCTTCATCAGAGTCGATTACTTCAAATCTTTCTTGTTTTACACTTAAAAATACTAAGTCTCATAGGCTATCTCGTTCCTTGCGTGATCTTATATACGACGGAATTAATTTTAAATTACTGAAAGAAACGTTCACATCTAGCAATTGATATTTTGAAACACATATTAAGAATTATTTAAAGTACGCCTCACATTACTTGAGAAAACATTGTCCCGATACAAAATTCTGAAGGTAAAATGTTTCAATGAAGTTTAAGCTTTTAGTGTGAGAAGTTTTCTCAGTCGGTTATTTTTACCAACGAAAATTTTTTACTTATATTTGATGTATAACAGGACAATTTCGTAAGATACTGAAATCTATTTCTATTAAATTAACACTTATTTATATTAAAATAAGAGCTTGTTTTTATTCTGAATTATTTTGTAGGTACAGTCGAAAAAAGAATTTTTAGCATATAGTGTGTTAATAAAGGTAAGAAAATTACAAGTGAAATCAAAATTAATCCCAAAAACGCTTCAATTAAAAAAAATCTTGATTTCAAATACATAATTTTAAGCAATAAGCAATTCGATTTTAAATTTCAAACTATACATGCGTATAAATAAATATTTATTTATTTATACATTTACATACTTTGCACTTTAATATAAATATTAATAAATTTATATATACTTATCCATTATATCTACTTTATTATATATATATATATATATATATATATATATATATATATATATATATGCATGTTAATAAATACCGTTGTTAAAATCGGTGTAATAATAAGCAAAATGTGTAAATAATACGTGATAAATAGAAAATAAAACTTATTAAACATTTTTAGCATTAGAAGTCAAAATTTTCCTACGCACACACACAAATTTCATATTTTTCAACGAAATAATGCTATTTGAAGAAAACGAAAATTTATGAATTAAATTAGCAATGGTTGAGAAGAAATGATGCATTAAAACCGTGTAAACGGTAATCATACGAAAAATATGCATTTTCCCAGAGTTGGAGGGCAATTAAGTTTCGATACCGAACAGTGTTATTTCATTTTGACTTCAGGAAGACACAGTTTTCTAGCCTGAAAGTTGCAGTGCTGTTTTGAGTTTTTCCTTTTTCGATGAAGGTTAGTATGCTAATGGCCACAAATATTTTGGACAAAGAGAACCGTTTAATGAGATATACGTACTAGCGGTAATTTTCACGACTATAACGTCACACTAGACTATAAGGGACTACAATAAACCTGAGATGAAAAACGGACTTTTTTTTATACTCTGGAGCGATGCACAATAATTTCACAGAGAAATTTTCCTAAGTCTCAATGACAATCTTTCAATTTACGCTTCTTTATATTAAATGTTAATATATGATCTTTCTGATACTGTCGACACATTTAAATGGTTTTTAAAAAATGAAATTAATGTAAAAATTGATATTTTAAAGTTTTTTTTTTTAATTTTTTTTTTCCTTGTCCTTGTCGGGTACCTTCTTTGTTTGATACGGAAGGGACCTAAGTATAATTAATATAATCAGCAAGTGAATACATTTAAAATTGAAATCATTATAATTTCTTATGCAACATTAAAGATTTTTCCCTTAAAATGAATGTTTCCAAAGATTTTATTCACTATCATCCACGTTAATATTCACTGAGCCCCTAAGCTCTATGGAATGTATTTATGTATTTAAGTACCTCTATTTCCACACTTTCTTCAATTTTTTCTAGGATTATATTGAGCATGTACTATATGGTAGTTAAAATCTAATAAACTAGAGATAAGGTAGGTAAAAATGAGTCAACCCATGAGAGAAGTAGCTTATTTATCAGGGAAAATTCACTATATTATTATTCCATTCTCATATTTTTATGTTGTCTAATCAAAATTGTAGTGAATAAAAGATGGCACAACTTATATATTCGCTATAAATAAAAGTAAATTATTGAGAAATGTGACATGAAATATTCTACACATATTCATTAATTTTATTCGAAACAAAATATTTTATAACATATATGCTTGAATGATTAATAAAGATACAGATATTAAGGGGACCTTTAGAGAGAATTTTTATTGGTGGTTTAAAATTATATTTTGACAAATTTTCATTTACAAATTTCAATTTTATGAAGTTACCTTTTTTGTGGAGCAATATTTTTATTATTTTATTTTTATCAAAATGAGATTGAAGTTTCACATTTTCATTATAAAAGAAAATATGAAATATCAATAAATAATTTCTTGTTAAATAAAATGATTTAATCTCTATAAAAAGTGAATATCATATCAAATAATATTTCAAAACATTAAAATTTGTGTAAAAAAGAAATCACTTATAGTTTTTTTAAATAATTGCATCCAGCGAGTTCATGACGATGGTTTGTCAGTCTAAGCAATAATAATTAGACAATATATTTTTTATTTGCTTAATAAATATTACTATTTTTTAAAGGCATATAACTAGACTTAGAAAACCTGTAAAAAATATTACAACTCATAAAGAAAACTGTGTATCTTAGTGCATTTACTAGGCTAAATAAGTAATATGTCATGATTTTATACCTTTTTTGAATCTCGCTATATTATTGATCCAAAAATCAAGAGATGTAACATCAACATAAATAATTTGGTGAAGAACTTTAAAAGGAAGAATGTCTCAAATGCGTAAAAATGGCACTGGTCAATATTTCAGAAATTTTATCAGAAAAAATTTAAAATATTTTCGTCAATTACATATGCTCATGATTTGTTGTACAAAATATTTCTTAGAAATACAAAATTGAGAGCATTTTCGCTAACGGTTGTTCTGTTGCTATTCTCCCTCTCGTCTTTCAATAACAACCACTTGTTTTATCCACGCTAGATTCTCCTTGAGCTTTGCATTATGTGTTTCTCAACATGGCACACACAATAATATATTAAATTTTCCCGAATAAAATTGATAATTGTATAAAAATAAAATTGAAAAATTTTACAAAAATTTTGTCTTAGTTACTACTTAGCGCCTCTCTTCGAGCGGCACATGGGGTATGATAGATACCCCTCATTATGCCGCAGCATCTTTTATAAGAACTCTGATAATGGAAACCCCAGTCCTCGAAATTGATTAATTGTTTGAGCTTCTTAAGCTAGCTTTGTATGTAAATCTTAATAATTAGAGACATCATTTTCAAAAATATATTTCTTGGTTTCTCAAGCCATACTTGGTTTTGAATGTATGTTTTGTGATGCTTCAACAAATAAATTGAAAAATTTATATACTAATATTTGTTCGTTAATAATTCCACCGAAAACCTACGCAAATGGCTTTGGATTAGTACCAAAAAGAAGAAAACTTACTGGTGCAGCCTCATATAAAACAGCATAGGTGAGAGCTCTTTTCTTTTTATGGGTATGTATGTGCCACCCGTATAATTACAAATTGATTTATGTTTCACATAGCTGAACAAAAATCTGCCGAACTTAATAGTTAATTAAGATTACTGTAATTTTGTTTTCGTTTTCACGCGTCATTTTATCGATGATTTTGATTATTCATGATTTTGTATCAAAATAGCTTTGATGTATAGTAAATTTGCAATACTGATAGATTTTTAATTAAAAAAAAATGACGCTAAAAATCCTACCATTAAAGTCTCTATAAGAGTAATGTTTAATATTTATCTAAGCATACATATTTTTAAGAATTTAATGATATTTTCTATTACAATCTTACAAAAAAAAAAGTTATGTTTATTTTACGTACTATATTTTTTCTTTTTAATAAAAGAAGCTGTTACTTTTGTAGAAACTAAAAATACACAACATTCTTTATATTGAATTCTTTCAGTAATTAAGATATTAAAATTATAGAGCTAAAATCAGAAAATCTAATGTTAGAAATTGTTATTTCAATATTGTAAATGCTAATGAGATGAATGTTTATTGGGCGAATAATAATACTTTGATTAATAATTAATTCAACGATGTATCTTAGTTAAAACATTTTTGATAAATGCTTAATATTGTTTTTTCCTAGTTAAATGTTATTTTTGAATTTATACCTGTTACAATCAAAGAAGTGTTTATTTTGAATTTCTGATTGATTGACATTGAAGTACTTAAAAAAAGGAAGGAAAAAAATGGAATATCCCTCTTTAGAAATAAAACTAAAATTTTATTCATGAAGTAGTTTTATTGCTTATGTAAAATTAATATAAAATTTTATTGTTTTTGCATTAATTTGGTGTATTGCATTTCCCACAAAAACTTTCAATAACATAATAATATTTTGAGAAATATTTATTTTGCTTTTAATTAATTAAAGGGAAAAGAAAGCATATCACGGTTTATTTTCATAATTATTGTGCTTCTAATATTAGATTATATTTACAAGATAGAATCGAAAAAGCGGAATGAAGTATGCCTAAGACAATTTTATTGAGACATTTTAAGAATTGATTTAAGATTATTTTACTTCTGATTAGAGTTAAGATAAAACAATGCTTGATTATTGTTTTTAATTATATTACAAATTATTACATTTCTACTCATTGAAAAATTAAATGGAAAACACATTCGGTTATGAATGATAATTTTAATTTTTTTTATCTTTACCATTTAAATTACAGAATTAAGGCACTGAATTAAATGAACAATATATTTTGGTATCATTTTAAATTATCGTTTCAAATACAAGACTCTTAAATTAAGCAAACATGACATTTATAATGACAGCTATAAAAGCGGATATACGCTCTCTAGTGGAAGAGCTTAGTGAATGTCTGAATCCGACATTAGTAGCAAGGATTATCATGAAAAGTTAGAAAGTAAAAAGTTTTCCTGAAACTATAATCAGTGAAACAAAAGAAAAAGATCAAATGAATTAGAAGGTAAGGGGGGGAAGAGCATAAGAAATTAAAAACTAAAAAGCAAACGTAATTCGAACTTTACGTTTAAAAATTGAAACGCAAAAGGACACATTTTCCACATTTCCAAGAAAACAATTTTGCTCCATGCCACGAGTTAGTGAAACAGATACCAAAGCTAGATATGAGGACCGATGGCTTCACGATTTATTCATAATTTTTGAGACAAGTTAAAAGAATAGGAGTGAATACTAAGAACTGGTAAGAACTTAGTATTTACTCCTATTAGAACTGGTAAGAAGTCTCGTTTTAATTCCACTTATCGCAAGAGCCGGATGAAAATTTTGCAAATTAAGTGTATATAAAGAGTATACGAGTATTATTAGAAAATACGAATCCAGAAAGTTTTCCTAAAAAGCTGGTAATGCATCAAAAGGATGCTCATAAATCATGAAGGACTTTACGTTTGAAATTCGAATTATTTTCATGAAGTATTAGAAGGATTAGGAGTTAAAAACATTGTAGGTGTAAAGGATTTAATGGTAACAGATCAAGTTAAAAAAGAGTGTATTCTTATTTCATCAGGTATATCTGCTGAAGTCAGAAAACATTTTTGGACGATTCTCTCATTTATAGCAAGACTATTTGCATTTTGGTAATAGTATAAAGAGAAAACCTAATTTCATTTGAGAAATGTATTTTTACTTAATTTTATGAGAACAAAGATAACTGTGTATTTCATATATCAGTCTAATATTCTAGAATATTAACTAAATCTGTTCTTTAATATTCATCCAACATTCATTTAGTAATCATAAAAAAAAGTGCAATGTCAAACAGAAAATTTTAAAGGGAAACTGAATTTCAGGTGTTTGTGAATGTATAATAACTCTTCTTATGAAAGAGAAATATTTCAAATAAAGTTTCAGACTTCAAAACTAAATTAATTAATTTGAATATAATAAATACAAATTTGTTCATTACAATATACGGCGATTCCCTGCTCGGATTGAAAGTAACCATACAGTGCAAAAAATGATTGTAAAAAAAACAAAAACTTTGGGTTTTGTTGACTTGAAGTAATTATTCTATGTCTTAGATATAGATAAATGATTTCTGACTTACATTAAAAACATTTACTTTGAAAAGAGAATCGAATCCATGAACTAATGAATTGAAAGCCTGAACTCAAATACTTCTACCAATAATTTGGATTTCTCTTCTGGAGTGAAGGTTGATGCCAATGATGTTTGTCTCAAACAAGGTCCGGTATGCAAGAGTTCACATGGATTTGGTTTCACTCTATGGTTAATTTTTGAACCCTATAGTTTAATTGGACCTGGACTTACGGTTGAAAGTGGATTTCAAACAATTACAAAAATCTACACTTGAATGGAAAGCAAATTTATGAACAGTTGAATGAAGGCCCAAGTACTAATCATTCAGAAATATAATTGGTTTGTTAAACAATCTAAGATCGTTTTTCTGCATACAGAAAGAAATTAGACACGGCATCACAATTTAAAGTTATTTACGAACCACTAAAAATAGCCACGTGATAGTGATCATAATCAAACCCACAATTTACTAAACTGAAGATTAGAGCACGAACCATTCTGTTGGCACTCAGTGGAAAATGTAAAAAATATATATGCAAATAATGTAAGCAGAAAAATTGCCTAGTTTCGAAGCACAGGTGGTCTTTTTATTTATAAGAATAAAACAAACTTCCCCTTTCCTTACGGTGTGCGGTGAATTTAATGTAAGAACTTCTAATTGAAGTTACTTCACAATGAAAATTATTATTCTGCAGAATGATTTCAGTTTATAAAATAAAATGGTTTCTTAATTAGAAATAGTTTCTGACAGACAGTTAAGAAAATCACAATGCATACTGTACCAATATTTTCCAAAATAAAACTGAGAAAAAGGATGGGTCTAGGACATATACGCATACCTATTGCAAAGTTTTTGGTGTTTTGTAAATAACTAGATTTTCTTGCACCAGTGAAAATCCGGTAATAATATAATATAAACATGGTTATAATATGAACATATTATGCATGTTTATTTTCCATTAACTGATACATGATTAAATACAATGGTAGTCCTGAGACAATGATTCGTAATTTTAAACCAAGGTAAATTAGAACGATCATCATAACATTAATATGTAGATTCTGGGGAGATTTTTCTTACCAGGACTACACAGATAACAATAAATGAAGAGTAAAATTGGCCGCAGGTTTAATTTGTCATCAAATGGTCACTTTTTGCACACAAAGGCTAGTTAGACTGGGACCCACAGTTTAAAGAAGATTTCGAATCACTACTAATGTCCAGCCTCAGCAGGGATTCGAAACTACTAATTTTAAAACCAAAGTCCAGAGAACTAACTATTCAATTACCGGTTTGGTAATATAAGTCCCAGAAATTCTATATCATGACATAGGATATGTGTGAGTCTCAGTGCAACATATCACTAACAAGATTAATGATGGTGCAACACAATGTATAAACTGCCATCTTATTCAATATTATATCCTAACACATTAGAGTAAAAAGCCATCAGCTCTAGTATTTAAATATCCAAAACAAGTCTCAAGGATTAACATGCGAATGGAAACACAGTATGAAGACGATGAAAAGGTAGCCTGGAGTGATGAATCATGATATATCTTAGTACATAGCACTGACAAAGCCTCTGAAATGAGTAAATAATATAAAACGAGGAGCGCTGATGGCTTGGCGAAAGGTCTTGAAGCCTACAAAAGGGGCATTTTTAAAGAGGAATTCCTATCATAGAATGATTGAATTTCTGAGATATGTTTTATCATCTTACACATGCATGTATAATTAGGATACCCTCAAAACCACTGTATTCCATACATATGGTTTATTCATAGTTTGCAAGAAAATGTATCATTCACAATTAGTTGTTGGACAAGCATGCTTCCCTGTACCTATCTCTGAGTTGAGCTCTACCAGTTAGATTGAAACAGCCAGATGGATTCTTTATGACTTTTAAGCAGAGTCTAATCAGAAGACGTCCAATACTTGGTTTGCCAATTCCAGAGGTATCATTTCACTTAGAGGACATTGTGACTATACCCACTTTTAATGTGGCCCAGTAACCTTTAACAAACTCACAATTTGTTCTGCAGGGCCATGGTGGAATGGTTGGTTAGGGAGTTTGTTCTTGTAATTGGAAAGCAGTGGGTTCGAAACTTGACTTAACTGAAGATACGTCATGTTTGTAAATGGTGGCTGGCACAATTTAAACATGTTATGTTACTATGTCTCTAAATGAAATGATACCTATTAGGGTAGCAGGTCAAATATTTGGGGATCTTCTGTTTGAACACTGCTTCTAAATTATGAAGACTTCCAGACAGTTGCTTCTACCTAATTGGTAGAGCTCAATTCAGGGCAAGGAGCTGGGCAGAATGCCGGTGTAACAACTAGAAGTGCATTGATTAGTGAAACATTTTATTGAAATGCATGTTCTTTGTTCATTGAAAGGCATTAATACTGCAACATTTTATACGAATATTTACTGAACAGCATTAATATTGCAACATTTACAACAAAATATTTTACTGAAAGGCATTAATATGTTGATAAAGAAATGCAGAAATTGAGAATAGAAATTTCTGATTTTAACACATTTCATAGTTTGAAACGATAAACTACATTAAAAAATGTTTTAAAAAAACTGAAATGCAACAACATTTTTAAAGTTAAGGCAAGTATAGAGGCATTATGAATATTAAAATGCTAAAGTAAAAGAAAATTATGGGTCACTTATAATTAATAAAATAGATAATTTGTATACCTTGCAGCAACAAATTTTATATATACATATCAAACCATCTATTTGTTCCATTAATATATATATATATATGACATAATGAGTCAATTATACAAAAATTAATTTGTTAAAGATATAAATTATTGAATTAAAATTAACTGCATTCATTTTATTTTATACAGTACAGATGTCTAGTCATCAATCGAATCTAAGAGCAGATAAAAAAATATTTATTTATCTATTTAAATTTCATTTATTACAACAAATACATAAAATTTGATTTTATTAAATTGAAATTCTAACATTGCTTAGATTCATCATAATACAAATAGATTACAAGTATACACATAATTATTTGAATCAAAGCTAAACTCATAAAATTTTAGTTCATATGTATATATTTTACCAAAATAGAATGAAGAAAAGAGAGCATTATTTAAAATCACAAGGAAAAAAATTTGTTCAATTTATAACATTGTGACAATAGACATTGTAGATGTCTGGAATATACATTCATTTTAATAAAATAGGTACAATGAATAAATTTACCTGATCGCTTGTTTTTAAAAAATATTTGTTTTTATAAAACAGTAATACAAAGTTGAAATATAATACAGTTATTTTTCGGAATTAAGTTTAAATAAATAAAAATAATTCTGAATTATAAGTACTTTTTTATCCATATAAAGAGAGCACCATTTGAAACTACATACAAAAATATATTCTGCATGAAATAAGTTCATTCTTTGAAACCAAATCAATTAAATACATTAAAACAAGTGAAAAAATTATCCTGATAAGCATATTCTTTATCTAAAAAACATATTTAGAATTTTTTAAAAAGAAATAGATGTTAATAAACATTCCTTTTTGTTACATTAAATAAAATCATTAATGCAAACAATATTACATAATTTTGGAGCTGAAATACTTATTTTCTTATACATTATTTCTTTTCTAAATAAGAAAGCTTTTAATAACTCAAATTTATATATTTCATATATGAATCATGCACTATATATTTATTTTTTATTGACATTAATAAATCAGATCACAATATGTGAGTTATGAATACATATAATCTTCTACTTAAATAAGTACAAACGCCAATTAAATGTCATGAAAAACAATCTTTATGTTCATGCTAATTCTTATGTCTAAATAATAGATAATACATTTGTTCATCACAGAAAAAAATGAGTAAAAATATTGATACTGTAAAATATTCAGTAATTAAATCCATGTAATTTATAAGAAATGCCATTTTGATAAAGGCATCTTTATAAAATTATCACATAAAATATAACAAATAATTATTATAATAAAAATAATACTTTTACACATAAAATTTAATGAGATCATAGTAAAAAATTCTAGATCACATACTTTTACAGTTAACTAATCAACAGTCATAAAAAATTCGATTAAGAAAACCAAAAAATCTCTTGCCTTTTGTTCACTCTATTTATAAACATTATTTCAATGCATAAGCAAGTAAATATTCTTTGTCTACAAAATTAAATATAAATAATAGATAAATATAATACCAACAATTATCTAAATAAGAAATCTCACTATATATAAATTACCTTAAAAATAACATTAATTGAGCATCAATATGTCAAAATTATGAAACTAATATCAAGAAATCACTTTAAATGAATATCGAATTCTCAATACTGAAGCGAATAAAAATACTGAACCCATAATAACCTCATAAAAATTGAAATAACAGTGATTTTCCAAGTTGCAAAACAAAATTAATAGTAAACATCAGAAAACCACAAAACTTTAAATTACACCACTTAATTTTATAAATAGTTACTTTATTGATACTTCTAAGTATTTCGATTTAAAATACTTAAAAATATCAATAAAGTAAATTATTGATATATTTTGCAAAGAGCATTCTTATCTTATTAATGTAAATTTCAAATTCTGATAATATTTCTATAAACTTTTTGAATAAAAGAAAAATTTTAGGCTGTTCTTCTTAGCACTTCATTGAGACATGACTTGACTTTTGGCCATATTTCATCTGATTGTTTCCCAGCAAATTCCTTCAATATATTCTTCTTTCTAAATCAAAAATTGATTTTCTATGTAAGTATATAATAAAAAATATTATGTTAATACAAATTAACCCAACTGACTTTTTTAATAATTTTCAAAAGTAACCACATTAAATAACAGTTATTAATTTTGTGGTTTTCATAACACACAAAAGATTACTCATTTTTGCAAAGAATAATGATTTATATGTGAAACACCAGAAAGTTTATTTGTCGATTCCAACTGAGTTCAGTTCTTGAATTTAACCAACTAACTTTTTAATCTAAATTGTAAAATAACAGTGTGCTCAGATTTTTTTTCAAAATTCATTTATTTTAAAAAATTAGTATTAATATCTAAATAACAGTACTAATTAGAAAATTTGAAATGTAAGTCTTATAAAATCTGATTTTTCAGTTCCTTGAATCAACTTAAAGCACTGAAGAATGACAAAATAGCAGAATTAAGAATTTCAACCAATATTAAAGTTAAAGGACCCTAAAAAATTAATTTGAGAAAGCCCAATATGTTTATCCTTATCCAAATAATTTTGAAACTTACCAATACAACCCAATATTCCTTATATTATCATTCTAAACACAGGAATCAACTATTTTTCCTATAAATTGATAAGCTCTCAAACATATTATTAAACTATATATGTACTTCAATTAAATAAAGAACTTTTTAACTTAGAATATTTGAAAATATATAATTTGGCAAAATAACAGCAATATAATGGAAACATTCATCAATTTTTAAAAATATAGTTATGCTTTGGTAAAGCAAAGTATAATTGATGACCATATACACTTGCTATAAAGGATAAAAAGTAGCATAAAAATTACAGGATACATATTTCAATAGATTTAAATGAATGATCTTGTCTTTCTTGAGAATCAATTACCCACACTTTTATCATTGAAAAAAGACCAATAAAATTATAGGTTTCTTCATAAAATAATGTTAAAGCAGTTTAAAATTCATAGACATATGAAACACATGAATACAAGTTCAATGAGAACAGAACCTTAATTTGCATTAAATGTAGTAAGTCACTTCTTTTATAAACATATCTACATTTTCAAAGTAGTTGTAAAATGTGTGCGTTTTTTTTTTTTAAAAAAAACTCAGGATTTATCCTTTTTATAATTAATAATAGTATAAATTCTATTCTTGTATTACTTAATGAGTACTGCATCATTCCTCAAATAAAAAATAGATTTTGATTGGCAAGAAGCAGAATGACCTTCTAGGAGACTAAAATGTTTGCATTTATAAAACTTGCATAGAATGGATTTCAATAAATTATAACGGATAAATTAGAAATTAAAAAATTCAAAATAAAATGCTTCATAACACAATAATTTAAGTTGCATATAGTAATTGAAATTGAATAAAAATTTTCTTAATTCACTTTATTTTATAATTTATACAAAATTGTATTTTGTCTAATATGTCAATAGCAATTATTGCAGTTTCATATGTAACTGTAATCTATAATAAACTTTAATCAATAATTCAAATATGTTAAAATTATTAAGAAAATACAATTAGGTGATTTTTAGGTAAAGTCGTTTCAAAATAAAATTTATATGGATATTTTTATGTATGCACAAATTACCTCAATTGATGTTAGTAAATCTATTTTCTTATTTTATTAAATGAATTACCTATAATATTCTAATACTGGAGAATTATAATTTCTATAATTTTGTAAACGAGATAATACAATGTCAGGTTTGTCATCATTTCTTTGAATTAAAGTCTCTCCAGTAACATCATCTTGTCCCTAAAACAAAGAAAAAACTGATAAAATTTTGAATACTAATGATATTCCTTTTTTTTTAATATCAAATACAGACATTCTAAAACACTAAAATAGTTCTTTAGATTGTATTAGCTGAACAAACTAAAACAAAATAAAATAAATGATTCATTTTTAAGTTACAATGCAATTCTCTTTCTCTCTCTTAAAAATTAATCTTAAAAATATGTAAATTTAAAACAAGAAAGTGAAAGTTAGTGTAAATTAAATAATAAAAATATATTTATAAAATATTATTTTAATAATCATATTGTAAAGATTTGAGAAACAATATAATCATATAACATGAATAAAAACTAATAAATGTTTAGTTAGTCTGTGTTAATATTTATATATGCACATTTTATAAATTCTTCATCTAATTTGTTAAATATTAAGAATTTTAACAGTAATGAATTGCTAAATGTTTATTTCAATTTTTTTAGTAAAATATATATATGCTCATTTGATAAATTAATTTAACTTTGACTTAACGTCAATTTTTTAAAATTAAAATTCTTATTAATTTTGGCAAAGTAAACAAGTCTTAAGAGATTGAGGTAATTTCAATTAAAGAATATTAATCAGGAATTTTAGCAAAAGAATAAAAATTTTTGCATAATTTCAACAAAAACACCAATAAAAAATTGCATATATACATTAGATAATGAAGAACCTTAAAATTTAAAAGAAAAGAATATTAGCAAAAATATAGTAATGCATAATTTACATTAAAGTTTGTTTTTTTACAAACCAATGAATAAAAATGTTTATAGCAAAGTAAATTTATAAATTTAAAATATTCAATACTAAATAATTATGCAAACTTATTTATATCATAAAAATGTTAATAAATAATACATTCTGCAAACAGAAATTTAAGGAGGTAAAAATTAAAATTATATTTGTTATATGCTTAATAATATTTGTTATATGTTTTTCCATATAAATTATAATGAAAAAAATTATACTTTAAAAAAGATTACTTGAAAAATATCTTTAAATTCTTGTCAATAAATTGTAAATTGCTTAGAATTTGTGTAATTAATTTTTTTTAAACAAATACAAATAATTTTACAAGACTCAAACTTTCAACAAGATTTCACTCTAGAGTTACCTCAAATGTTTAGATGTCATCTAAAAGTAAAGATACAAATAAATTAATAACATGAGTAAATTAATCTATATTTTAACTATTCTGAAATGCTTAATACATGAAATATATTAAATAATTAAAGTTGCAATTAAAATATACAGAACTTTGAAAATAATTTAAGTTTTATAAATTCTCAATTTAAACAAGTTATTTAAAAGCAAATAATTTTAAGTCTTATAATCATGTCTGTGGGGAATTTTTTTTTTATCATTTCAATAATGAGCAGTTGACTTAATTCTTGAGGGCTACTGAAGATATTTCATCTCTAAAGAATTCACTTATTTTTTTCAATGTAAAATTTAATAAAATAATTAAAAATTTTTAATAAAGTAATAAAAATCTCAAAATATGTGTGTCGCTAAATTTAAGAATTTTTAAGTAGTTCAGGTTATTTTAATGGTTCATTTGACAATAGTATAAAAAGAATAATTTTTTAATAACAAAACAAACTTATAATCACTATTACATATTGATGATGCAATTTGAAATTGAAAATTTATCATTTAATTGATAACATTTATATAAATATTAAATTGAAGATACTCTTAAAAGAAATATAAACAATTATTTATCCTTTATATTAAATATTATAAAAAAATAAATACCTATTTAAAATTTTTTAGGTTATTTCTTTAAAACTTTAAAAGCAAAAACATCTTAAAGCAAGGAATATGATCAATTCTTTTATATGAATATATAAAATAATTTCTGTATTGTATATTTTTGTGTTGAACATTATATCACACAAGAATTACATAATATGCTATTAAAAATGACCCATATAATTTTATGTCAACTTTGAGGTCTTCAATATTTTCTGTCTCAAATCCCACATTACTATGGGTTATATTGCACATGGGGTGTAATGAGATTGCAAAAGTGCAATCTTATAATCACAATCATAAATTGAAATTTTTTCAAATTATGTCATTTGGTACACTGCAAATTTTGACAGGGATGCCACAATCTTTGCACGTCATTATTCATTTTCACAATTAAGAGATGATTCAAAAAATGAATTTTTGAGTTTAAAATTAATAATTCAAAGGAAATAGAGCAAATTACAAGAATATATTTTGAATTACTATCAAAACAGAATAGTAATACTCAAATAGGCCTGCCATAAACAATACAATAAATTGCAAATAAAATGTAGTTGATGACAAACTGGCCGTTATGAGTGACTTGTGTGATGAAGAGACATCATTAATTTTGTTGTGACATTGAAAAAGCAATTTGCCATTTGTTGCATTAAAGATTTTATCTTTTATTCTAAATAATGGCTAAAAATTATAATTTCAGATTTTCCTTTAAAGGGATTTTAAAGATTATTTATAGGGATAGATATAACCTTTTATAAATTATTTGTAATTTATATTTTTACACTATTTGATTTTGCATTAATTTTATTTAATTCCTATAGGTAACTGATGTTTCTGGGATTTGAAAAACAATTAATATTTTGACAAAAACATATTCATAATTCAAAGAACTGTGCAAAATTTTGCCAAACTTTTCAAAAAACTGTTGTAAGTCATGTAAAATTCAGACTGATTGCAAAATAAGGCATTAAAAGAGCTGTGAACATTCCTTTTAATGTATTTCAATACATACATTAAATTTTGACATATGTAACTGCTTATAGTTCCTCATTTCAGAAAAAAGATTAACAGTAATATATATAATAAAGCTGGGCCAATTTTATTTAATACTGACAAAATAAACAATTTTTTAAAAATTCATATACTTTACTTAAATAATTTTGGAAAGTGCATATAAGTGAAGAAAAAGTTATTCTTGTTTATGTATTTAAGGTTGGTATGTAGATATAAATGTATAAATTAATTAATTTCTAAACAATATATACATTTAATGGTACACATAAGTTGTTATAGCTTAAAATTTATTGATAAGAATTTTTTAATCTTAATAGTATATAGAATACTAAGACTAAATTTAATTACTTATATTCTGTGATTTGTAATTTAAGAAAATTCATGTATATATGTGTGTACATAACACAAAATATATTTTTATAGAAAAAATTACTGAATAACTAGAACAATAATGTCAATGCATTATAAATCCTTCATTCAAAATCTACAATTGTGGAAAGTATGTGATAAATTGTATTCACTCTCTATGAGTAAAATATAACATTATTCTTGTTTGAAATAAATAGTTTGATTCTTGATGTAATAGGAAATTGTTGAATAAAACATGAAAAATTCAAACCATTGTTTCCTCCTTAAATATAGAAGATAAAAATATTTTAATTAATACTGGGATTGAAATAGAAGAAAAAATGTCATTAATTTAAAATATATATGTCATCACATCACAATGTTTCACCTATACCTCAAATCACTAATGTTTTTGCTTCTACACTTCTTTCTTTTGATGTGAAGTTTCATTGCAAAAATCCTTTACTTTAAATAAAATTATTTAAAAAAAATTGTTAACTAAATAACTAAAAAAAGTTTTTATGGTGGAATTAAAAAAAAATCTGAGATATTGTAAAATTTTTTAGTTAGATTGTATTAATAAATATCAGAGTATTATCTAGCTTTATAACATTATATGATTTTGAATATTTTTAACTAAAATATTATGCCGAGTTAACTATAGAAAAATTTGGCTCACAAGTGAATTTCTCATTTTAGTAATTTAATGATAAGATCCTATTTTACTTATGGGAATATTAAAATATTCGTGGTTGCTCAGACAAACGTAACATTCTGTCGCCTTCGTCGTCAAATATAAATGATCTGTTACAGTATAATGAATCAGCTAATAGGACAGTGTCTCTATTGTGCTGAATGATAAGTTGTAGGTAGAGCCACTGATGTCAGGAGAAAATATGATAGAATGTAATATAGGTTGAGCCATGGATGGCTTGATAAAATGTGATTGAACATAATATATTTAGTAGCATTTTTCCTTGTTCTAATATATTTTGTTCTTAGTTATATTTAGGATTTTTCAGACAATTTTATACAATAATTTTATCTTAAAAATGCATCCTTCACTTAGCAGTTTCAGTACTTAATGATATTTCATAAAATTTTAATTCAATGTAATAACAGAATTTTTGTGAAGAAGTTAAAAACTAAGTCTTCTAATACTGCAATATATAATAGTCACAAATGTTTGTTGCTTCATTCACACTTAATTATGATATATATGACTACTTATGACAAGATAAACTTATCCACATATTCCCAATCCACTCTGTTGTGAAAGAAAATCTATTATGAATATTTCAATAAATAAAAAATATTTATTTCTGAAACAAGTTCTCACACTGTACATTTTTTATATTTGCTATGTTGATGATATTGTCTTATTATATAATAGAAAAAGATTGGAAATTTTTTTTCGCATTTTTACACTTTATAAACACATCTAAATGTTAATAAATATTAAGAGTATTTCACCAACATTAACAGACCTTTATTCATAAATATAAAAACCAAAAACTTTTATTGTTAGTGAAACTATAAATACAAGATAACAAAAACATAGACACTTATCGATCATATCTTTCATCCAAGAGTCCATGATGACAAGAGCTTAAATAAATATTTTCGTTGGTTTAACTCTTTTTTTTAGTGATTTTTTTAATACAAGTAATATAAGTGGTTGTGATGTTTTAATATTAATACTTGGTATACCATTTAAAAAAATTAAGTCAAATATTTTATGACCTAAGTATAACTTGCCTTCCATACATAAAATTATTTCACCAAAATTCATGATGTGTTTTTAAGAGCAGTGAAAAGAGAGATCAGATTATTTAAATTAAAGTCTGCATAGTAATTTAAGTGCTTATTGATGATCTTCCTTATTTTACTGCAATTAATTTTAAAATTATTTTTGCATTACTATATTATTATATCTGATAACCATGTAAATTACATGAGTAAAAAATAGTATGTTTATATTTTTTACTTTTGCCTAAAAGTATATGTAGCATATTGTATATGTATTATTATATAATATAGACATGTGTTATCCTAATTACCAAACTTGAATATATGTAATAAAGGAATTCTTTTTTTTTAAATTAAAAAAAAGAAAAAAAAAGAATTCCTTTATTACAAAACTTGTGAAGTTAACATATTAGTATGTTGAAATTACTAATTACAGATTTTTTGCGATGGCATAAATATTTTTAACTTTTCTCATTACTCAAATGACAAACCCTCAAAACTTAAGATGTTATTAATATTGATAAGTGATTTGTCAATGCAATAAAACATTAATTTGCATTTGCAGAGCTTATAATTTAAGCTCCAAGTTTTTTTTACATAACTCACATAAATCTCAATATATATATATAAATATTCAAATGATTTTTTATTATTTCATTTTATACAGTTTGTTTTGCAAGTTTGTAAGACTACATAATGTAAGTAGTAATAAATATGCAAATGGAATTGCAAAGGGGGTAAAATATCGATTTATAAATATCTTAATTAATAATGAATGATACTTGTTTTCAGCTCCTATTACTAAAATTCATACAACTTGAATCTAGTTTTACAAGGGATTTTTTACGACTTTCTTGAGAAATTTTGAGTACAAAGAACACAGGGAGTTAAACTGTCTTTCTCACATATGATAATAATTTAAAATTGATTAACAAACTATAGGGGAAGCTAACACCCATCCATAAATCAGAATAACTCCTGTCAGTAAGGTAAACAATTATAAAAAGACTTATCCAAACACAGATGTAGTTTCCGTTTTCCCAAATCATGGAAATTTATTTAATTGGAAGGATATCTATTTTGGCACTTCCCCACTATATAATATAAACTAATAATATAATATAAACTCCTAATAAGCTTAAAATGTAAATAATAAAAATACATTCTCTTTAAAATAATTCAAGTTGAACATAATTTCAAAGGTTTTGATTATGCTTTTAATTTGAAACAGTAAAAATTGAATAAAAAAAATCAGGACTCTAAAATTGGATTCAGAAATGTGACAGGAGAATAATCAGATTTGTAGCAATTCATAATTAATTAAAAAAGATTATTTATTTTACATTTTAATATAATATTTTGAAAAATATATATTTTTAGTAATGAATGATGTTAATATTTATTATATAGAAATAAGTAAATGTACTTATAAATAACAGTGAATTATGATATATTAATTATACTGCATGTTTCATTTGACATTAATAAAGAAATTGATTAATTACTGCATCAGATCCAATCATTTCAATTTTTCTAATTTAATGAAAAAAAAATTTGTGAGTCACTCAAGCGATTTCATCCAATGGTTGATCATTAAAGTCAGAATTAATTTTAATTTACTGAATGAACTTACACAACTAATAATTGATGTTGAAATATTAAAGATTTTTTGTACAATAATAATTTTTAAAACTTCTTCAGTATGGAAGTTAAAAGCTTCAATGGAGTATAAGAAATTTAATGAAATAAAATATTAAGTTATCTAAACAACATTAAGCTATTTACTTATCTATTTTTTATAATAAAATCATAAATATTCTCAGAAAAAGTGAGTAAATTTGTAATATTTTTTATTTTTTCAAAACTAATAAACTCAGCATTTAAGTTTTTTACTGACTCAAATTCTCACTAGAAACTAGACCTTGAACTTCAGGTCTTCATCTAATTAAACCTCATGAGTAATAAAAGAATGTTTAATGACAAACAAACCAAGCTAGGAATATAGGTACTTACATAAAAAAAGAAATTGTAACATTCATAGCTCACGATTTTATTTTGAGAAGTTTTCTCAGTTGTTTACTTTACCAATGAAGAATTTCTGTTTATTTTTAATGTTTAATAGGAATCTCTTATGATTTTGAAATATAAACATTTTTTATTCACAAGAGCTTATTTTTGTTTTGAATTACTTTCATACTATTTTACTCAGTAATATATTTTCTTTTTTTATTCAATAATTTATGCATTCAAAGATTTTTCTAATTTTTAATATTTTACAGTGCAGAATAATAATTATGAATGATTTCATCACATTCCTCTTCATTGATAGTTAAAACATGTTTTTGTTATAAATTGCAATAATTAAAAATAGATGTTAAATAAGTAAATGTAATGAATGAATGCATGCTTGACAGAAAATAAAAGTCAATAATTTTTTTAGTAGCTTTAAGTCAAGATTTCTAAAAGTCAAAATTTTCAAACTATGTACACCGTTTTTAGTAAAACAATTTTACTTAAGGGACACTGGATATTGAAACTGGCAAAAGCATTCATAAATCAGTTATCTGAATTAAGGTGTTTATATTTCACCTGAATATGTTTCAAATAATTATTTACTAGCTTAAAAGCATGGAACATAAAGATTAATTTATGAAATTACTTGTTAAAATAAAAAAAAATTATTAAAAAATTTAATTTTCATTATGGTTTGCTTCAAATTTTTAATAATCTTGTCAACTTATAACTATTTGCTGCTCTTTAATTTTTTGTTTAGAGCTTTAAAATCTTTTTTCTGCTTTCGTTTAGAGAAAACACATACTTTTAAGGGTGGGTTTTTAAAAAATATCAAATCATAGCATTTTCTTAATATATTCTTTGCGAAAATATGATTAAGTTTTGGGAAGACCACAGTAAAATGTTTTTAAAAAATTCGCAAAATATAAATATTTTTAAAAAAATAATTATATTTTTATGTTTTATTAAAACTAGTAAAAAAATTCCTTGAGTCTCAAATTTTCTCAATAGATTTTAACAAAATTTGAGACTCGAGGAATGTTTTTACTAGTTATAATAAAACATAAAAATATATTTTTTAAAAATATTTTTAAAAAATATTTATAATTTGCAAATGAAAAATTTAAATATTTTTAAAACATCTGTTTTATAAAAACATAATTTTTTCATCAGAAAATAAAAATTAGGTTTTATACATTTAAATTAAATTTTTTAACTTATAACGACCCCTGTACCCTTAAAAACGAAAATTTGTGAGAATTAAACTAACAATATTTGTAAAGAAGTAATGACATATTAATGATCTAAGCAGTAAAAAGAAAAGGGAAACTAAATATATGTATTTTCCTGAAATTTGGTGGTAACTACTTTTCAATTTCCTTCATTCTATCACTCTTCAAAAGAATTTTCAAAAGTAATTCCCTTTTTTTTCGCTGGTGGTCTTTGGTCATAATTGAAGATTTTGGACAGAGCTCAGTTAAGGAGACATTTTTTTATGCAAGAATTCTTTCATGAATATAATGTGACACTAGACTAAGTGGCTAAACTACAGCTTAAGATGTATAAAAAAGAATTCAGTTTTATTTTGAGGCAATGTACAATTTCAGAGAAGTCATAGATTTCTTAAGACTCAATAACAAATGTTAAAAATGTTTAAAAAATTGTGTTAAATACATTTAAATGAATTTTAGAAAATATAATTGGCATGAAAATTGATAAAAATTTAATTTATTTTCAAATTTTCCTTTTCTTATCCTTGTGGGGTTCCTTCTTTGCTTGGAAAGGAAGGAATCTAAGTACATAATTAATTTAATTTTCAAGTAAAAAATTAAAAAAAATCTTAAGTAGAAATCATTAGAATTTTTTCTGCAATATTAGTTTTTCTTTTAAAATGAAGATTCCCAAAATTTTGACCTACTATTATCAAGATTTAGATCTGATAAAGCCCTAACTACTGAATGCAATAATACATACAATAACTACTTGTGTACTTTATTTACTTATTAATATGTTACTGAACATATTCTATATGGTAGTACAAGAAGTTAATAATCAAGGTATTTCTAAAAAGAGTAAATTCTGAGATATAGTTTATTTATCTGATAAAATTAGTAATACTATAATTCCACTCAAATTTTTATGCAGTCTAATATCTTAATTGCAGTGAATAAAATAAGACATAGCTTACATATTCATTCATTTGATTTGAAACGAAATTTTTTATAGTTTATATTTGTTTCTTATTGATTAATGCAAATTTTAAGGACATCTACTGAAAAAAATGTATTTGTATTTTAATTTTATTCTGAAAAGTTTTCATTAATTATATTTCAATTTTAGGAAATTTCCTTTTTTGAGAACTATATTTCATCTTGTTATTATGATGAAAATATGATTAAAGTTAATATTTTTTATTTACAAAAGAAAATATTAAATAATGATAAAATTTTGCTTATTATATAAAAGGCTCTAATCTGTTATAAAAAATTAATATCATGTTAAATAATATTTCAGAAAATGGAAATTTCTAAAATTCCTTTCATTTTGATTTTTAAATAATAAATTATCACATCCAGAAAGAAGTGCTAATGATTTATTTATCAGCTGAAGCAATATTAATTATATATTATATTCTTTATTTTGAATAGAAGAGATTTATTTGGTTAACCAATATCATAATTTTTCTCATAGGCATGTAAATTGACTCAGATAACCTGTTAAAAAAATAATTAGGACTCATCTAAAAAGAACAGTGAATCTTGTTGGATTCACCACATCTCATGGGAGGGTAATAAGTTATATCTCATGAACTTACTTTTTGGGAATCTCCCTGAATTACTAGTTCATAAATCAAGATATATAAACATCAACACAAAATTGATTTGCTAAATAACTTTAAACAAAAATAGAAAACATTTCATATGTATAAAAATGTTTAAATTTATAAATGTTGGTAAGTGAAGAAAAGAAAATTTCTTTTTATTCTATATATTGGAAATAAAACTTTTTTTCCATAATCATTTACATATTTTTAGTAAAGTTTTCATTATTTTTGGAGGTATTTTGTAAATTCTTTATGACTGATTTAAGTGGATAAATTTAATAAATGAATAATTTTTAAATTTCAATAGAGTTTTATATTTACTAGCAAATTAAAGAATTATGATTTCTTAATATATTGTTATGTGTTGTCATATATGTTAGATAGGCGTGAAGTAAAATGTCAGAATAATAAGTAAAACAATAGATTTATCTCATTTGATGCCTTTGCAGTGAGAAAAATACGGAAATATTTTGCTTCTTTTATGACGTGTAGAAATATATTTTAATACAGAAAGATTGAATACATTTAAAAAATGTAGCTCAAATTTTGAAACGCAAACAGATAATTTTACCACATAAATTGCAATATAAACTAGTTTTAATCGTAACACATTGTTTCTTATTATATAATGAAGCTTATTTTTGATAAAAAAAAATTTTAAAAAGTAATATGAGAAATAATATTTTAACTAAGGATGCTTAGTTTCTTATACAGAAAAAGGAAAAATAAATTTGGCCAGTTTATTTGGAGGATTATATTTTTAAAGAAACTTTATATGTAAAATAGTATATTGTATTTGCAGTTTTTCTCATAAAAAATGTTTCTTTATAAAAAAAATTAAAAAATTGCATACACATATACTCTTTTACTTATAATTATCATTTATTTATGCTGTTGAAATTCATTTAATTGTATAAATATTGCAATTCTGATCTAGGATATGCGTTGAAAGTTATAACATTAATGGATCTGGAAAATAAATTTTTAAATTAGTTAATTATAGTATATTATAGTTAAATATTTTTAAAGTGATATAAATGAAGAAAAAATAGAATACTATAGAGATATGTATATGCTCATGAACTATTGAATAATAGAATATTTTTTCAAACCATTATATGGTTAGTCAAGGTGTTTAGCCCTGAAAATCAGAGAAAATTCATTATTGTAATATACAATGAAAATCAGCTATAATTTTAAGAAAAATGGAATGAATATTAAATTTTAAATGATATATCTATTAAAAGAAAAAATAATTTTAATTTATTCAGAATTTGTGATTCAGGTTCTGCTTGTATTTTATAGTCTTTGAAAATAATTGAAGAATTAATTATGGTTAAAAGCTGAAGGTAAATAAATTAAATATATAAAACATGCAGCTTTTTAATAATTTATATCACTGCAAATTTCTTTCTGAATGTATATTTCATACAGTAAAATTTTTTTTTCTTTTAACAGAAATATTTTAAATATGGCAAAAATATTGTTCATTCAAAAGTAAATTTTAATTTTCAGATATAAGAACATTATAATTAAAAATACTCTTTAAAAATACAAATACCATATACAAGAATAGTTAAATTGTTAACTATGGCTATCACATCTGATTAAATTCATTCAATATAACAGTAACAATAATATTTTAATCAGACTAAGGACATCAACAGTTTTTAAATATTGGCTCAAATTTGGACATTAAAATCGAACTTACTCTTGTGAAAACGTATGTGTAAAAGATACAAGATTAAAAAAAAGGATGCATGAAACTATTTAGAATGATCATTGATAATATTATTATGATTTTTGTAATTCATAGAGTAATAAAGTAAAAAATTTTTTTTATTTATAATCAATAAAATGGTGATTATCAAAAAAAAAAAATCTTTCATGCTTTGAGTGAGTACAAATCATTAAACATTTACTTCAATTTTAAGTTTTATTTTATTACACGTTGATTCCATATTTTTTAATGATTTGAAAGTAAGTACTGAATGAAAATTTCTTTCATCAAATGAAATTTTATAAATTATTGGAATATATGAAGCTACATATAAAAAGCAGATTAAATTGATAAAATACAAATAAATTATTAACATGATTTTAAATAAAGTAAATTGATGGAAGATAAGGTTGGAAATATATTAGAAGTCATAAGATAAATGATCTATTTTAACTTAGAATTTATTCCATACAAATTTTATGCAATTAAAAAGAAAGATAAATTTTTTACAATCATTCTGTAATAAAATATAGCATTTATAAACTGCATAATTTGCTTTTGTAGGAAAAAAATTTGTTTGGGGGTCTTCCACGTTTGCTGACATTATTACACCCGCTCTACTATTTAACATCGCTCTCTCTCTCTGTGTTGTGTGTGTGTGGCCACACCCCTTTTCAAACAAACCCTTCTTGAAGCCACAACTTTGGTAAAACTCTCCCATTTATGCTGAAGAATATTCTACAAGACATGGGTAATTTCCTAAATTGCAAAGGAAGAAGTGTGGCCTGAAAAGCAGAGCACACTGTAAACCACAAGTTAAGAATGAAGTTTATTTCCTAGTCTTAAAAATTTATTCTTAAAAACAGGGAAGACACAAGCCATTTCATATATATCATTAAAAAATGAGAAAAATTTAATGATACATAAAAATTTCATAGAATAAGTAAGTTATGGGAATAACATATAAAAGTAAGTATAAAACTGTAAACTTACAGGAATTTTTGGAGGATTAAATTCTAAGTTGTAAATTCGTCCACTAGGTCCATGGACCCAGCGACCTTTTAGTCTTGAAATTATAACCTCATCTGGTACAATAAGATTTATAGCCAAAGTAATATCGCATGTTTTTGACAGAACTTCTGCTTGCTGCAATGTACGAGGAAAACCTGAAAAAAAATTGAAATATTCGTTAAGAGCAATAAAAGTAAAATGAACAATTTATCATGAATTATGATGTCAAGATAACAAAAAATACAAGTTTAAAATTTTTTTCATAATCTTGACCCTCAAAGGTTAAGAAAATTGAAAGATAATTAAAGTTTATATTTTTCAAAAAAAAAAAAAAAAAAAAAAAAAAAAATTAACAAGAAGAATTTCATATGAATTTTATTTACATTCAAATGCAACCATTTTTTTTTTTATAAAAATATCTATGTTCCCAATGTATCAGACATTTAATAGGTATTCAAATTCCTCTTTACAAAAAATACTACTAATAATAATAATAAGAAATAAATATATAAAAATTAAAAAATATATTAACAAAATTAATTTTTTTGTTAAAAGATCCCTCTAAGTTTCTTTCAATACTGAGTATGACAAGAAACAAACTTTGTTTGGATTTTTAAAAAGCTTTCACCTAAAGTTATTTCATATGAAAAAAGCTTAATACTAAGTAATAAAACATTCTCATTTTTTAAAATTATTTTGAGAAACATGTTTATCAAAGAATATAAAATGGATATATTATTATTGCTATAATATATATATTTTTTATAACATTTAAATATAAAAGACAACTATGATTTCTAATATTTTACTAGATAATTAGCAGCATAGTCTGTAATCTAAAACAGGAATATCCAACCATTAATATTATATGGGCTTCCAGGAAAGAAAATTAATGAGTTCAGGGCATGCATAAAATATTTCAAGACAAGTTATAGATAATAAGCAACATAATATTTGCAAGAAATAAATCCAAAATGATCTACATATGACTACTATTCATTCAACTACAGATGATTATTAATGGAGTTTTATCCTTTGTTTTCTAAATAAAGTCAATAAAAGAAAATACAGTATTTTACTGCTATAAAGATAACTGTTTGATTGATAACTTCAGAAAAATTTATGCTGTAATCCTGGATACTACTTGATGTATCTATGCATGTATATACAATTACACAATAACCAGAATTACAATGAAGAATTTTCCAATAATTTTTACACATTTTATAAAAATATTAAAAAATATCACAGAGAAAGCTACTATCAGGTTTTCAACACAATCATTATTACTAACACAATATGCTATTTATAAATGCTTATCATATTCAGTCTGTAATTATGGCTCAAAGTGTTATAGATTTTTCCTACAAATATAAAATAATAAATTATTTATGATGTTAATAAAGTTTATTTGTAGAAGAACATCACAGTCCTTTTTTTACTTGATATAGTAAGCTATTATGAATTTTAAAATCAAGGTAAGAACAATTTTCAAATTTATTTAGATATTTCCCATATTACTAGATGGATTTAAAAAAAATATGATTTTAATATAAATTGCCATAAAACAAAAAATTAACAGTTATAATATACACATAATGGTGGACACACTTACAGGATTTAGAAAGTATGAAATAGTTTAGAATTTAGCAAAAAATGAGTTTACAGAACATACAGTCCTTTCTAGGTATACACATTTTAGACTATGACTTCACAAAGAAAAGAAGATAACGTATAAGTTGCTGTAGCAATTAATTTTATTTGATCAACAATGCAGTTACTTAAGGCCTTGATGGTTCAAAAGGAATGAGAATATTGCATGTTAGAAAGATAAGTTGTCCTTCTCAAAGCTGCCCAGTCATTTTTTATAGGATTGAGGTCAGAAGATCTGGCAGGCCAATATTTTCAATTCACAGAAAATCATCAACAAGATGGGACATTGTCATTATAATGGCCAAATTGTCACTCATTAAAATAAAATCAGAGCCAACAGCATTTCTATTAAAACAAATATAGGGTCCCAAAATCTCATCCTCATACCTCATCTGTAACAATACTTCTTTCAAAGACTGGAGGACTGTGTGCTCATTTAATATGAACCCTAACCCTACCAGATCAACATTTCACAGCCATGAAGGTCCCTTTCTTGGACAATGGAGATGACAATAGAAGATGGCTGGGACTAAACTGGTATTTAATTTAGAATTCTCTACTGATCTAACCATTAATTTTATTATGACTGTGTAAAACACACTATAGATACACAAATAAATTTCAAATATTGCTGTTTTTCAATAAAAATGGTAACATTATCAATAAGGCTGTGTTTTCTAAATATAAACTGAGTATTTATGACAGCTTATATAGTTTAGAAATTGATTTAAAAATTCAAAATTATAAGGCTGTACCTTTTGCATGAACTGAACAAGCCCAAAGAAATTTTGAAAAGACATAAAAACAAAAATATTTTGATAAAATATGTCATAAAAATATTTTTCAAGTTTTTAGTTGAAACATATTTCTTAAATTGGGCATACACATAACAGTTGATTTAGAAAATATAAACAAAAATTAATAATAAAAAATTTTCTAATCAAACTTATGTGAAATTCACTAATTATTTGAATTGTTGATCTATATATATAATGTCCTTTTCTCATTAATCATATAGTAATACTTTATGAGGATGATATTAATTTTGAAAATTTCTTGATTCTCATCAGAATTCAATCAAAGCTGATAATCATTTTGATTTATTTAGTTCATATTGCATTTTAATAAATAGTAAAAATTAAAATAACAACAGAACATTACATGTTGACAGTTAACTGAAAACTCCAACTTTAATTTTATTCTCAAATTTGAAAAATAAATTTTAAAACAGAGGGATTTATTACTATGACTAAACATAATTTATGCTCTTTTTTTGTTACTCACAGATAAACATTTTCTGATAGTTTTGGATTATTATAAATGTACAGAAAACTTTGCATATATAGATAATATCACTTTAGGTGTTTCCACCATAACGCACAATAATGAAATCAAAATTTTAACATGAAAAAATTTATTAAAATTTTGAAATCAAACATATCAATCAATATCAGAAATCAAACAGAAAAGAAAAAAGTTTTACAAATTCTATTAGTATTACAGCTTATATAATACTCATTATTATCCTAATAATAAAGAATAGGTCCAATGGGTTAAAAATATAAACATAGCACTTTATTATTCACTTCAATTTTCTAGAAAAATGTGAAAAATTAGTTAATTGAGAAAAATATTAGAGTCCCATCAATTATGCGTTATTTGATTAGGCAAGTGGTGATTAATTATAAGTACTTTGAAAATATATTACACTTAAAACATTTTTTAAATATTTTAAATTAGATATATATAATAAAAATTAAAAAAATAATATAAATATTACTTTTATAACTATTTTAAATTAGTTATGTTAATTAAAATATTCATAATTTGATAAAGCAATTATACTATGTATAGTTTAAAGAAAATATCATGTAAAAATGACAGGTAAATTTGAAATAGGGATGTTACTCAGAGATTTTTAAAAAAAATTTCAGCTATAATTAAAGAACATGATAACAAACAATAGTGTGAGGTAATCCAAATCAAAAAGACACTTCCTGGAAACATATAATTGAATATTCAATCTAAACAACAATGTTGAATTATTTAATCCCATTTACCAATATCCAATATAATCCAAGTTAGTAATGATGCTTTGCTTCTTTTGTCACACACTATGGTTATTATTATCTTTATTATTTTTTTGAGAACAAGAACTACTTTGATTAGAAGTTACAGTCTTAAGTAAATACTTAATTGCAGTAAATATCCACACCTGTGTTAGGAATTAGTTCAAGAGTTGTTGAAATAAAAAATAGAATTCAAGTCATTCAGCAATTAGTCCAGTATTAATGATGAGAAGATAATAAATGCATTATTTTTCATTGATTCAATCAAACATTTACTCATATCAAAGATTTACTTCAATGTGTTGGAAATGCACTTCAGATCATTAGGAAAAACTATTCAAACCATTATAAGAAATTATAGAAAAAGGAAGACCCCCCCTTTATTCATGACATAACAATATAATTTTTTTCAAAAGTAAAAAAAATAGCTTTTTCAAACAATTATATATATATATATATATATATATATATATATATATATAAGAGATTTTAAAACAGATATACCAGAAGAAACTTCCATAAAATGCAATACAAATCTGTCAGTTTTTAAAGTCTAATTAGTGCATATTTTTCATGAAATATGCAATTATTTGAATAATAATCAGATATAAAAATAAAAATTATAAATACTCATCTTTTTCTCATATTATATATTCATTTATGTTGAAATAAATTCCTTGTTTTAGAAGTATCAGTCAAAATTGGTTGCTTTAAGCAAAAAATGAATGTATATATATGCACAAATTATAAAATTACCACCAATAAACTAATGAATTATACAAATAAAGTATGTAATAAAATTGTACCAAAACATAAATACAAAACTTGTCAATAAATGAAAGAAAGTTTACAGAAAAGAAATTATATAATTGTCAAAATATGTGCCTACATTACCATCAAGTAACCAGTTATTTTTCGATAATGACTTCAGTTTATCACAAATGAGATCTGATATAAGTTCATCAGGTACAAGTTTTCCCTTTTCAATATAAGCTTCAGCTGCTTTTCCAAAGCCTTAAAAAAGTTTTTTAAATTACAAAGTATTTGTTTCATAATGATTTATTTACATTATAAATATCAAGTCATATAAGATTATTACAATGCTAAAAAATTTTTGAACAGTATGTACTTAGCCGAGCTGGTAGCCAAATGTTTAACGCTCTTGCCTTCAGTTCAACAGTTCGTAGGTTCGAATCCCACCTTGGGCACGGATGTTTGCAAGGGTTTGGAATCCACTTTAAGCCATAGGTCTTGGTCTAATTAGCTCTCGTGTGCAAAAAAATTACCATTGAGCGACAAACAAACAGTATGTACTTAAATATTTTATTTCTTGATTTCCATTTTACACACATGTCCATAAATTAAGGATTATGCTGGAACTAGCAACTAAACAAGCAAAAACAAAACAAGTGTGGTTTATTCATTGAGCCCATGTATTAAATGAGAAAGAACAAAAAAAAAAGATGTTGTCCAAGTGTTTCTCACTTGGCACAGAGAACTTGTTGATAAATGCTTATATGCTTGCAAGAGATATTTCTAAAAATAGTATTTTTAATTTTGTGTACAATTTCCATGAGGATTATCCTTAATTTATGGACATGTGTGTAATTAATATACTGATAGTAACTCCACATTAATATCATTTAACACTAGGGTTGATAACTAACTCTTAATTATATTTTGTTAATTTAAAATAATTCTTAATATATTTGCATATTTCTCAACAGCAGATTTAATATCTTGTGGTAATAATATCATAATTTATAGCATATTTAACATTAAATTAATAAATGAAAAAATAATTATAGTTTAATTGAAAATAATATTGAATTAGAAGTTTAACATTTTTAACAATGAAACACTTACCAATAAGATTTTAAATGCAGTAGAACTCCAATTATCAGTATTAACTGAGATCAGACCCCATTTGAATAGTCAAAAATTTGGTTAATTGGATACTTTTTGAAAAAAGGGTCTACTTTAATTAATTATTGTACGTTAAAAATGGGAGAAAATTACATAAAGAACTTTTAATTAATTAAATGATAAGGCAGCGCTTATACATATTACAAGTGCTGTACATTAGTACATTATGTACATACACTATTATAGATGAAGGTCATTACTTCCTGAACATCTCAACCAGACTAATCTCTTTGACTGCCTTCACATGTCTTCGAGCAGCAAAATCGTACATTGGCTTAACAGTAAAAAGTCACATGTGGTAATACTAGGGCTGATGCTTCATCACTTGAATGCAGTTTAAAGGCTGGAAAACATTAAATAAAGCAATGTAAAGCATTACAGTTAACTTGTAACAGCCAGCTCGGATATAAATGTGCAAAACTGAGGTTTGCTATGTCAAAATGTATACTTCAATTTTATGATGTAACCTGATTTGAGCATACACAAAATTTGCTTGGAATTTTAGCAAACCTTGAAGCATTTTTTATTTATGGCCGGAATTTAAGTAATTGAAGATGTTTGGTATTGAAAGTGTATCAAAATGAAATTTATGTATTTGAACTTATATCTTGTTCTGGAAGTGTTTATCAAGTTGAAATGTAAGTGTTTGAAGTAATATTTCATTTTGAAAGCCTATTTTAATGAAATCTAAGTACTTGAAGTTACATTTTGTTTTAAAAGTGTTCATCAAATTGAAATTTAAATGTCTGAAGTTTTGTTAAGAAGTGTACATCAAATTGAAAAATTGAATTATATTATTAGTATGTACAAAAAAAGTGAAAGGTATGGATGTTGATAAATTGAATTTGCATTTTTTAAAATTTTGCAACTGATGATAAAGGGAGTATTTTTATTTTATGGGTTAGTTGATTAAAATTGCTGTTGTATATAATACTTTATGTAATTTATTATGTAATAATAAATTTGACACATGTTTAAGTTTACTATAAATTGTATTTCTTAAATTCAAGTTTTCATTAAAATGTATTTTATTTATGTTATTGATTTAGTTTTATTGCTTGGTTCTCTCTGGGCAATAAAACTCAATCAATAACATAAATAAAATACATTTTTATAAAATACATAGCATTACACTGATGTTTAAGGTGGGTACCACTGCTTGGTTAGTTAAAATCTGAGTGTTTATAAAAATGTATGTTATTTACAATGCAGATTTAGCTTTATTGCTTGGTTGTCTCTTGCTGTAGACTGCATGAAAGTTAGTGCATATTTGCTTTTAATATGTAATCTTTGTGAAATTAGTTTCTAGTTATCAACATTTTAATACTTCTGTATTAATTATTATGAAATATCTGAAATTTAAAATAGTGTGAGATTGCAAATTTTAAATATGAGTGCAATTGGGATTTAGAAAACAGATATTGTATGAAGAGACATCTTTTAAGCTGGTGAGATAACTATAGTGTTTGGCACAAAAATTGGAAGTTATGTAAAACCCGGGCAGGCTGCTAGGATTTTACCAGCATTATAAAGCATTACATTTTCAACATTTGCAATTTGAAATTTAGGTTCTGACAAATAATCATAATCCTTTTTCATATATCTTCAGCACTAATTTCTGAACAACCAGAAATTTTTAAAAGAATGTTTCTGCATTCCTCAAGCAACATTTCATTCTCACGTTCTCATCCTTTTTTTCTCATTCAGTCTAATTTATTTTCCTAAAATTTTGAAAGCAATTCTGATAGTTGGATTTCTACTGCAGAGAATAAATAAAACAAGATTTCTCTTGAGATTAATTTAGTTTTTATATGCAATACAATGTCTCAATATAACTAATATGAAGAAAATACAAACTATATAAGAATCATATAGCTTACATTCTCTCCATACTAGTTATGGTACAAGATAAATTTCTGATCATAAATGAAAAATTATTAACTATAACCATAAAAAAACATGAACATGGTTGGAATATTTTGTTTGCAAGAATTAATTTTTTAAGCATATAAAAAGCATTAATAATTTAAAATAAAAGATATATATTGAGAAAGTAAGAATTATTTGGAAACTATATCACTGCTAAGCAAGGTATCTTCAACTTCATTTGTGGACTTCTGATAGAAAAACTCTGGTAACTTCATTTCTGGTATACAGTGGCAATTTAAAAATCATATTGAAAATATAAGTGATAACTAAGTAACTTTTTGAATTTTTTAGCAGAAATGTTGCATTAATTTTAAAATGTAAGATAGTTACACATATTTTAAAATAGCAAAAAATTATATTTCTTTTATCAGTATTAAATATGCCATATAAAGTAGATTGAGTAGAAGATAATTTGATTGGATTTTATAGGAAAAATAAACCAAATTAGTTTAAAAGCATATTGTATTTCAAAATCAAATATATGAAATAGTTACAAAACTGTAGTTGACAAATAGATTTAGTTAAACTTTTATAAATTTCACTTCTTGAATTGCAGATTGAAAATGTTGCATCAACAGCAGTTTCTGGTGTTTGCAAATATTGCAACATTTCACAAGTTATAAATGACTTAAAAGAACTAAAAAATAAAAACAAATATTAATTAATTAAAATTCTTTAACTAGGAGATCAAGGTAATTTTTGTTGCTTTTCTTATTAGTTTAAAAGTTACTCTTTTTCTAAAACTATTGTAAATAAATATTTTTTTTTTGCTATTTTCATGAAAAAAATTCTTTTATTCATTAAGATATTCTGGATAAAATCATAAAAATTATATATACATACATACATTATGTATGTATGTATATATAATTATATAACTGTAATGTATATATTATAATAAATTATATATATATATATATATATATATATATATATATATATATATATATATATATATATATATATATATATATATTTATATATATATATATATATATATATAAATATATATATATATATATATATATATATATATATATATATATATATATATATATATATAAAGAAGGGAAAGAAACACAAAAGAATAAAATAAAATTTTCTAATATTTATATATTTCTTAAATTATATTTTCACTCATATATATATTACATAATTTTAAAATAATTATAACTATTAAATTGATAATCACAAGTTTAATACATTTTATGCAAATGAATCATTAATAATACAGTTTAATAAGATAAATAAATTAATTTCAATGCAATTTTTTAAAATTAATTGTAAAGTGTATATCAATTATAAATAATCAATGTTTGTTGATTGATAAGCATTTATTTACACCTGAATACATAAAAATAATTTACCACGTTTTTAATGATACAAAGCAATTTTTCTCAATAAATATTCAATCCATTTGTGTTGTTCCCTAGTGCTGAATTAAAGCAGAATTAGTTTTTTGCTGCTCTGTTAATACTTTTTAAAAATAAAAGCTACTAATTTGGTTAGGACTAACCATTAAAAGTGGACTCTAAACTATTACGAATATCTATATCTGAGACAGGAATCAAATCAATCAGTTACTGCTGAACGGCTAACATCCAAGAAAGTTATCATTCAGAAAATGCACTCACCCTGGCCTAGTGTTAAGACAATGCTTTTTAGAGTAAGAGATCACAGGTTCAATTCCAGGTTCTAATGAACAAGAGAAGATGGCTGTTTCTGCATCCATGTCTGTTAGGGTGAGTGCTTGGGAGTATATTGGGTTTCATCACATCTTGCAAGGGAGGAAAAGATGTGAATGAGATGTCCCATGCAAGATGTAAATAAGATCCACTATCTATGGAAAAGACTCCCCGAAAATTAATCACATGATAGTCACTAAAATGCTTTTCAACAGCCTTTGGTTATTAAACTATTCCCTAGCCAGTATTAAAATGATTCAACTGTCAGCTTGGCGAGTCTGGATGGAAAGATAATGATTAGTTCATTTTAGTCCCAAATTAATTTTTTTAAATTTAATAATAGTTTTAATTGTTTAAAAATAAAATATATTCTAAATAAAAATAGCTTATAGTGGTCATTGTAATGATGTCAATATGTGTTTATAATGTTAAATTTATTACAAAAATTATCAAAAACTTAATATTAAGTGATTCTGTAAAACAGGTTAATTTAAAATCATCAATCACAAAGTAAATAGTATCTTGAAGGAAATTTTCCAGAAAAAAGTTAAGGAATCATGATATCTGAACTACACCATTAGTTACATTCAAGTATTTTAAAATATATAAATCTTACAAAGGAGTTACTGGGAGAAAATCTCTGCTAATTTGGTAAAGAAAACTTAGGATAAAAAAATTGTTGGGATTAAATAAAATACTTTCATAGAAATGAATCAATAATTTTTATAGAAATAACATGAAACAAAGTTGATTAATTTTTGAAAAAAGTAAAGTTTAAAGTTGTTTTTGCAATTTCTTCTCTAATTTCAATCACAGAAAATGGTTCACTATTGATTCTCTGGGATACCAAATAAATGAACTGGTTAAAACAACATAATACTAATAATGTCAAATTAATTCTTGTACATAATATACAAAGATTTAAAGCTGTAAAATTCCAACTGATTCTAGGCAAAATTAATGTTTGGAATAAATTAAGATTAGATGTAAGAAGTTAGTGGCATGATATACATCATGAAATATTGCTGGGCAATATTAGATTAGTATGCATAATTGATAGTACAACTATAAATCAAGGATTCCCAAAAGATTTTGACTTGGGGGATGCAATATCAGATTACATTCCTTTTTACTTACTGAAGTTGATGGTATTCTTATTATCATTAATTTGAGATGCCAGTTATAATTTTGTATGTGAGCAAGAGAAGAATATTATTATTTTAAGGAAATATTTTCTAATGTTTCTTATTTATTTTGTTCGAAAAATGGTAGAGTAGAAAGAAGGTAACCTTTTGTATAAATTGCGTAAATAAATAAATCTTTTCATAAATTAGACTATGAAAAAAATCATTAATATGAGTAACAAAAAATTATATAATAAAAATAGAGAAAGAACTAAATCTTACTAGTTTTGTTATATACATGAGATCTTAAAACATCCCCACTAGATATATATTCCAACTTAAAATCGCGAACGATACGATTAGATATCGTTCCTTTTCCAGAGCCAGGTGGTCCCATTATTATGAATCGAAAATAACGTGACATCGTTGCAAAAGAAAGAATTCTTTCTGTTATGTATTTATTAAGAGTTCGTATTTTCCTCTTCTCCACCTCATAAGTAGTTTTAGTTTTAGTATTTTAATCAATCTTCGTTTCCGGGGTTACCTAGCTTTGAATAAGTCCCTGAATACAGTCAACTGCTTCCTAATTTCAAAACATGGTAAAATGAAGGTACCAACACCTACGCTGGCACCTTTCCAAACAAACTTCCACCCTCCTCCAAAGGAAAGTTTCTTAAGCTCTGAATATTTAATGCATATTTGATTTCACAATATGGAAATCTTATTTGAGTCAAGTATTGAACCAACTTATTTTGCGAACTAAATATGGGTCAGAGTATCGCAAACTATTGATATATTATAGCTTTTTTCCAAATGTTTTCTAAGTAGAACCAACTTGAATTTAAGTATGTTTAAATCAAATTAACTGTTATCAGTTACTCTGATTCAAATCACTTGAAAAAAATGTAATTTTAAGTTTAAAACTTCCCATGATGCAATATAATGAAAAAATCTCTGTTTGAAAAGGTGATGATAGTCTGATAGAAAAAGCATAATATCTATGACTGTAAGTTAAGTTGTAATGGATAAATAAAAAATCGTCGCGCGAGGCTCGATTTATTACCTAAATTATTCTAATAAATTTCTATAATTTTCTTGGGAAAAAATTTGGAAAATTCTTAAAAATTTCAGAATCTTTGAGAATTTTAGAAACTTGTTGATTTTTTTTTTAAATCAAATACAGTCGAGAAATTAATTTGTATTTATTTCTAGTTAAGTTATGGAAATTTAAAAATAACTTAAATATGCGTTGTTTTTTTTTGTATAGGATGGTGATTTTTTTTTTTAAAAATTCAACCCTTAAACGAGATCATAGAGGAAATTTCACCTGATGAAAACAGTTTTCTCAGTGTGATTGATTCGGATGTATATTATATTTTTAAATCTAAACATTTGGATCAAAGCGGTCATTGAACCTGAATTAAATACATAACCTTACAAAAATAAATAAAATTGTAGCGGTTATGGATGGAGTTTTCAATGTAAACAAAAATTAACCTCAGACGACCGGAAGCTATCTCAAATACTTCCGGTTTTCTCTCTTTTCATTGAAAATCAATTCAATCGCAAAAATTTTTATTTAAATATTTTTAGGTATTTATTTCTGTTTTCGAAGATTTTTTTATATTACCCGTTGAAATCATAATTTTTAATAAGAGTGCAATCAGCAATGATTCCCCATAAATTTAAAAATGTTTACTTAAATAATCCTGATGGATTACAATATTTTGCGGCGGGGAATCGCTCTTATTGGCGATATTAAGATCAATTGTTGATAAATGATATATTATAACCTACATTCTAACTCCTGTTATTATTTATCTCAATTGTTGATCATTTTCTTCTTTAATTAATTTTTTATTTTCTGCATTTATTCCAAAATTTCAGAAAGTGTATTTTGCGCGCGATTGAACTATAAATCATTTCAAATATTAAACAAGTTATTTTTGTGGTTTTATTAAAGTATTATAAATTTTATTAAAATTTTCTTGATCATGCTAGAATATATGAATTGGTATCAATAATGAGTAGAACAAAATTGTTATGATGTGTTTATTTACTTGCTTTTTAATATTTTAAAGAAATCTTGGTTTTTATTCAATTAAAATTTAAGTCTTTAATTTAAGAGTTGATTTAATATATAGCTAGTTAAATTAAGGATTGTAAATTGGGTTCCACTGTAAATTTGAACATTTTCACTTGCGAAAGTAAATTTGTTCCAGCTCGCATAATGCAACCAAATTTGCTACGCAACATCTATTACCTATATTTGCTTTCTGCATTTCATAAAATTTTATAGGATAATTACTCTTGAATGAATTTTTCTCACAAGCTATGGAAACTACTGAAAACAAGCACAATGGTATAAGACAATAAAGGAATAGTAAGCAGGAAGTTTCGTGCCGGAAGTTTTCTAGATCTCCACGGTAGTAGCGTCCTCTACTCTACGCTTTACAGAAACTTCCATTCATATTATTTTGAAACCTGAATATTTCACCAGTTGATTAATAATGACACACTGGAAATAAATTACATTATACATTTTCAGAAATCTGTTATTTTCAATTGGAAAATGGAAATAAAAATCAAACAACAATAACTGAGAGCCTTTCACTCTTTGGAGGAAACATGACTCACGAAAAAATATGCTGAAGCTATTTAATGTGAAGGCCCTCCTCAAGCTCGTGGAGAAATTGTAGAGATACCATCTCTAAAAAAGAACTGTTCTTTATTATGTTGATGCCATTGCATAATTATACTCAAAATTAATTGGACTCAGAAATTGAGCAAGCATTATCTATATTGCTAATTAAAATATAAGTAAGGCTATAATTATTTCCAAAGGCTTAAAATTATTTCAAAATATATGACTGAGAGAAATAATTTCATTCTTAATTCATATTATCTAAGCAATCGCAACAATATAAATTTGTAACAAAAATTAATTTTTCTTCTATTATGTATATTTTTGAAAAAAATTGAGCACAAAAATAAATTATTTTAATAATATTAAATAAAGTATATTTAAAATTAGTGAGAATAAGTTCTACTTAACAATATCTAAATAAATTCAAAGACATATTTAAATATAAGAAAAGAAAAATATTAAATTTCATTTTCATAAAATTTCTATATTTTGTAATTTATACAAATTATTACCTTCACTGAATTTCCAAGTGTGTTTTCTAAAATATAAATTTTCTTTCTTTTATCAGAGAATTTTTTATGTTTGTCAAAATTATTTCCATTTTTAGTGTCCCACAGAATCTTCGATGTACAGAATTTAATAAAATTAATAAACTATCAAAAATTTATAAAAAGTTTGTAGCTATTTAAAATTTACTATAGCTATCCCCTGTAGAGACTTATGAGGAACTCCTCTTCATGAAAAGAAAACTTGATAAACTTTATGTATACATATGTGTGGTTGTCGTTTACATTTAAATATCATTCCAGCACATTCTAGTTTATTTGCAGTCCAATAAATAATTTATTTATCCTATATAAAACTGTATACGCGTTGTTTTTGTATAAAATTTTTAAATAATTTCTTAGCAATTTCATTTTATGAGAAATTATAACAGGTATAATAAAAGTTTAGTTTTTAAAGACTTTTAACAATTGTAAAATATATTTTAATGTTAAATTGTATAAATTGATGTTTTAAAATAGTAACTTTTTTGATGGGGGATAATGTAAAATAAGTAAATTAATGAAAAGAAAAACCTGATCTTGGTTACAGTCAAAACATAAACAAGAATTTAACATGATGAAAATGAAGGGATGAAATGACGCCAAATATATACGTTATAGTTTCATATTTAGCCACTTTTTTCTTATACATTAGATTTTTATACATTCATCGATGTTCCTTAAAACGTTTTCGTATTCGAAGTATCTCCCGTTTCTAGTGAGCCTTATTGTGGTGACGTGGTTTAAATGTTGAGGGCGAATATCATGGATATTTGAAATCAATGAATATTTTACGTTCTGTTTCTAGTTACAACATCTATTTTACTAATTCAATTTTAAGCATTAACTAAAATATTTTATGCATAATATTTAATGGGATAAAAAAAACTGAAATTTTCTTGTTTTATTTCATAATTTTCATGTGCTTCACTGAATAAAATAGCTTATTACAAAGAATAAATATATTACATTTATGTTATATAAAACTATGCTTTTTATATCATATAAAATTTTTTAAAACAGTATGTAAAAATTGTACTCAATTTCCAAAATTATCAAAAGTTTCTTACTTTTATCAAAACAAGAATTTTTTTTTTCTTTGAATTTTAAAGTCTTCGATAATCTATATAAATTAAATTAGGAAATGAATAGAGAGAGAGAGAGAAAGAGAGAGAGAGAAAGAGAGAGAGAGAAAGAGAGAGAGAGAGAGAGAGAGAAAGAGAGAGAGAGAAAGAGAGAGAGAGAGAAAGAGAGAGAGAGAAAGAGAGAGAGAGAGAAAGAGAGAGAGAGAGAAAGAGAGAGAGAGAGAGAAAGAGAGAGAGAGAGAAAGAGAGAGAGAGAGAAAGAGAGAGAGAGAGAATAAAGTTAAAATTACAAATACAATTTTTTAAGATTATACCTATCTATAAATACTTGCTATTAAATCTTTTTCAAAGAAAGATCTAAAATAAATTTATTAGTTATTATTTATAGAAGAATAAAAGAAACTTAAATTTTTTATGAGGGAATTGTAAAGTAAATTTAATAGTTATTATTTAGAAGAATTAAAAAATTTTATAAGAAAATCGAAAAGTATAAATTTTTCTTACGAGAAATGTAATGTGTTTGAGAAAAATGAATAAGCTATTATTAAAAACTAACATTTATTAAAGAATTAGTTGATACAGAAGAAGACGAAAGTTTAATTTTATTTGTTAATATTTTTAATTTTTAAAGTTGTTGCCAGGTATTTACATTTTTTTATTCAATTGTCTTAAACAACAGCAAGAAAATATTGAAAATATTGTAATAATATTTAAAGTTAATGTTTCACAATTTAAAAAGTTCATTGTACATTATCGATTTAAGTGTTCAAGGAATCGTCGTAGCCCTATTGAACGATGAAGTACTGGAAGAATCTTTGGGTTCAGGAGTGTCTGCTGGGGATCAGTAAATGTTGTTTTGGAATCAGGAGCACAGATATTTGAAAAGTTTAGAGAAATACCAAAGTTTGTTACAAATGATCTACAGACATAATAGAGCGTGATTCCACGCCTGCACTGTCGCATAGAATGTTTTTAGATATTTCGTACCAGATCGAAATACGTTATAGTCATGCTATCCACCTAATTTCTGATTTCTCGCCGCAAACTAGACGGTATCTCTCTGAAAATCATTTGAAATATCGTCTTTGATGAAGCTCATGTGATGAAGCAACGTCATTAATGTTGTCTTTATGTCAGAGAATAAGTGATGGGCATAGTGATATTGGATTTCGAGCATGTTTGAATTATTTAGTTGCATTCTGCACGACACTGTAAACTTCAAATTATGTTCTTCGCTTGAAAAGTTTAATGATTTAAAAATTTTAATTTCTTTATTTTGTTCTAAGTAAAGTCAAATGAGACGAATTTTAGATTTTCCTTGGAAGATATTTTATTCAGTAAGTAATCGCGCGTTTAAAAATATATTGATTTATAATTTACGTATTTACTCTCTCAGAATAATATTAATTTATGTAGAGAGATTATCAATGTCTTTGGGATAAAAAAAACATTGTTTTTTTTTAAAAAAAATCAAATACTTAAAAATGGTACACATTTTTTGCGAGGCATTTATAAAACCTGTTTAATATGTAACACATAATAAGTTATACATAATTTATATTGATTAAAATAAGATATTAAAAGGGAACCTCATTTTTTATTTATTTAAATATTTCCTTTAAATACACCATAGGCAGAATTTAAATATTTTTTTAATAATAAAACTACTAAATTGAAATTATAAAATTATAGTTGCTAATATAAATTTAAGTACATACTATAAATAATTTCATGCATTTATACAATAAATAATTTCAATGTAAGTTGTACATAATTGTTTTTAATTTGTTCCTAGCTCAATTACCAATTTTTGCACAGGAAGGTTAAATAAATTAGAACTTCCACTTTAAAGTGTATTCCAAAACATTACATGCATGCAAATCTGTGGTGGGAATCAAACTAACTAATTGTTGAACTGAAGACCAGAGTGTTAAATATTCGATAGGCATTTCAACTTTTCATGTCAGAAAGCGATTAGTAGTAATACGTATTAAAGCTTGATATATACTATTTAATATGGACAGAATTAGGGATTCTTTAAAATGTATTGATATATTTTATTTGTAAATTTTTTGGAAATGACAGATAATTTAAAAAAACTTTATATATATATATATATATATATATATATATATATATATATATATATATATATATATATATATATATATATATATATATATATATCTGTGTGTGTGTTATCTATAACATGAATAAAAATATACAATGGGTGTGATATAGAGTAGGAAAAAATAAAAGGTCCTTTCGACGCCTCAGTATTAAGCAAAATAAATATAAAAAATATTTATTTGATTCCAGAAAAAAATACAGAGAAGAGCGATGCCGTGTTTGAAAAGAGGCGAAGATAAATTAGTCTAACTGAGCAGAAGAGATTTTGCTTAAAAATTTTCCGTTTGTGTGCAAAATAGAAGCAAACAGCAAGCATTGATCAGAAAAGTTTTGAAAATTAGCAGGCGTTACAACTAATTTGTTAACAGCATTTCTGATAACACAAATGAGGAATGTAAGTGTATGCTTCAGTTTTATGGGGAACAGACGTCTTGTCCAGTGGATGCAACATGAGCAATATCAAATGAGGTATTGTTTGCACTATGTAATATTTATGAAGATATGTCGAGGATATCTCTTGGATAGCAAGCGATATATTGCAGCGGAATATTATTCCCATTTCAGAAATGAAAGAATATATAATACAACTGCTTAGCACTTTTTCGTCTATAGATACCCGAGTGGATATATCTTGACTGTTTATTAGACAAAGGATGTGTAGAAGGCTGTTCGTGATGAAAAGTTGCAATCTTTCTACTTGTAGAAGATATAGCTCTTAGCCGATCTCAGTTACAGCTTTCTTTTACAGTTCATGAACTGCGAAATTCACTTAGCATGCAATTATCTATGTCTACCTATCATTAATTTGTATTCAGATGATATCAGTTTTATTCAAACAACCAGGATCATGACTCACATTGTATACTTGTGAGTGTTTTAAAATCCCCACACCACTGTTTCCTCATGAAAGTGTAGCATAAGTTTAATGTTAATATATTTAACAATACTACAGGTTCTGAATAAAAATATTTGAAATTCATTTATTATAATCATTAATGCTCACTGAATACCACGAAGTATGTACTTCTAAATGCCGCAAAGCACTTCATTTTAAAACTGTACATTTTCCTGAATATGTCTGAAGAGTTTACAGGGCACAATACAATATAATTCACTATAATATGTCAAATAATACAATAGCAGAATGGAATCATGAATGATGCTACATCAGCATGTTCCATGGCGGCGTATAATCATATCGATATTTCAAGTCCAGAAATATATTATATCTGTTACTTGGCCTTTTTACTCCTCAATTTCTCGGAATTCTTCTAATATTAACACCTTACAATGCCAGTAAATCAGACTGCTATAAAGATACAGGTTGATCTCATAAGACGGATCATTGTTGCTGAGTCAGACACTACTAGTACCTTCGGTATCCTTGATGACATCCGACAAAGATTGTTTCGTAACGATAAGTTAGCAGTTTTTTGCAGATACTATTTCTAATAACAGTTTCTTAACTTCTTCTAAAAATCTTCCAGGTTAAATAAGTGTTTTATTTCTTATGATTGATTTTTTTCGACGTAATTGATGTCACATGCTACATAAACACATTTTTACAATATGACAATCCTAATTAATATTCGTTAGTTATTCGCATTGATGCTAAGATAAAAAAAATGACTAAATTAGAAAATCAGTTTGCAGATTTATTTCATCTATCTTCTTAGTAATTTTCAAATTATTCAGGAGAGAATACTTCCTTTGTTCTAATAATAGCTAAAAAAGTCTCGAGTTGCATTTCATTTATTAACTAACAATTACCTGAGGAGATAATTTTTCTAACAAAAATTCCTCTTGAAAGAGTATACATTAATTTTGTTTTATTTTTCTATATCTTGTTTTGAACTTTGTAAACAAATAACAACCATTTTGAGCCTACAGAAAAAAGAAATATATACTTCTATTGCTCTACAGCTATTTCTAAATGTTGAAAAAAAAATCTTAAGATGTTGAGAATTTTTTTTTTCTATTTTCAAAATGGGAATAAAATAAATCTAGCTAAGAAGAATGAAAGATACTGCTGTGATCAAGATTTGATTTCATTACGAGAGGATATAAGCGGTACCAAATGAAATAGAAAGTTCATTGAATGAATAATCATTCAGTATCAGAGAATTATTCTACTTGAGCATGTGGTTCAAAATTAGTGGTAGACAAGTGAAAAAATTATTTTTAGTTTTTGAATCGTTAGAAACTTTACATCTTGAACTCACCTTAAAGGTTAATGAATTTTTAAATTCGATATTTAAATGATGATGACCAATAAATAAGCACATAAGTTTTCAACTCATTTGTATACCTTTTATCTTTGAAATAAAAATAGTCACTTTTAGAGTTATTTAGAATTGATTGCAAAAATTAAATTTTTATTTATTATTTTTAATTATGCTAAATAATTAATCCAAAAAACTACAGTTTTAAAAATAATTTGAGTTTAAAAATAGGATATCTTAAAAAGCTGTTCAGACACTTTATTTGCAGGGTGGACCATGAAATCAAGCTCCATACATTAATTTGTACCTGAAAATCAAACTGCTTATTGCTAGTGAGATATCACCCCCCGTAGCAAAACAATGAAAAGTGTAACATAAGTTTACATATTAGCCGTCTGTAATATGACTGTATTAACAAAGAAAATGGCATAAATGAAAATGTAAGCTTTGATTATGGTTGATTTTCAGCGTGTCCTTGTGCAATATGAGCATAAATCTGGAGCGAGGTAAAACAAAATCATGTTTGATTGCTCAAAAGTGTTCGCCGGGTTTTCCCTAACTGATATGGCAAGGCTTCCTCTGCTATGTATGATTGGTAATGCAGGGTAAATTAATGATGCTTTTTTCGGTTGCATCCAAATGTACTTAATTTGATTTGAAGTTACTCAGACAATGGATATCTTGGCAAATGTTTATTTAAGAAAAGTTTCTCTTACATAAGTTCTGCGGCTTATCCATTTCCATACATAGCCTCATAAACATATTATATACCGTTCAAATTCGACGTTGTCTCTGCGTCTTACAACGTTCTCACATAAATTAACCTTTTTTTTCCTGTTCAAAAATATGTTTGCGAACATCATCCTCTGTTGGAAGGTGGTCAATGGTTTGCCAATAGGTTTTACAAACCACTAAACGAAATCTGTATTTTAACCTGTCTTGGTACTTTGTTTATGTGTGTAAATTTATCAACAAATATCTATTACATTTTTCATTTGTTAGTTTTCTAAATATTAGAAAAAAAAAAACAAGAATTATTAAAATTGTATAGAAAAATTATTACCATATTTTCCAAAAAAGTGTTTCTTTTATATTTACTAAGATTTAGCATCTTAATTATTATTATTCTTAAATTTTTTCTAGGGTAGGTTTTAATCATAATTTCTGGCCAATCATTTAAAAATTTGTTTATAAAATAAATTTAGGACATTAAATATCATTACTGGTATATAGATTATAATATAATTATAATAATTGTTATTTATTTATTATTTGACATTATGGTAATTTTTATTGTATTTTTCTCATTGTTTCAAAACATATACCATATAAAATTGTGTAATGGCTATATGCTATGTTTTACAACAACAAAAGAAAAATATAATGAAACCAAATTGTTTCAAAATGATGTAAAAAATATTTTTTATAATCTTTATTAATATCTGACGTGAAAAATTATTTTATTTTGGAAGTTCTTATCAAATATCTTAACCTATCTATCTATCCATCCATCCATATATATATATATATATATATATATATATATATATATATATATATATATATAGGCAGCAATATACACTACTGGCCATTAAAATTGCTACATCAAGAAGGCGACATGCTACAGACGTGAAATTTATACGAAAGGAAGAAGGTGCTGTGATATGCAAATGATTAGCTTTTCAGCGTATTTAGACAAAGCAGGCGCCAGTAGTGACACCTACATTGTGTTTAAATGAGGAAATTTTTCAGCCGGTTCCTCATACACAAATTGCATTTGAACGTTGTTGCCTGGTGAAAAGTTGTTGTGATGCCTCATGTAAGAAGGAGAAATGCGTACCAGCACGTTTCTGACTTTGATAAAGGTCGAATTGTAGAGTACCAGGATTGTGGTTTCTCTTACCGCAGTATTGCTGCTCGCGTCGGTCGAGATCCAATGACTGTTGGCAGAATATGGAATCGATGGGTTCAGGACGGTAATACGGAACGTCATCCGGGATTTCAACGGCCACCTATCACTAGCAGCAGAGAAGACAGGCATATTATCCGCATGGCCATAATGGATCGTGCAACCACGTCACGAGCCGTGAGTCAAGAAACGGGGTCGTTTGGAAGACAACAAGTTCCTGCTCGAACAGTTCGACGACGTTTGTAGCAGCATGGACTCTCAGCTCGGAGACCATGGCAGCGGCTTCCCTTGACGCTACGTCATAGACAAGAGCGCCTTCAATGGTGTGATCAATGACGAACCTGGGCGCACGAATGGCGAGACGTCATCTTTTCAGCTGAATCCAGGTTCTGTGTACAGCATCATTATGGTCGCATCCGCGTTTGGCGGCATCGTGGTGAACGCACACTGGCAGCAAGCATTCGTCATCGTCATACTGGCCCATCACCTGGCGTAATTGTATGGGGTGCCATTGGATACACGTCTCGGTCACCTCTTGTTCGCATTGACGGTGCTTTGAACAGTGCACGTTACATTTCTGGTGTGTTACGACCCGTGGCTCTACCCTTTATTCGAGCCCTGCGAAACCCTACGTTTCAGCAGGATAATGCTCGATCCCATATTGCCGGTAGTGTACAGACCTTCCTTGATACGGAACATGTTCGGCTGTTGCCCTGGCCAGCACGTTCTTCAGATCTTTCACCAATAGAAAACGTCTGGTCAATGGTTGCCGATCAACTGGCTTGTCACCAAACGTCAGTCACTACGGTTGATGAATTGTGGCATCGTGTTGAAGCTGCATGGGCACCTGTACCTGTACATGCAATCCAATCTCTTTTTGACTCAATGCCCAGGCGTATAACTGCTGTTATTACTGCCAGAGGTGGTTGTTCTGGGTACTGATTTCTCAGGATCTATCCAGTCAAATTTTTTGAAAATTTAATCACTTGTTATTTCTAGTATAATATATTTGTCCAATGAATATCATTTTGTTATCTGCATTTTTTTCTGGTGTAGCAATTTTAATGGCCAGTAGTGTATAATTAAAATTTGCTTTTACTTTCATTTAAGTAATTTCCTTTTAAAATAAATTATAGGGTAGTTTTTTAATGACAGAACTGATAGAAAGCTGTTAATAAAAAAAGAGACAAGTTTATTATTGCAGCGAATTTAATACACGATGTAATAATTCAATATTACCTAAGATTAACAGAGACGTTTAAAATAAACATTGACTAAGGAGAATCGCTATTTAGTAGCTTTACCTAAAGGTGTTATATTATTGTTGCAAAATTAAAACTTTTTGTTTAGAATCATGTGAAGGCAGAGTTCATGATACTATTAACAGCCAAAAGTTTGCCATAATACTTTTCCTTAGTATGTTCACAAAAGTACAGTAAGGGAAATTATTTTGGCAAAATGTTGTCTTTTGTGTAATGTTGATTTCAATATACAAGAAAGTCTTTAAGATAGGGCAGATTACACCAGTGTTGAATGAGTATAGGAACACATATGTTAGGAATATATATGGTTAAATAAGGTAAAGTTCAACTCCAAGATTTGTCAGATTTAATATGTATACTGTTTATCAGTAGATCACTCTTAAGAGAATGTAATACAAAATTGGTATTGCGTCTGTATCATCATAAGAGTAAACCACTGCAGCAAAAAAATACCATGATCTGGTATGATTACGTAGGGTAATTCTTTTTTTAACAAAATATTTTTCTGTTCAGAGACATAAAAATAAGATTTTACAGCCATATAGCTTAGGTTTAAATGGTACTGTTGATTGTCGTTTAACTTTTTTAAAATATATAACCATAAATTTAAATGTAACTTCTTCCGTAAGGAGTATCTTCTTTAGTTAGTAAGAAGTTTTCTTCAAATTAAAAAAAAAACAGATTCGTAGTATCGATTTTTTTGATTAGCTTAATTGAATCTTTCGGATTCTGAATCTGACAAAAAATTTCAAAAATCTCTGTCTATTTCAGAAAGGCTTACATTTAAATAGCTCGTCCCAATTTTGACTAGATTAAGCTTCCAAAAGCTCTTTGGTAGAGTTCATTTCAAAATGTACCCCAAAGTGGATGTCTTCGATTTATTATAACACGATCACAAGAAATTCATCAGTTTATACCTATTGTGCTTTTATTATTCCATAACTAATGCATTGCGACTCCATCATTACAGTTTCGCATACTTCCTTTTTGATAAGTCTTTTATTTTTTTATCTCCTAAACAATTAACATTTTGTAAAACATGAATATCTAATCGATATTTTAAGTTTTAATATTAACAGCTTATTTTTCATTAATTAAGGTTCTTTTTCAACTACTACTAGTATTAAACAATAATATACAACATTTATTCCATTTACTACATATTAAATGTGTACATATACATTGTACAAATAATTCAAAATTAACATTTTTTTTAATTGCAGAATAATATAATAATATAGTAATTATTCTCTTCATACATACATTTAATAATTAAAAATAAAAATACGTAAAGTTATATACCCGTAACAAACATATTAAATTTTTTTATATGCTAAACGTTATATTAATCTTTTTTTAAAGAACATGACAAGAGACCACACATTCTTTATTGTAGAATTTTTTTATTTGAATTTTCATGTAACTATCGAATTAAGAAAATAATATTTACACAGATATAAGCGTGTAGACAATACAAGCAACACTTCACTATTAACAGAATACAAAATGTAATATGAAATTATTTTCACAAAGTTCTAAACTATTATGTATTATCATTTTAATTTATAAAACTCATGTTGCTCTTTATATATGCTTGAAAAACTTTGAACAGGATTGCAATATAGCAAATATTTATGCATATAGATTACTTTTTTGAATAAAACTTGTACCAAGTCATTTAAAATTTCTCAGAAGGAGGTGGTTCAACAGCTGCCGATTCTGGACGAGCTGTAAATTCAAATAATAAAATCAATAAGTTGGAAGAAAAAGAGAATATAGTTATAAAATAATAGTTGTGTTTTTTTTATGCATGGAATATGTAGAGGAAAGGCATTTCTTTCAATATGTATCAATTTGCTTGGGTTAATAAAAATTCTCTTGCAGATGAAATTTTTCTCACAGTATTAAATTTGATTAACTTCATATATTTCAGTTATTCAATTTTAAACTGCTGGTCATCCGAAATGCAACACCAAGGAAGACCTGAGAACAGCAAAATTTACTTGGAAGATAACACGTTATACAAATATCAAATGATTGAAATTATAATCTCTTGCGAGGAATGGATGATAATAAAATAAGAAGTAAGGCCTCTCTTTCACACTAGATGACTTTTATCGTACAATAAAATGTCGTCCGATATTTTATCATGAGAAGTTATTGGAAAACCACACCACAGACTGCTTTCTTTCACACTGAGAAACGATATCTTATCGGGGACCAGTCTACTGCGTGGTTTTTTAATAACTTCTCATATAAAATATGGGACGACTTTTTATCGTACAATAAAAGTCGTCTAGTGTGAAAGAGGCCTTAGTATAGCCGCATTGTTGGCTATAACCACTGCTCCATACTTCGACACAGAATCAAGAGGGTTTAGATGTGTCCTTGGATTTTTGGAGTAAAGAAGTTCAAGTGGCCTCCACGCATAATATCTATAATGTTGATCTGGTAGAGCATTTAATAATTGTGTAAACATGGATCACATGTTTTTGACGATTTTTTTGGCGATAGATAGCTAGAAGAAGCAGAGCAAGCAAACTATTGAATCTAAAATCATCGCACCATTTGTGGAGCAAACGCTTGTGGTTTTGAGTCAACGGTAAAATGAAGCAATCGACGCCTCATGGACATTTCACTCATCTGCAAACGATATTGAAAGGTACGATATTGATTGGATTTTAGAAAATTGATGAGTGATACGACTCCAACCATGGGATCTTAAATATTAATACATCAGAATGTTTGCATCCGTCTCCTCTACAAGATTCAATTTGGTTCTACCAAACTATGCATAACTAACTGAATATATAATATGTTTGGTCGTGATGTGGCTGAACAATTCATCACTGCCATGCGTATAATAGGCGTATCCTCATGTGTAGTGCTGCAACGAGATGAATGCAATCAGCCCTGTCTGTTCCTTATTCCCTTCTGCATCCAGCGATTACAGATTCGCATCACAGTTCAAACAACAGGATCTTCAATTTCTCTAAAAGATAATATACAATCCCTATACGCAACTATTCTTCATCTGTCAAACTCAGAAACTTGATTGAAAGGCGCCTAATATTTTTCTTCCACGAGGCATTCTTAAACAGTTTAAGCAAAAAATGCCGAATTTTAATTTGACAATTTTTATTCCTTTATACAGTGCTTTATCACTTGTGTGTTGTACTACAGTTCTCTGTAATGTGCGTAAGCTCAGCAGTGTTAATATTTTGCATATGTCATCGCCACAAACGTAAAATGTAAATTTGAAATGATGTCCATGCTTATTTTAGGGTGTTGCAATTTGGGTGGGCAGCAATGTTGTAAATAATTTCACAAACTTATTTAATGAAATAATTAAATTGTATGAAATTGTTTCCATATTACCTGTTAAATATATTAAATGAAATAACTCTTATTCATACTAATTTTTTAATTATTTTAAAATATATCACAATGTTAATAGAAGAAAAATTGTACAAAAATAAAATTATAGTTAATTTTTATCCTTCATCAATTTGGTATATTAATCATCATTCATCAGTTAGAGTATTTACATAAATAAAATCCGTATTCTGCTTGTTAACTGAATTTTTGTCCAGGATTGACGGGGTTGCCCAGCTTCACGGAATGTGCAGCTGGGCAACCCCGTCAATCCTGGACACCAAGATGTTGGTCTCTGGCTAACTTGAAATAAAAGCGGTTTCAATTTGAAATTTTGATTACATCTTTGATAATTAATTTAAAGTACAATTAATGCTGTATTTATGTAATTTCTTATGTACTGAGATGCATTAATTAAAACGATGTAAAAATTCTTTTCCCGAACTATTTCCACTTCAAGAATGGAAAAATGGGGGGCTCATCTCTCCCCTTTTAAAATTGTCATCTATGCATAACTGATGGGAGAAGAGAAAGAATAATTAGGGCTCTTTCTTTTTACATTTTATACTGTAGACTTTTAAAAGAATAAGTTTTTCTATTTTTTGAAGAAGTACTGTTTTTGCCCATTGCAGCGAATTTGCTTTCTTTCCCAATGCGCCGTCAATAAGGAATATACTGAAAACGCGGATGAAAGGAACTCGGACTTCAATATGTATTAAGTTCCTAATTATAGTGAATTTTCAAGCATTCAGCATCTCATTTATTTGGTTTTTATCACATCTATACTTGAGATCGATTAAATTTCATGGTATAAAACAGCGTTTTGTTAATTCTGCACAATTTAACATAGAAAAATTTTGTATGGAAATGATTAGTATTTAAATTAAAATATTTACTTTGGCAGTTTCCGTCGTAAAATGTGACATCATCGAGTGCAAATCCTCCATCTGTTGCTTCCCCTTCAAATTCAACCTAAAAATGTGACACCATTATTAGAAAGAAAACAGAAATTTTCATATTGAAATAAAAATACAAAATAAGCTGCAATTTATTTTTTTTTTTAATTTTGAGTTGTTTCGTGCTATATTTATACAGATATGATTTTGTATTAAAAGTTATAAGAAAACTAAGTAGATGAAAACTTGATGAAATTATACTTTAAATGTTGATGGTGCGATACGATGAAAAACAAGCATATATACATATAATGACAATTACTAAATAATCAGGGAAACAATGAATCATTCATAAGCATTTTTCGAATATATTCAGGTGTATATGAGAAAAATGGTTGACAAATGCTGGAAAAAAGTTTACGTATTCATTATGTATATCGTTACAAGCATAGATTTACAGTAGAAATATATAAAGAAAATTTAAGGTGTCGTTGAGGTACGTCTGTAAATAATTAATGACAGGAAAAGTTTGTCTAAAAAATATTAAGTTAAAAGGGGGAAGTCTCTCTCTCTATTGACCCAAATATAAAAGATAATGTTTAGTTTTTTAATGATTAAAAAGAATTAAACGAGATAAAATTTTGAATAAACGTATTTAGTAATATTCGTCTTTTGATAATACAGATTGCTTGATTTTTTAAACAAAAGTTATCTATTATCTCAAGTTATCTATTATCTCAAGTTATATCTCAGTCATTGTCACTGAGTTCTTTTTTTATTTTATAAAAACATTTTTGAAGACCAACTATTAAACTTTGTAAAAAGAAAAAGATTTGATTAATTACTTATATACATATATATATATATACATATATATATATATGACAGTAAAAAGAAATTTGTATAGAGAGGATTACATTATTTGTTTATAAGTAAACAACAATTATCAATGAGGACCCTGTGTAATCAAAAAAATTTGTAACAAATATTTAAAAATTTATCTTGATGCTCAAGAATATTTATTAAAATGACACAAACTAATATAATTATTCTTAAAATCGTGTTTAAATTTTCACGGTAGTTAAAAATTGCCAAATATTAAAAAAAATTGAAATAAACTTTTTCACCAAAATAGAAACATATATCAATTTATTTTTTCTTTCTATTTCTCCTCGCAAACTCTCGAAAATCTACCAGCAATATCCAATTTAAGGAATATTGATGTAGATGATTCATTACAGCTTATCTAGGAGATACAGCTTATCTAGAAAATAATTTTTATTTATTTTCCTTAAAGAATTTTATAGTTGCTCTCAATGTTTCATTCTGTTCGAGAACTAACTTTGTCTCAAGTTTCATAAGATAAAATTTTTAAATTTAAATTGGAAACGATGACGATAAAATATGAAATACAGTTGCTTCATTCTTTGATGTTTCAGCAGTGAAATTGAACTACACAGCTTTCATTTTGAAAAACAGAAGATTCGACAACATTACTACAATATGATTTACTGGAATCCATAACTTGGCATGCTACATAGGACTTGAATTCATGCAAATAGAAAAAATTTATCTGATATTGTTTGACTACCAAGGCATATTTTTTCTAAATTGCTTTTCATTTCATGTATGTATTCTCAATTTTATATCTTTGCATAATTGTTGCACAAAGGTTTTCTGCACGATTTTGATTGTATCCCTTGTAAGAAGAATGTATATTGAAATATCTCTGAAATAGGATATAACATTCTTCTTCAATATACAATTTTTTTAAAAAAAAGTTTTGAATGCATATAGTACCATCGGTCATATCATAAAAATACTCTGTTTCTGACCACAGATGACTCGTGTATCGATGGTTTAATAAGAATGTTGTTAACAGTGCAGATTATTAATAAGGAAGAGACGATGGAATAGCTGTTGTAGACAACAGCAACAACATTTATTTAAGAAATAACACAAATGAAAAACAATTAAATATCAATGAAGGAGATTTAATATAATATTGTAGGTGTCATTTTACCAGAGTTATTTATCCTTAGTTATTTATCCTTCCTGCTTGGCATTCAAGAGCCGTGCAATTAACGCGCATGCGCCAATGGATGTAGTACATGATTTAGCAAATAGTACGATAATTATGACAAATACCTTCAGTAAAATCATAAGAAAACATTTTTAAAATGAAAATAAAGTACATGAAATATTTATATTCGCTAGAATTAATCAGGAACTGTTAATATTAATATTACAGCAAGATTATTTTTTATTAACTTAAGAGTTCAATAATATGGAAAAAAAAATGAAGAAATATGTTATCTTAGCTAATAATTTGTAATTACTTGTCTTACAACATAAGAAATAAACAAAATTATTTATAGAGTGAGATTTAAAAGTTTTGAGAGACTTAATCACTAAAAAATAGTTTGAAATTATTCATTTAGAATACTCGTTGTTTAACGTTTGGGAAAAGTTGCGATTTTCAACTTGGCTTTTTATTCCTTTATCAATATGAATTGAAAAAAAATTAATATCTACTATTTAATTTTCACTATTTCTCACTTTTCTGAGTTTTCTGCTATTATCAATATGAAACCATAAAAAATTAATCCTTCATATTGTGATTAAAGAAGAAAACACAGAAAAAAATAGTGAAAATTAAATATTTTTAGGTATTAGAATTATTTTTTTCACTCAGATTTATTCTTGAATTTTATTAAAATAGACTGTGAGATCGAATTTTGTTTATTTAAGAGCTCATTAACTCAAGGAAAACAAATTAACAGTTATTAGTAATTTATGATTGATAATTATATTACAGACATCGTCAAAAATATTTGCGCAAAGAAAAATACTCCAAATTTTAGAGAGAATGTGGTACTCATAAATAAAGAAACGGAAAGAAGAAAAAAAATTGCTGGAAACCATTAATTAAAGAGCAATTTTTACGTAATTTAGGGTTAAAAAATGATATGGTTTTTCAATCAAGTTATTTTTAGGATGTTAAAAATAATTATTATTTTTAACACATTTTATATTTATCCATTGCTTAAGATTTTTGCTTTTATTTTTGAAGTATAGAAAAACTCTAAGATTATGGAAAGTCGAAACACACTTCAAAATATAAATTTAAGAACTTTTTTTTTTTTAACAATTTACGAACCCTATAAGCTGTAAGAGTCGCTACAGATACTTGACCATACATCCAATCTGGTCTAGAGGTGTCAAATTTTTTAGTTGCCATTTTCCATATGAGAAGACGTTGTTCTTTTTCTCCTTCTGGAGGAGCTATTTCCACACGTATGACACTCAGAGCTGTTGCTTCACCACGACCGAATGGAGCAAACCAAAAGCTCAAACACAAAGCATCGTTTTGACTTGCAGCAAAATCTGGGCTTCTAAGCACAGGATTCTGAGCAGATGCTTGGTTGAAAATGTCGAAAAATACATATCCAGCTATAAGAAAAAATAAATGCAATAAATAAGAGTGTTAGTTTTAAAATATAGCTGATATAATTGCGTAGAATTATCTTGAAATAATAGAATTATAACTATAAATTAAGGGAAAATATTCTACAAATGGAGATAAATTAATTAAAAACGTATTTATTTATAACGTAAGAGTATTCAATCAAAAACGGACGTATAATAACGTATTTATTTTTTAATTTCAATACGCTGAGTATTAAAAAATGCTAGTTACAGAACTGTTTGATTAAAACGATTCATAAATAGGAAGGAATAGGAAGAAATTTTCAATTTGAAAGTTCCAAAAAATGAATATTTTAGTTGCTTTAATAATCCTTTTGATCTTGTGATTATAATCCTTTTGCTTAGGATTCTTTTGTTTAGAATCTATTCGATTACTATTCAGAGTACTTATTATTATACGGAATGTCAAAAAGTACTGACAGTATTACTATTCAAATCACGAATGAATATATGATGAAATCAATCTTTAAAAATCTTTAAAAAAATTAATTTGCATGGAAGTTATCAGCGCACTGTAGTCAATATACATGGGATCATTGTAACGGCATGACACCTTTAACATTGCCTAGAGGTCGGACTAGCATCTGTCTCAAGGCTTTTTTATATCCCCAGATGACTGCTTCGTGGGACACTTTTCTCAGACAGTATATCTTATGTCTGTGTAATAAAAATAACATCACAAGCACCAACTTCGACAGATGTATTTTATGAAAACTGGAATGTAATATTCACCTCACGTTGAGTCGTTGTTCAACAGTAGCTCGACTGTTGAACAACGAAAGAAAGAACCAATTAATATAAATTCTGAGGAATGTTTAACTATCATAAGGTCATGACTAGCTATCTCGACTATTCATGGAAGATTCTGGATTTGATTAATTAACATGCCTATGCAGCAATTGTGAATTACAGATAATAAAGAATCAACCAAGGCTATCAAGAATAACATCAAGATTCAGTGATCAACTTAATATAAAAAATTAAAACTCATCTCAATTTTATATACTTTTCTTTTACTACATTCCTATGAAAGAAATATTTGTCTTTAATAATCAAAGTATTTGTCTTTAAGGAATTTTTATGAAGGGGATGGAGACCATTTTTGTGTTTTAACTACTACTATATGGAAACAAGTGTTTTAAATATTTTCTCTTGGGTATAAAAGGCACTGTAAAACTATGAATAAATTGATTTTTAATGAAATTGCTAAATTTGCAAACTAATTTTTTTTTTTGCAAGGTGACTGGAACCATTTTTTTTATTAGAAAATCTAGTACTTGTTGTAATTTATCATACATTCTTAATGGAAATTTTTACAAATGAAGCTATATTTTTTTTTGGTAGTGGAATATTTCTGAGTGATACAAAACATTACATGATATCCATAAAAACACCATGGTTGTTCCAGTTTGCAGATATCGTTTTCAAAGCCTATGTGTAATTTTATTGAATAATTCCCATAGACAAAATGAAAATGCTAGACAATATGCCTTTTAATTAAAAAATCATCGGAAAATGGTACCATAGTACAAACAAAAATATATTCAACTCTGAGTTCTACCCTTTTTAGAGCTTCACTTAAAAATCGAGTGGTATTTCACCACTCGATGAGTGACGGATATTTTGTGATCCATAAAGATATAAAATGAATCCTTTCGTACTTAATTGGAGAGAAAAGTTCTCTTTCCAACACTCCATTCTCAGTTCAAAGCAATTTTTACTCTTTTTTTTTACGTGTTTATGGTACAAAGCAAATGTGATGTGCTTTGATTGGTTAAAATCATCACGTGGTTCTATGTTTGCGGTTTAGTTTTGCTAAATATGGAGGCATCTAAGACTTTATTTTGTAAAAGCGATCTATTAGAATATTTAAAATATATAATCGGACAAGAAGTAGAGCAGAAACATTACGGTAAGTCTTCATTTCTTATTATTAATTGAATGACTAAATCAAATCTTCATATTTGTGATTTTTTTACCATTATATAAATTTCCGTATTCGAAAGTGTAAATGAATGAACTCTCATATATAGTTTAATATTTATGATTAATTGATAATGTTCAATAATATAAATTGTGTTTGGAAATTTTATTTTTATTTCAAATAATATTTTCAGCCAAAATTTAATTTATTATAAATTAATAGTAAATTATAATAAATGCGTTTCTAAATTCTTTCACTTTCGAAAGTGCGTGAATATGACTAATAATTTTCTCTTTGATTTAAATATCCAATGTATATTATAAAAATATGATTTAATATAGTACATTGAGCTGAAGTGAAAATGCGATTAATATCAAACACTACATTTTACCTATCAACAAGAATAAATTTTTTCATGAATAAAATTCGAAGCTTTTTTTATTTTAAAAGTTTATACAATAGGAAACAAATATTAATCTACAGAATATTACTTAACAGTATGTATTTTATTTATAATTAAAATTCCACTTACAATATTTATTTTATTTATTAAAATTTCACTGACAATAATTATTGATTTGATTGTTACTAAATAAAAGCACTCGTAGATAAAACGAAAAGGAATTGTATATATCAAAGTCTACTATTAATTTGCATAATATTTTAGAGTTTCCAGCTAAAAATTTTGTCGATGAAAATTTAATTTTCATTCGGATTTTATGGTTGTCATTGTTATCATCGAAGAAAAAAAATAAAAGCAAAATTAGCAAGCAAATCTGAAACAAGTAGCTATTTTGAAGATGATGAAATGCAATGTAAGGAAGAAATGGTTGATCAGGTATATTCTGTATAATGTGTTATCAAAATAAGTTTTAAGGAGACTGAGAATACGTTAACTATTGTTATTATTACATATATTAATTTCTTTTTGCTTGTAAAATATATTTAAAAGTTTGAAGTAATATTCTATGCTTATGTAACAATGTGGCAACTTAATTGAATGACACGAAAATTTCAATCGATATTTTCAGTTAAAATCTCTTATTAAAGTTTTTTGGTTTTTAAAGTTGATTTAAAATTATGAAGGGTAACTATTCATTAAATACATTCCATTAATATTACTTGGTAATTAGCTTAAGAAGTCTTAATAATGTTTTTAAATCTATTTTGAAAGAAAGTTTTGTTTGTTTCTACTGCTAAAACTAAATCGTAATTAACTTTATAGTAAATTTAAAATTTATTAAAATTTTCCAAAATTTTTAATTTGATTTCAATAGTTTAAAACAATAAATATCCATTATTTTTAATTCACTTGACCATAACTTGTTTTTACATGTACAATATTATTGAGCAAACACATAAGTGTATATGTATGTATTTTTTCTTTCAGATAAAATGATTACAATTTGAAATGCCTAATGAAATTCATCGAGAAAAAATATTTCAACTCATGATGAAAATGTTTAAAACAAAATAACATTTGATGATAAAAAATAGACCATCTATTTTTCTATTCTATTGATAAGCTATTGTTCTATTGATAAGCTTCTCTAAGCGTTTTTCTCAAATTCATTGTACACCAAGATCAGTATAACAAAATTAATATTCTTCATCTGGGATTTTATATAAAAGGTACCAAAGTGCAATCTTATCAGAATCAGGCTTTGAAAAAGTTTTTAAAGAGATTCAAAATAGTGATACAATATTCCCATGTTTACTATAAGAGATTGGGGATACAGTCGGAGTTATATATGTATATATATATCTTAAAATTCAGATAAAGTGAGTTCTTTTAATAGAAAATTGTAAGAAAAAAACATAAAATGTGCATTAAAACAAGCTTAGTATAAATTTGCAACAATCATTATTTACGTATTCTATAAATATTTTAAGTAAAAGTATAAAAGGGTTTTATAATAAAACATTAATTTCAGATATACATAATTTATGCTAAAATATCTTAAATAAATTGCGTTACTGTTTTCTCTGAATCTACCTTGGTTAACCGGATCGTGAAGAAATACGAATCCAATAAAGAAACTACTGGCTAAGAAAAATATTCTTTATCAAAATGCTATTATTATATTAGTTTTACTATTATTTACTTAGAAACTTTTTTATGTTGTTTGTAAGTTTTAAAGAATACAAGTATATATGATGGTTATTTAATACTGTTTTAAATTTAAAATGAAGGCAAGTTTTTTGTTGGATTTGAAATTCCCAATAATGTGATGATTAAATGTTATGAACGGAAGAAGAACCTTTTAACCATTTCCTTTAATTTGTTATTTAATTAATTAATTATTTACTTTTTTGATTTTGAGATCCCCGAAATAAGTTAATTAACAAATGTGTTCTTGACAGATTCTTACTTCCGCTTCTTTGCTTTAATGGCATCATAATTTATGATAAAAGATTAAAACAATATAAACTTTGTATTATATACAATAAATTCACACAATGCAACCAATTTTGAAAATTCTTTGTTTTTATCTTACTAACACAGAATAGTCGGATACTAAATTTATGACTGAGTAGTTTGCATTGAAAAGTATGTTATGAAGTAAATGGAAATGCAATGGATGTATGTTATGTAAATATGTGGACATATTTTTCCTTTAAGAAATTTGTATTTTTGATTATGATTTTGTAATTTTTCATATTCAAACCAGTTTTTGATTCAATGTGTTTTTCTGAACTGAAAAACCTAATACTTTTCGGGATAAATCAATCAGAAGTAAATTTCATAAACTAACTCCCGCAAACTTTACATAGCGATCTAGTATAAATTTGACATTAGGTATTTTTCAGTTTTATATATTTAAATTATAAAACTTAAATATTTACTTAAAAAGATTGTTATATGGATTTATTTTACGTGCAGAGTTAATGATTCGTCGCTAACAAATGACAATCACAGAATGATTGTTGAATTATCTACAGAAGCTGTTAAGAATGCAAGAAACATGTTATGCTGAGAGAATATTTTGTATTTTGCTATCCTTGATATATATATTCATATGCAAAGTTCACATCCAACAAAAAACCTTAGTTTCATAGATTTCTGACCTAGATTATCTTTATCAGTTTGACTGATGTTTAGCACGTTTTTAATAGTTGTAGAGCAAAATATTTATTTTAGAAATCGTGCAAAGCTGTCTTTGTCTTGATTTTCAATTCAACATAGTATTTCCTTCAACAAATAAAATAAGTAATTCAACTCTGTGTGATATTAATTCATTATAAAGCCACTTTATTTTTATTTTTAAAAGATTTTTCAAACAAATCATGAAAGTATATAAAATATATTATTTTATTTAAAAGTATTTTTAAAATTGTTGTGAAGCAAAAAATATAAATTCTCTTGGGGTTGATAGATTTGTAAGAGCTATGAATGCGAATTTTTGTGTAGATGATGTCTGAATAATTTGAATGATTATGCGAGACGTAAATCCTTTGTACCTCAAACTAACCCTGAGAATTACACCTTTCACCTTTTTAAATGATTTTGCAGCAGCGAAAGAAAAAAAAAAAACTTTAATAAATAATATTTGACCATCTTGTCATTTTGTCATTATCTTTATAAGTAACAATATAATCATAACTTTTATGTACGCTTCTTAAAAGCATTTTAAACTTATTCAATCGATTATTGAAATTAATTTTCCGTCTTTAGAAGATTTGTATTTAGACTCCACAAAATCGTCCAAAAATATTACAAAAATGTATGTTATAAAAAAGTATATAGTCATGGGGTTCTACATTTTCGTATAAAAAAACCAAAAATTATAAGAAAATCACCTAAATGAAGATACATAATAAATAAATAACAAGAATAACTTTTATTATAACAAAAATGCACAAAAAGATTAGTTCAGATAAAATAGATTCTCTATCTTGTGGTTTAATTAATTATATGTAATAGAAATCACACAAGAACATTTAAAAGCAGAATATTATCTTTTTTCCTTGAGAGTTATGAAATATAATGAAAATAAATATAAAAACACTCTCATCACTCTTATTTAAGTATATAAATAAAATTAAATATAACTTTTTTAAGCATCTAAAACTATTAAAATTTAGAACCATGTGTGTATACAGTTTTTAAATAATGATGATCTGAGCTTGAGAAAATGAAAAGAAAATCTCAAAGGAAAATTGATTCGTTATTTTTCATTTGGAGGTATTTTAATTGGGCTGCATATTGCAGTCCAATTAAAATATCTCATACCTGTGGTAGTGGCCTCGTCGACCAAATATTCTGCCGACGCGCTAATAATTACTTTTACTTCGTGTAAAGGCATTAATGCCACATTGTAAAGGTTTTTGTTTGCATAATGAATGCAATTCTTTTCGTTAATGTTTCAAAATTAAAGGAAATGTGCCTCATTTGTTGATAATATCCACAGCAGCCGTCTGTTACCTTATTTATATCTGATGAGGGAAAGAATTTACAAAGTCTTCAAAGTGCTCATCTCTGAACTGTAAAATCTGAATGCAATGAAACTAATAAAGAAACATTCACGAAACGAAGAGCGGAATGTTAGGAAATGTGGTTTTCTGTAAATCGAAACTGTGAGCATTAATTCGTGCATTATGCAACGGACTTTAAGTGATCATATTATGCACTATCGTAACAACTTCAAGTGGAACAGATGATCATCTGGGTTCGAGTCTATCGCAAACGTACATCCAGTTTATCCAAATTTTCTTGCAAAATCGTGTACATTTTTTATGGAACATGGGCCTTATCTTAGACTGTAATTCCACCAATAAATTTGCACTGCTTCGACAGCATTTTCCTCATTCAGATAAAACAGCTTCATTAGTTCACCTTATTTCATTGTAAGCGTCACTGTAACAGTGGGTTCGGCATGTGCATATTATATACATATATATAATTTTAAAATTTAAGAACACGAATTAAAATATTAAAAACTTTTTTCAATAACCTTTGAATATTTTAACGTTTTATATTACTTCTTTAATATACATGCATAGAATTTTTAAGTTAATATAATTTGGTTTTCATCTGTCTTAAAACTGATTCTAATGATCAAGTTATTATTTTGTCTAAGAAATCTAACAGTATTAGAAAATTTTACGTATTAAAAAATGATAAAACTTTTCAAAAGGCTTCAGTAACTGTTAATAATTTCATGGAGAACTTAATCATTTTGTTTTCGACTGTAATTTGAAAGATTTCTCATCTTGTCAAATAATTATTAATAATTTCTTTGAAATATTACATTTTCAAGTTCATTCATTTTTACTCAATTTAAACCATAAAACATAATTTATTTACTTGTTGCTCTAAATGTGTGATCCTGAAGATTTGCTGGCCTGCTTATGATGGAAGCAAGACGCCATGTTAGTCCTTCTTGTGCTGCTGAATCTTGTTTGTTAAACTTTGTTGGCGATCGATGCGATCCAAGTTCTTGAAGTGGTGGAGGTGCTTCTGTATTGTTTTTCCAATCACACATACTTCGATCAAAGGAACATTCACCTAGTACAAAATTGTGAATATTTATTACGGTAATAATTAAATAAAAAATTGGGAAAACAGATATATTTTCAATAACTTTTTTTCTATACAATTCATCATTTAAAGATAATTAACCTTTTCCATAAATAGTATTTTAGAATGATGGTTAAAGATTCGTTAAGGAACGTATTTTTAAATTCAAACACATTAAATCAAATAGTTACATATTATTATTCAAAAGAAATGATTAAGTTTATTCTTTTTCATACATCTAACAAAACACAAACAGAAGGTTTTTAATGAAAATTTAATAAATTTCTTTTTTAGAAAAAAACTATTAAAAAAAAAAAAAAAAAAAAAAAAATTAAGCCTATTTTTTTCTTACGAGTATTTTTATCATGTAAATTTTGCAGTCTGTAAAGTGACAAGAAATATTCAGAATTATCTTAATTAGAAAACATTTTATAATACTTGGTAATTATTGGAGATGAAAGGTTATCACAATCATATGTTTTCAAGAAATATCTCACACTTACGAATAACTTGGAAAATGATCAACGTAACTGATTTTGAAAATAGTAGACAAAATTTACCCAATGAGGAATAACCAAGCTAAGGCTCGCGAAATCTCTCACATTTTGGAGAGTAAAAGAACAACTTCGGCTGTAGCGACTTGTCTTTTTAGTTTATCGCAAATATTTTCAATTGGATTTAATAAAAAATTTTTTTATTACTCTATCTTTTGCATTGTTTCAATTTCAAGAATATTTTATTCAATAAATATGAGCTGTATGGAATTTAGTTTTATTATGCAATAAAAAAGGAATCAGAGTAGTTGCAATGAAATATTAAGACAGGATATCTTACTATCTTGTCTGCATATCTATGGGTCATCATATTTCTATTCCGAATGATATGCTGGTCTATATGTCCCTCTATGCTAGTTTTAGACCATAAAATCAAGTCACCTCGTCTTAAAAGCAATCATTATCGTATGAATTTGAAGTCATTTCAAGTAATCTTTTCTCTTGAACTCAAGGCACGTCTGGTATCACGCTCCTGACACCAGATGTGCCAAAATGAATCGGAACTTAACCGTAAAAAGCATTCGACTCCAATCACTTTGCATCCAATCTCGATGTTCAGAAGTGTAACCCCTTTATTTGCACTGTGTATTGAAGTCATCAGAGTATGCATCATTAGTCCATATGAAAATGGGATCAGTGTGAAGAAGACCCATAAAATTGTTCGGCACTGTAATTATCTCCCTTCTAAGCTGCAAAGATCCTTCGTAATGCGATCAAAAGATCTTTGCAACTGAGAAGCTTAACCTAATTTTTCACAAAGAATTATGAACCAGATGCATAAATTGGCATTATTCACACAGGTGAAGGAATTTGCCCGATTTGGAAACAGATATTTCCTGTTTCTTGACACAGGGTCCACAATTTTAAAACTCCAACCACCTCTACTATTCTTTTTTGCTTTTCTAGATGCAGCAAGCTGTGTATTCCAATAAATTAATGCAATCTTTTCTAAAAAAATGTGCAATTTAAATTTACAAATTATACAATAGAAAATGTAGCTTCTGAAAAATCATGATTTTTGCATTCATATAATGTTTAATGATGTAAGTATTTGCAAAATTTTGTTAAAATAATGAGCTTTCTCATAAACTTTTTAAGCAATATAATATTAGCTCCTTGATTTAAAGCATAATTTCATAAAAATTAATGAGAAAAATTACAACTAATTTCTCTTAAAATAAAATAATTATTAAATTGTTTTACCTATAACAGCTGTAGCTTTTAGAGGATGCGCTGGAAAAATAAATAGAAAATACTCATCAGCAACAATTTAATAATTGATAATTATAATTTAACAACAATTAATAATTCTAAATCATAACACTAACAGGAGCAATCACCGTCAAAGAAACTGATGTCGTCTATAGCAATTACTCCAACTCTACCATCACCCCATATTCCTTCTATAATAATCTGAAGAGAATAACGCAAAATACAAAATTAATTAATTTTAATAAACATTTTACGTATATGTGCACATGGATGAAATAAAATGATTAAGAGATATCAAATCATAAAGAAAAGTTTTAAAAGAACTTAAACAATTTTATTGGTTAGAAAATGTTTTGTTACTTGGTAAGGACTACTGGGAGCAGCTCTTTCGGATCCCATAACAACGGGTGTCCTTGAAGTTTGCCATCTTTGTCCTTGGTGATTATGCAGTCTCCAAAGGGTGGTAATTTTCCCTCCTGCCTCTCCAGCAGCAGATCTAACATGAACTCGTAGACTACCCAAGCTTGGACCGGCTGGGTCTATGGATCTTTCATACATGAAATAGTAAAAGGATAAACATCTAGTTCGCCCTGTAGCAGAAAAAAGAGGGCTGATTAACCACGCTCTTGTGCCTCCTCTCTGGGGTGCATGCGGATTGCTCAACAGATTCATGTAATAACCTGTAAGACAAAACAATTAAATGAAATTATGGAAATTCTCCATTTGCAATTATTGTACCTCAAGCATTGGAAATTAAACAAATTATGAAACTTACTTATGAAAGGATAGAAAAGAAATATGTATGCTTACCTCATAATACATGAATATGTTGTAGGCTAGTGAGAATGATATGGGATGCAATATTTAAAAATAACTTTGTGCCAGAATGGGAGTAATGCAACATAAATTTATATGCATGCAAAATTCGATGTTACCCTAAGCTTATAGAAAGTAATGAAAGAAATGTAAAGCAAACTAAATGTGAAAAATCACTATTTTTTCGTTGGGTTTTAACATTATCATAATACTAGCGTTTATATAAATAAAATATCTATGAAATAATATACTTATGAAATACTATCTATGAAATACTTTTAAAAATTCAATTGATGATATATTTAATAAATGATAATAATTATGAATATGTGCGTGTGTGTGTAATTTTCATTCAAGAAATTTATAAAGGAATTCAAAATTGTTAAATAATAATTTTTACTATATTACTAATTGTTTGTGTTCATTAATTTATATAAAATCATTTACATAAATATTATACTTTATTTTATTTCATTTACATAAATATTATACATTTACATAAATATTATCGGTGAAATCTCAATTTTATTTAAATCACATACTTTATCAAACTGATGACACTTAATTGCTAAAAGTGTAGCAAAAACTTAAGAAATTAAAAAATTTTTATTTGTTGGAAAAATTTAGAATACACTGGTACGTGAATTATTGTTAATAATTCACGTACCAGTGTATTCTAAATTTTTCCTTTTTTGAAAATTATAATGGATGATTTTTCCTATTCAGTGATATTTTGAAAAAGGGAAAAATATCCTCATTTTTTGGTACACTGCATACAAATTTTTTTTAATTTTAAGATATTATGAACATCACTCGAATAATTTAAATAATGTAGTTGATACTCTGTTAATTTTTTTATAAAAATAAATAATATTTTACAAGCATTTTATAATTAAAAAATTCTTAATAATTATTAAAATTTAAAAATAGGATTTCCTATTTTTCAAGTTACCTAACCTCTTACTGACAACTAAAACTTACTTAAATACTACTTATAAAAATATTTAACTAATTTTACTATTATTAAATAGGATCACTTAATTCTTTTTATTTTTAAAGGATGAATCATAAGCAGAGTCTGAGTAATATTCCCATTTTTCATAGCCCCATTGTCAATTGAAGTCTTTAATAAGTGATGTAGAAACTAAAATTATGCATGCGTTCTACTCTTGATTCAAAACCTTTTCTAATTTCTTAATTTGTTGCAGAAAAAATAAGAAAATTTTGTATTTATTCAAAACTTTAACTTCTCATCATTCATAATTTTTAGATTGCTTTTAATTTTCCCCTTAATCTTCAAAAAACCAGAATCATTTTCACCAGAGGAGTAAACAGCTTAATATCCAAAGATTAGTTATAAAATCTGACCCTCTCTATTATCTATAATAATCTGCCCTATTATCTAAGCCTGATATTTCTTGTGTTCTGAGAGAGGGCTTTCAGACACACAAAGATATTGCTCCATAGTCACTTGTCCCATGTTTACATGTATGTCTCTTAAAATATGTCAATGCAATTAGATATCCCTACTTGCCTCATTTCATATTTCGCTATTTACAAACTCTTTACTTATGATTTGTATTATTATTCACTTTAATAATTTTAGCAAAGGTAGTTAACTGTTAACACTAAATTATTTAAAACTTTGGGCGTCGACTACCGTCTTACCTTCCTTTGTACCTTTCGTATGATCAGTGGCAGGTCCTGACACACTGTAACTGTACTGTCGTGCCCAATCAAAATCATCCAGAGCGTCAATTGGTAATGCATTGGTCCAACCACAAGAGTCCTCTTCAAAAGTGCAATCACCTGTAAGAAAAAATTTTATTTAAACTTCTACTTTGCTCATTACATAATTTACAACAATGATCACATGATTAAAATATGCATTTCACTTTTTATTAAATATCAAAGCTTTCGGGTTTTCAAACACACGTTAAAATAAAATTTTTTAAAAAACTAAAAAGTAAATTTATTAATTTATTATTTCAAAGATTTAAGAATATTGAAAATATTTTATATAACATTAAGGGAAACAACAATTGACTTATTAATTCTATATTAAGCATTACACTTAATATAGAACAAATAAGGCACTTTAGTATATATGTTATCACTGCTTCTTCATTTTGACAACAAAAAACTAACATTTGAAAAATTAGAAGTATTATTTGATTATTTTCTAGTTCTTTAAAATAAAACCATAAAGGAATCATGAATAGAGTATATTTAACTTAATTTTAGTTAATTTATTCTGCGAGCAATTTATTTCTGAGATAAGATGAAAGTCATAATGTTCATTTTAAACCGTTTTACATGTTAATTAATTAATCTATTCAAATGGACAAGATTTAAGGTAAAAAATAATTGAGTTTCTTTATTCAGTATTCTCTTTTCATAATAACTTCAGACTTTAGCGAAAGTTTTAAGGTTATTTCGAAATAAGGCAATTTCATTATTCAAGGCTGTTAAAGGTTAATCACGTCGTGGAAGTTATTTCCACATTTACATTTGTTCTCAAAAACACGTTTAAAATAATATTGTCTAAAGAAGAAAAAAAAATCAAAACGAATTCCTTTTTACCTAGCTAGCAAATAAAAAAAGGATATCATGCACTATTTACTTATTTTATATTTTTAATTGAGTAAACATAAAGAACTGAATGAGAACAGTTATGTTTTTAATGTGAAATTAGATAAGCAAAAAATGTTGCTTTAAATAGAATAGAAAGTTAATTACAAACGTGATGTTTTCAATATTTTGCCACATAACATCGGCAAAATATTGAAAACATTACGTTTACTTCTCTCAAGAGAATGGTCCTAATTATTTTTAATAAATTTGGGGCATTTTCTTAGGAGACTCAAACCTTAAATATACATATATATCATAAATACACTTTAAGTTTATCATTAAGGCGCTGAATCGCAAGATGATGTTTTAAATGCTAGAACAAGTGATTGTCACAAGGTTCTTCATTGTATTTAGGAGAATATTGAAGGAATCAATAACAAAATTTTTATATTCCTCTACATGTAATTTAAAATCAGTGAAATTACTTTTTAATCAGTATGTGGGATGTGTCAGATTTTATTAATTGTTATTTCCCAATACTTTTAACGTCATAACTTCAAATCCAAGTTTTGGAGAAATTCAGTGCCAAGGTTATCCGAAAAATCTCTTGTAACGGATAATCCGATTGAGAACAATAGTGATTTAAAAATAACATAAAACACTCACATTACAAAGGTGTACTTTGATCTATAGATTTGATCTATTATTTTACACTTTTGACTAAAAAAAAAAAGTGTTAAAATGAATCCTAAACATTTCTTAAGCAAGTAATTGCAGCTTATTAACGACTTCATTTTTTGATGGCCCATTATTTTTGCTATTTATTGATAGTCTTGGGCAATTAATTAAAAATTTATATTCCTTTTACTTCATGGCATCAGCCACCAGCTTGTGTTGGGGCTTAAAACAAAGCATGGTACAACACCATGTCACATATTTTCAGTTAAGATGTTATGCAGAGAAAAATATAATATATTACATAGCATCAGGTTTCAACTTGTATTTTACCAAGACAATAAGATGTATAATCATGTTAACGTCTGAAACAGCTGTCATACAACGGAAGGTTTAGCTTATATCATGTTAGTACCGTGCATGAATATTCGTAATATGCGTGCGTTGCTCATTATACAAGTCAAAAATAATTATCAGAATATTGTAGACATGTTTAGATGTTTTTTTAAATAATAATTGACTTAAGTACATCATAACTGAATATCATTAATGATGACTTGCACATTTGCTTAGTTAGAAATATTCAAGTTTCATAACAATATTAGCAGTTATATGGAGATTTTTATAAAAATATATTTATTTAAAACCGTCTTTTTTTTCTCTTAAAAAGGAGTTTTTTTTACAAAATTGTGTGTGCAAATTGAATTTCTAGAAAAGTGTTATTTACACTCAATATTGTGTAAATCATTTGCAAAACGGCTGCTACATCATATGATATTAAATCCACTATTACGTATGTGGAATTATCCTGAAAGCAAAGCACGTTATGGATTTTTCAGAATAATTAATGATTCTCATATGATGCAAGATCAGAGATGTAGTGAAAATGACCGGTTAAATAACTGCTTACACAACACAAAAACTAATTAATTCACAAATTTAAATTATAAGAAATTAAAACTTCATGTAATTACTGGTAGCTCTTCGTTCATACAAAACGTAACGACCAGAGAGACTCAATTTTCCGTGTCTAGCATTCAGTTGTCAAAAATACATCAATGAAAGAAGAGGTGAACCGTAACAACAGTGTTTCGTTGAACACCAGTCGCTAGATACTACAATGCAGATTCGTTCTGCAGATATGTTAACAAGCATTCCGGATATACTGGCTCACTATCGTCTAGGGGTAGGACTGCGCTCTTTTAATTAAAAGGGTCCTGAGTTCGACATATAGGACACGGGACAAAGATATTAAGCTTCCATATTCTGCATGCCATCTGTCAAAGTATTTGATTAAGAATTTTTTGTATTTCCTTCCTTGCGACATTGGAATACGCGGCCCACTGCTTTAGAAAAAATCCACTTGGAAGACAATTTACGATGAGGACTAAGTGACGAAGTCCATTCCGTGGTGTCAAAGCATTTCCTGAATGCTCAGTAATGCTACACATGGAAGAAGAATGAGCATAAAAGCTTATTCTCTGAGTTTCTTAGTAATAGATTTTGATGTATATTATCGTATCCTATTCTAATTGTATGTACCCGATGAAATACCCAAATAGAATAATAAATGGTTGTAATGATTGGAAATGATACTGAATGAAATGACCTGCTGAGATCGTTTACTGGCGTAATAGAGGTCTCAGATTACAAAAACTTCTCACGTTCTATATCATCTTGAACGTTTTACTAGCTTGAGCTACCGAATTTTGATATGTAGGATTCTGGGAACTTTGAAAATATTCCTATTTGGCCAGTACTTTCATGTAACTGGAATCTCCGTTCTTCGTGTATATAATGATTGTGCTGACAAGTCCAAGAATGAAACAAAGTTTGGTTCCTTGCAGTTGCTAAAGACTGTCATTAGTTTCTTAAGCTTCAAATGCCCACATACTTAAGAGATTTGCACAATTCTTCCGTTGATAATTATTGATATTCCACTACTGATACATCAATTTGAGCTAGTGTTGCATTTTATCTCATGAAATAATTTTACTGAATCATTAATAATCTCGTTTCTTATTACAACATTCATCTGCCTACATATTTTTCATGACTGGTTGCGTTTCTTTCTTATGTATATGGGCTTATTTTGGAATTTCTGGCAATTCAATAAGCATATGCTTTAAATATTTTAAAGTTACCTATGTGCATGTTATCTAGTTAATGAGAAAGTTATCGATTCTTAGTATTGCAAGATAACCCAACAATTATATTGCAAAATACTGCAAAATAACCAACAAATATTTCTTTATATAAACAATGTACTTATCAAAATATCGGTTTCTTTTAGAAGAAAAGTCTTCGGTGGTGTAACAGTGTTGAATTTTAATTTTTTACTGTCATAACAATCTTTTGCCTATTGGATAAGACTTTAGGAAATGTAGTTGCAAATCTAAATGTGGCTCAAATGTTTGTCTAAATTTAATTGCTGAATAGTTAAGATGTTATGTGTAAATTATTAGATTGCATTTTGGATAATCTTCACCAAAATAGGTCCTATTTAGGATATATTTATAATTATCTCATTTAAGGTATGCGTTGTCAGAGTCATTTTAGGGTAAAGGATGACGTTTCTGCAAAATTATAAGCCATTAACATTTTTTGGTTTTATTCTGTGCGTTAATATTTCTTAAAGACACTTTATAAATTGGGAGTAAAGAAAATTGATATGATGCGATAAGACAATCTTAATTGTTTCCGACGACAGTTTTCATGAATGTTATTGCGTAAAATAATCAAAGGATCATCAAAATATTTTATGTAGTTTCACAATTCAACAAAAATCAAATATTTGGTATTACAATAAATTCAGCTAATTTTATGTGTGTTAAATATTTCTTCATTAAGTAAAAGCTTACAGGATTTACAAGATTTCAAAAATTGTTAATAAAAAAAAATTTTAAGATATGCTGTACTCACCTGAATTTTTGGCTGCAGTTTGAGGGGTAACTAAAAAAAGAAATCATCGTTAAATTTTAAAAAAAAGTCTGTATAATTTATAAACAAATAAAATATGTTAGATTTAAGTAAAATTATGAGGAAAGTACTAAGTGTTTCCAGCTATTTTTATTTATAAAAATATTTATTTCATCCATACAAGAAGAAAATTTTAGTAATTCTACTGGTTTTTAATGAAAATCCGCTAAAACTGAAGTAAGCAGATATCAAGCATATGGAAACCTTATTAAAATAGACAGAATAAGATTATTCTCTTGAACAGAATAAGATCATTATTTAAATGATATTCTCTCCAAAAAAACTAGACAAATTCAGCCTCGATATTTTGTTTGTATTATAATAAAAGCGTTCTAATTTTTCTTATTAAATGAGATCTGACACAAAATCAACAAATTACATAAAAATAATTAGCATTTAAATGTATGAAGATCTTGTACTAAATACCAATAACAAATATCATGCCAATCGTGCTAATTATAATGATGAGGGCATTAACTATTGATTCTGAATTGTGTACATGCGATTACTCTACGTATCAGCTGAGATTTAACTGACTCTTTCATATAACGCGTTTACATAATAAACTTTGTTTAAAAGCTAATTATAAAATCAAAAGATTTCATGTTAAGTTTTTGTTATTTTAAGGAACTGATGAATTAGATATTAATATTTTAAATTATTAAATTAACGCAAAGAAGTCAAGTTATCTAAAATTCAAAATCTTCAATTCTTTTAGTCATAAAAATTCTATTCACATTAAAAATTATCACTTGAAATCTGATGAGAAAGAATAAAGCTGCATCAGTTTTAGTAAATTTTACAATTGTAATGAACATTAAATAAAATATTTTATATTAAATTTCAGTTTTAAATTATGTTATAAGATAGTAGAAAAAAGTATTAATACTACATAGAATTAATGAATATTGAAATAAATTCCTTTTAGTAAGAAATTTACAGGTTAATTTTACAATAGTTAATCATATTTTGTTCATCAGTTTTATAAAAGAATTGATAAACATAAAATAATTGAGATGAAGTTTTACTTGTGCAAGTTCCTGGTATAAATGAAACGCTGTCTATAGCAATATTTCCAAGGGAATTTGTGCCAACAACTCCTTCAAAAACAAGCTAAAAATAAAATCTACATTTCAGATTCATAGCGTTTAATGCATATTAGGATGCACATCATAAAAGGAAGAAGACATAAACTGTACATATTATTAATAATTGATCTTAAAGAGTTAAAATAAACTTTAGTTTCCTGGCATATTTTTTTAATTTAACCATATATTATTAATAATATATACTATTAGCTATATTGTTTTTCAGACATTGCTTGAAAGATAAAGTTGAATACGATTTATGGATATATATACTCATGGTAATTAATTAAAAATTTCCTGAGATTAATACATCTCTAGAAGCTTATGCGCTTTATCAATAGAAAGTGACTTTTAAGTGTTTCTCATTTGAAGTATGCGCTTGAGATAGTCAAAAATCAAAGTTCTCTAAAAATTATGCTTCAGTGAAAAAATTTTATTGATGGCAAATTTTGCAAACAGTAATGTTCACTATTTTCCGTTCTGAAATTGATCAGAGAATTGAAAAATAATTAATGGTATTTGGACGAGGTATAATGAAAATTAGCAGATTTAAATATTTGAAAAACAAAACTTGGATAAGATTAATGAGAACACAAGAGAGGAAGGAGAAGAAACTTATATTAAAATTATGTTTTAAGGTACACGTACACGTTGAAAACGTCAATTTCGACAAAAAATTATAAATTTATTTTATTCTTTCATTAAATAATGAATTTAAATAGCTTTCTAAAACAGCTTTGTTTATGTCTCTACTTTAATTAGATTCCAAGATATAAAGGATTTCGTAAAGATTAGGAAACCAAAAGTGGAAATAGTATGTAAAAGACCGGAAGTAAGCGCTTAAAGGGCCAGAATGATGTTAAAATTAGTTTAAACAGTGTTTAATTTTGAAATATAAATTTAGTAAGCTTTTAAAAGATACATAAAATAATTACTGTTCCGGAAATCAATCAGAAAATCAAATAAAAAAAATAATCAGCAAATATGAGAATTTCTTATAAAGACACAACACTTTAATCTTTAAATGCGATTTTCTCAAAACTGGCTTTTACCTATAATTTGCACGCTTCAAAAACGATAACTCAAAATATTTTTATAATATCACTATGGAATTTCTCGAGCGTGATCTGTATATTGTTTTTTAGGGAATGTACTAAAAGAATTTTAATCACTAAAATATTTCCCAAATTATGGCCTGTTATTCGAATAATGGCATAGAAATTTTGGCTAAAATTTCAGTATAAATATTGAACTGGCCGTAATTTTTTTTATTTTTTAACAAAAACTTAAAGTTTTAGTACATGCTCTAGTTAACAACATATAGATTATTTGGTATTAATTTTTTTCAAATATGTTATATAGTTTTTGATGCAGTATTTTTTAAAGTTTTTAAAAAATGCTTAAAATTGTATACATGTTTAACATTTCTGAAGAATAATATTGGAATATATCAAATTTTAATAGCTCAATATCAATGTTTTCTAAAGGGAAATAAGAAAAAATCGTTACAATGTATATACGCAATGTATTTTTAAAAAAATGCTCTGAACGTGTTCGGGTCCTTAACGTTCTCACTTTCGCACACAATAATAAATTGCAATAACCGATTACTAACAACTACATTGGAAGTAATATTGAAAAAAGAATATAACACAAGATTACGCACTTGCAATAGCAAGTCCTGTCATTAAGCCACGGTGAACCCAATATGGAATGTATGAAAGCATTATTTGTTTATAAGGGCGTACTAAATCAAAGATTCTTTTTTGCTTAAACTCGAGAAGTTTGGATTTATTTCCGTTAACTTAGTGAAAAAGTTAACTTTTTTTCTCCATTCGTTTTGCGATTAAGTGTTTCCTTTTCAAAATTTCTGCTGAACCATACATAAAGTTTAACCTTTCTTGTGGAATTTATGTATTAAACACAGGATTAATTATCAAAATGGTAACGATATTATCGTGATTCCAATTTAATTCAAGTTAAATTATAATAAAGTAATTTAAATATAAATATAAAATTATAAATTATCTTAAATTATCTGAAAGAAAAGCATTATATAAATAAGTATCTAGATAAATTTAGAATATTTCAAATATACCATAGGGCTGTTATAGTCACTTACTTGATAAGATGTTGCTGATGATACAGAAACTTGCGCTCGGTACCATTTATTACCCGATTCACCACTAATTTCCCATATCACTCGATCTGGCGCTTCGTCACCTGGAACCCTTTTCAAAACTCTTAAACTTCCAATACCATTTCCAAACATATGGGTTGCAAACTTCATACAGACAGGATTATTATCACCTAAAATACATATTTTATTTTTTACGTATATTTTTATATACATATTCCATATCTATTTGTATATTCATTTTCTTCAGAATACAAACAAGAAATATTAGGATAAAATCAAATAAAATACAGTATCCTTCTTCATCTGCGACTTACTTCAAACTCAAATCACTTGCTTTTACAGATACAATTTCTTGTAAATATTTCCTTACAGCAATTGTCTGACAATGGGTAAGCATTCTGGTATTTAATACAACAACTAGTGAGTTCAGTTTCAGACTCGACATTTTAAGCCATATGTCTGAATCAACCTTGCCCTCATGTGAAAAAATACTTTTAAACCACACACAAATCAAACCAACCAAATAAAATCCTGAATCGATGTAAATTATTTCTAAACTGAATTCCAGAAATTATTTGTGATAAAAAAAGTGATAAAATATATTCATTATTGTAGCCATATGTTTTCTCCGACTATATGAGTATAAAAAACATCCAATTCAAATGCGACTTGTAAAAAAGAGAAATAATATAGATTAAGCCAATTAAAGGGAAAATGTTCAAATAAGAATGGCATAGATTTAATAAATATTATATAATTTTATATAAATTTAAAATTTTGATATTTAGAAAAAAGTTTGAAAGAAAATGTTGTAAATTATGGCACACACTTTTCAATAAAAAAAGGAACATAAACTTTTCGTGAATGAAAGCTTAATTAAAAGTGCAAATAATAATGTTCTATGTGAGGATTTACTGAAATATTATGCTTTCATAATAATCATTTATAAATTTCATTGTGATAGTTGATATATCATATTTCAAGACAATTTAATGACAAATGCGTATTTTACTTAAATAGGATGAATATTTAATGAATGGTACAATTTCAGAAGTGAAACATAATGAAAATGTAAATAAACTCACTAAATAATACTAGCACTTAAATTCAGATAGCATTGAAATTACATATATAAATACGCAAAAAAATTAAGATTAAATTTAACGCAGGGTAACAATGTTAAATAAAACAATTGTGTTTCAAATTTATGAGATAGTAAAATTTAGCTAAAATGACTAGTTATTTTTGTCTCTAATATATTTATTAAGAATCAACAACATTTAAAAGATGGTCATAATTAAAGTTATCTTGAATACGAACATTTCATTCGACGGAAATATGGTATATGTGATACTCAACAAATCGGGAAAAGAAATCAAAAATAATTACTCGACATAATAATTATATAAATGTGTCATGTTTAAAGAAAACGTAAGGGAAAGTAAACAATATACATGTAAAATACTCTTTTAATTATGTCTATTTACTTTACCCAGTGATGGAAAAAATACTTTTCCTCTTTGTTGATTAATTGATTTATTGCTCTATAGTCACTTTTTAGATACCAGGACTATATTTTTCACAAGGAAATTTGATTTGAAATCGGTTCATATAAAATACAAATGAGAGCTAATAAGATCGGTACCAGCAGCTTAAATGCTCTTTGGAAAAAAGTCTTTGTAAATTTTTTATATGCTTTTTTTATGGTAAATATTTTCATCTATATATAAAATTTGAACTTTAGTGAAAGCTTTAATTTTCGTGAGCTGTAAATTTGATCAGTTACTATTTAATTATAGATATAATTGAAAACCCAACGCATTGTTTTTTTTAAAAATCTCAATTAGTCTATATTATAAACTAAATAAAGAATGAAGTGTACACCTTTACATATAATGGCTATGATCTCAAAATATGCGTACTAAACTCTTAACTGGGAACTAGAAATAAAGTATATCAATTTTCCTTTTTTAGATGAAAATTTATTCAATTAGGGTTTAGTTTTGTGTTTGACTATCATATAATATCATAACCACAGGAAGTAGCTGAAAAGGTGATCAAAATCAGGATAAAAAATCCTTTTAATAAATACTTGATGTGAAATGCAGTCACATTGTGCATATACTTTTTTAAGATTTTATTACCATTGCAATGAATGTCACTGGAATGATTAAAAATTTCCATAAATTGAAATTCTCAATATTGTTAAAATAAATTCATTTAAGGCTTCACTTATTTTTTCATTTAATTAATCAGTTGATTAAATAAAATTCTAAATTAAATATTAAAAAAAATGATGATGGGTTTTTCAGGATACAGGACAAATTTTAAAATGTTTGATTGTGATATAGTCTAGAAAAAAGAAGATAAACTATAATAAAAAAAATGACGTTTCATTTTTTTGCAAGTGTTAAATTGTACTCTTAATATTTCTAGAATTTCTTATAATAATAAGAAATCGATTAAATGTAAATAAATACCGGATTCTTTAAAAAGTCTCTTTAATACCAAGAGTTAAATTTTTTATAAATGGTATAATGAAGTTTTTCTGTATGTCGAAAATTAAGTTACAAAAAATTAGTTTTATATTTGCATTCTTTTTCACCTGGCATATTTTTGGGATGTAAGAAATACTGTGTATTACGATATTTTACCTGTTGCTAAAAAATTAGGACTTAACAGTCTTGCCCGGTCTCCTGGACGCCTAGGAAAAGATGCATCAATGTAAGCGTAACCACCTGAAATAAAATATCTAATTAATATTGTGTATATAATTCTCCAAATACTTTCATACATAATTCTAACACCCTTGCCTGTTTGTTCATCTCTGTTATAGCTGCTGAAATCCCTTGAAGGACCCGTCAAGAAACTTTTACTTGACCTTCCTAATTCCCAGTCAAAGTCATCTTCTACGTCATTCGTCCAACCACAAAATCCTCCCTCGAAAGTACAATGACCTGTTTATAAATAAAACATAATTGATTCAATTACTGATCTAATGCTTAAAAACAAAATGCATTAGGGTATGTTATATTTATGGTAAAAGAATAGGAAAACATTGAATTAAAATACGTCTTTTTCTCTCACCAAAACAATTGTCTAAGTCCGGACTTCCCATTTTTTGGAAAACCATGTCATCCAACGCAAAATGTCCTCTGAATGGTCTTGCAGGATCATTGGTAGATTTTGTAACTGCTTCAAATATAATCTAAAATGTATTAAATATGTTCAGTGAAAATTATTAAGCTAAATTTTCTCATTAACAAAATTAGAGTATTTTTAAATCATTTTATTCAGCACCGAATTTTTATATAAATCAATTTTAACATATGACTAATTTTAGTAGATTATTAAAACTAATTTCAAATACCACTTGATATTTTTATTGAATATTAGGAAGAGAATATAATAGGGTTAATTATAATTCCTTAAAGATAAGCATTTTAATGTTACTTTCGAATAAGATTGAATTTTAGCAGATTCTTTTTGAAATATTATAGCATAAAAAATTTCCAATGATGATGTCATAAAAAAGATTAAGACATTAATGAAAGTTATATCAATCAAAAAGATAATGCATCATTTTATCGAAAGATATTGGTGAATAAAAATACATATGTTACGCCAATTTAGTGAACATTAAGTCTTTAAGACACTAAAAATAGCATTTTCATCCAAAGAATTGTTTTGAATAGTGATGGAAATCTTATTTTTGACACTTATAGAAAAATATTTTTATAGAAGTCACAAAATTAAAGCTTGTACTTAAGATTTTATATGAAATTTCCTTCAAAGTTAGATTATATACTATGTACATTAATTTTTAAAATGTTTGTTTTTCAATTTAAATACTGAAACCGACAGTTAATTAAAATTTATAGATTTAAAGTTGTCTTTTGGCTAAAGTATTTTATACTGGTGAGGTTTGCCTTTCCTAAATAAGATGATCTTATTGCATTTATTTTCAACGAGCTACCTAGAATAATTTGCACTTAACGATGATATTTTCTCCTCATAAAAGAGAGCAAAAAAGCGTTTTGATAAAATTTCAGCTTGACTTTTAATGTACTAAAATTTTTTCATAAATATTCACTTTAGTGCACAGACACATTTATTAAGTTATTTTTTAAAAGAAAATATGATTCATATAACGTAGGTGAATGTTTTATTCTTACTAAAAAATTAACAAGAATTTAATAATATAAGTTTACTGACAATTTTGATGCAAAATGTTTTGCTAAAAATAATTTTATCTGAATTAGAACAAAGATATTTCTCTACAACTAAATGTGGATATTTCATTTTCACTTACCAAATGGAATCCATCATATGTGTAAGCTACTTCTCCTTTCGTCCAGCTACCTTCCATTCCTTCTCTGATTTCCCACAAGGAAGCATTTTCCGCTGTTTCCATATCCCGAAGATGTATTATCAGCCGATCAGCACTTAGACCTTCCATGATGTAAAAGAAACTTAAACAATAACCCATTGGTCCAGTTCTACTTAGATTTCTGCTGATGAACCACGCACTGTCAATTACACCAGGGTCTTCATTTGGATCTACAGAAGATCCTCCAGCTCCTTGAGGAAGTGGTCGAGCACCTCCAACAACTTGATGGTCTTGCTTAGGTACAGTTGGTACTACTGGTTGATGAATATCTTCTTGATATGATGTCTCGTAAAATACATAACCTCCTAAATTTTAAAAAGTAACAAATTTTATTTCATTTTCAGAAAATAATTCTATATCGAATCTTTTTTATAGATTTATTTAAATCTACATAAATATTATTTTTGATATATATTTCAAGGAATACATATTTATTACTTATTCTTGATATCCAAAACATTGATTATAATTTTAATTCAGTACATTTCGTAAATTAAAATTTAATGAGAAATTTAAATTTTAATTTACGAAATGATTAATTCTAAATAAATAAACATATATATGTAATTTCTACTTGTAATTCTATATATATATAACAAAGAGGAGATATTTTAAATTATATGAACATGTGAAATTATTACGATACAAAAAATTCTTCTTAAATTCTTTGAAAGCACAAAAAAAACGAAGTTTTTTGCTACAATACTCTAATAGTTGCTGTAAAATGACGCAGTAACTTACAGTATTTGTTGACAATGTGATTAAAAATTCAAATAAATTCTTATACATTTTGTTTCTGGTATGTTTAAATTATTTTTTCAGTACCCATACTAATGTGATAGATTTGTAAAACTGTGTCCTAAATGTTAATAAATGATAATTGGATAATTTATATCCTATCATAAAATATAATTTTATTAGAAAAAGAAGCATTTTAGAGTTGATCATGGTTTATTTATCGTTAAAAATTAATAAAAAAAATAAGGCATATGAAGACCATAAAGAAAATAGGAATTGGTCTTAATACAAATTAAATAATGACAGTAATTGTAAGTTAAATATTATCAATAAAAAAATTTGTCGAATTTTTTTTGAGGTGGAAATTCAACACTTTAAGTTGTTTTAATTCATTTGAAAAGATGATCTACTCTCATTGATTTTCAAAATTTTTACTAACTATTCATAGATTTTACAACAGTTTGACCTTTTAATGTATTATGTTAGGATTTTTTCGTTATTATTTATGAGTAAAAACGAGCTCTAATCTCTTTTTTATAGTTGTAGATCTGAAGTATTTTTTATTAAAGTTAAGCAAACTTAAATATACTCGCAGGTCAAGTATACCCTGTTATATTATATTTTTATTCCAATGGGGATAGTTACTTAATGGACGTTAATGCTATTATACATCATGCTAGAAGAATTCAAAATTATTTGACTAAACATCGTTCTGTCTTCAAACACCTAGAAACCATTCCTGGTCATCCCGGATCTTAACCCAATAGAAAATGCGTTGAATATAGAGTAAAGACGCAACGGACAGCGGTTCTCCACTTTCATCTAAAAAAGATTTTTTAAAAAAACTGCATAGTTAATGCATGGTATTCTCAGAACATAATTGCATTCCAAAAGCATATAGAGTAGATAGCTAAATCGTAACAGCTGCTATGCTCTGCAAAAGGTGGTCCAACAAAATATTGATCTCGGGTTTCTAATTCATTGATTAGTGTATGTATAATAAAAAAAATTGAAAACTTTGTGTGTGTTTAAAGAAAACTAATTATATTGATTCCTAGAAAGAAAAACTATATGGAAAGAAAATAATCAAATTGAGAGAAATTCAGTTAGAAAATTATAAAATAATCTTAATGTACATTCTTAAAAAAATTAGGAAAATGTGTAATTTGAAATAAAAATTATAGATAAAGAAATACTTAATAATAAAAGATAAAGAAAATAATATAAAGATAAAGAAATACTGATAAATAATGAACTGAACTATTTTTATAGTGTTTGAACTCTATAAAATTTTTTGGTTTAAAAATGATGCAAAATTTACTCATATCAAGACAAATAAGCAAATTAAAATGATTTCTAGGACATTTAAATCTTCACAACAAAAATAAAAATTTTCTCTGATACTGAAAATTCAAACGAAAGAAAAATTACCTATCTTCAAGGATAAAATTTATAGCTTCCACTACTTCAAACGATTTTTTTTCTAATGTAGAATTGTTTCTAGTTGTGTATGGTGACCTTTAACATTTCTATCAAAATATCTAAAACATTTATTTCATTGAATACATTTCTGAGAATTAATATTTGCCAATTAATTTGAGAAGGATTGTTTTGTAAAAGAAAAATATCATTCACCTTCCTTCTGTTATTGGTTTTATCCTTATCGTTTTTGGATAAGAATTTTCCTGTGAATGTTGCAACTTAAAGCTACACAGTAGGTAAAATGATCTCATTCTCATATAGCTGTGAGTGGTCAGAAGATCACAATGATGATGCACATTTAAATGTAACCAGTAATAAAGATGATGACTCAGTCTATAATTCGGGGTTTACTGCATCAGATATTTTCAGGTAAGACTGAAGATTTATTCCAAAAGTGAAGTGCGTCCAGAAAATAAATCATAAATTTTCAGATTGTTCACTAAAACGGGATTCATTGTAAATCTGTTTACGAGTATACAAACCAATACAATTAAAGTATCTTAGAACAGTTTGATTCAAAACACTGTTAATAGGAATTTGCCATTATGATGTGCTGCTATTATAATGCTTCATTATATATATATATATATATAATATATACAATATACGTTTTCCCTTATATTCTTTATGAGTTTATTCTGATCATCGGTAACATTTATAGTTTTTTTCTAGGAAGCAATTTTATCAATTAAATATGACATTCTGGACATTCTAAATATTTTCCCTATGGTAAAATGCATTTACCTTTCGACAATAATAATTTTCCCGAATGTATTTATTTTCCTTCTTAAACAGTGGCTGCGATCAAACTCGAGACCATCCAATCTGAAGAGCATAGTCCTACCATTAGGCCAAGGTGAATATTTGCAAATGCTAATTTAATTAATTAATTCAAATATTCTATTTTACAATATTTTAGAAAAAAATTTAAAGAACAGTTGTAATTAGCCCTTAAATAGAAACACTCGGTTTCTATAAATCTTAATAGCTCTCTAACGAAATTTTTTTTGGCTAAATGATGGAATTAGGTCATAACTACAAAAAGGTTATCCCAGATTTCTTTATTCAGATTTATAGCAAAATCTTTAATAAATCTAGCTAACAAACATACATTTATATGCTCATATGCTCCTGGCATATATTCTGATTGCAGAGTCAATTTCTATATTCCTATTATAAAATACAAAAGGTTAAATTTGAAACACAGTCATTAGAACTATAATTAATAATGCTGATCCTGGTTATGCATATGAAGAGATATAATTCAACCTTGATTTTTCCATGCTGCATGCAATGGAAAGCCAGTGTCAATGTCCATCATGCAGAGAAGGATTCACCAAGCTAATTCCGAAATGAATTTGTATATAATGTGACAAGAATATGAGATGGCATATTGATCCTATCATTGTTACTAGAGAAATGCTTCGGAATGGGCAACTCACATGATCACTGAAGTAGTAATCAATAGAAGGCTGTTTCACATTGCATATTATATGTTAGGTTTAATCTTCAACATGATGTCAAACATTAATTAGTTTTGGTTGAATATGGAATAGGCTATTATCCATCAAATATTTGTGAAAATTATTCGTATTAATTAAGTTTCTATTGGTTATAAAAGATAACATATTTTGTTCAAAGAATGCTGTTTGACGGTTATGGCAAAATTATGAAAAAACTGTATTCTTAAAACAAAGTAATTTTAAATCTGAATGATAATGTAAGAGAAAGAAATGTACAACAGCAAAAATGATGCATATTTGAAAGATCGTCCTTTAACAGTGATTAATTACATGAAGATTAAAAAACTGAAGCCGAAATTTAGTCGATCGCTGTTTATTATCTTATTAGCAGTGAAATATCTGCATACGTATTATTCCTTACCTTATCTTACTGATCTATTTTTCTCTTCGAAATAAAAAAAAACTACAATTATTTCTAGCTCCCACAGTTGTACACAGTGAAGTTGATGAACTTTTAAGATATCTGACTACTAGAAATGATAATTTCTGAAAAGATTTCATGCATGTATGAAAGAGAACTTGAGGCCAATTAATTAAATGGTTAAGGGAAATTCGATCAAAGGATGTGAAAGCAAAACAAACGGAGGCTGTTTATTTCAAAGATTCGTTCTTACGTTTTGAAGCAGAATTAATAAGTTTGGTTATTAGTAAATTATACCTGCTAGCTTTTTTATCACAGTCTGATTTAAAAAGTAATAAAAATTGGTTTTATCTCTGATTAGGTCTTCTCAATTAAAAAAGTAATGCTGCATATTAAAATAACATAAATCAGGTTGTTGAAATTAGGAACCATTAGAACTTCAATTGTTGTCAAAAACTGTAGTAAGATTACAACTGTACCTAGCGTTTCATAAATATACGATTAAAGGAACTGTCAAGGGTGCATTTTGTCGTGACGTACTTTTAACTGTAAATATCGTCAGACACTATTTTTAATCTGTTTTTCGTATGCTAAATAGATATTATAAGAGGAAATTTTGCTGAAAAGTTTATAATATTTTATAAAAATTCTCCCATAATAAATAAATTAACAGATGTGTGTATTATGAATATTTTATTATATATTCGTATTTTATTTATAACTCATAGTTCTCATAAAGTAAATATTTCTCAATCAAATTTTGAGAAAATTCTGTTTTGCGTATAGGTTTACTATTAATTTAAATAAAGAATATTGTTTGTAGTTTTAAGTGTGTTTAAATTAAAAGACATTTAAATTTATTTTCATTTTCATTACAAACCTTGTACTAAACTAGATATATCTTTAAGGTATAATTGAAAATTTTCAATCATGTGTGATACAGGTTTTCCACTATTAAACAACTAAATGATGTATTATTCAGATTCTTCAGCGGTTACAATGGTAAATTCATTTCTCTCTTAACAACTGACTTTTCTGCAATATCGTGTCTTATTGTAGTATTTTACAAAGGCAACATAAATTGACTCACCTTGTTTATCGGAAGTAGTATGATCTGTTCTTGGTCCCCCAATCCAAGCTGATAGTTCGCCCATTCCCAGTCTCCATTTACTGCGATTGGTGGCATTAGTAGGTATCAGCCAGGTACACATGTCCAAATTGGGTCCTCCAACTCCAAAATCACATGGTGCAGGTGGCTCCTCAGGAACTATAAGACGTTCATAAGGTATTTCTGGCTCAGAATGTAGGAGGGCAGAGCACATGACTCTGCCTACCCACTGAAGGGTAGTCATAGAGCCAAGTACTGTAGACGTAAAGCGCGCACTGCAGCATTCCCAGCTCACACACCCTGAGAAATCATTCATTTTTCAGTTTTGCCAAAAGGTCTGAATACTGATATTTGAGTGAGAAACCGAAGCCCCTTGTGCAGTGAGTGGAAAGTTAGAGGATTCACCAACACCATGAGTGTAGCTATGTGAAGGATTATTTGTTAAAGTGTTATACAAGCATTTACATTAAGAACAAAAAACAACGCGTTCGCTTTCAGTTTACTTCATTTAGTTTACACATATCAGCTTAATTCACACACACACAAGTATGTTATTTTCTCAATATAATTTATAATATAAGAAAAATTTAGTAGATATTTTCTCCAAATTTCACTTTTTCATTAGAAATTTTAAAACTTAAAGTAATTATCCTATATAATTTAATATTTTTTAATACGCGTTCATGTTTCTCTACTTTTTGTAGTATCAATTATATATTTTCTTGAAAAGAAACCTTACTTGAGTTAAGTGGCAATTATACAACAAACATATGGAACTAAAATTTATATCATTGTCATGTTTTCATTTGTAATTATTCAGTATTATCGTTAATACATACTCAGATGTATACAAACTATTTTATGAGTTGGCATTGTAATATTATTCTTGATTTCACATATGAAAAATATTTATGAAATGCCAGGCTATAAGTAAGGTTGCAACATAAATACCCTAAGGAAATTTCAATTTCTAGAAAAACTTGTTAGCTATCAAAATTTTCTTTTGTACGACAATACTTTGTGAAATATATATATAAGTCTTAAAATCTGCATGTACAGTGAATATCAAATATTGACATAGAAGCTTAGAAAACTAGACTGTATGTCAAAAATTTGGCAGTGGAAATCGAAAGTAATGATTCACAATTGAAAATGAAATTGAGATTTTTAATTATTATAAATCTATAAAAAAAATTGGACTTACTTCTCAGTGTATGATTCCTCTTTTATATTTCATTAAAATTTTCCACTCTAAATCATGTATAAATAAAAAAAATTCGCTTTGTTGTTTTACATTGCCTATATTAAAAAATTAATTTAATATGAAATCAGTAAAATATTGCTTATAGAATTTATCATGAAACATAATAAAAAACGTCTGTTACTCTATATATTTAATGGTTATGAATTGGTCTTATCATAATATATATATATATATATATATATATATATATATATATATATATATATATATATATATATATATATATATCAATATTCCAAAAAACAACCATAAATAAGTTTTAAGTATGTCTTTTTACTATTTCTTATAGATTAGTTATTTTCACGGCAGTTTAATTTTATTTACTTAGTTCATTCAATTATATTTAGTAAATTAATGTGTTTCTCTTTAAAATTGTTTCATAAATTTCACGCTTCCTTAATCTGTGTGTCTGTGTTGCAGCTTTAACAACAACACTAACTGTAAAACTTTTAATTCAAACAAACAAATAAAATAATTAAATGTGTAAGCTTCAATGTGTGTGTGAAACATTTTCTACCTTCATTATTTAGAAAAACTTAGTATTCAGCAAGAGTATTTTTTGTCGACTTTAAATTGTAAATTTGGTAATCAAGAGCTGAGAATGCATGCAGATCCAGGTTAATATGAAAGTTATAACAAAGCAGAAGGAAATCTATATAGAAGAGGTTAGTAATTCAAAAATAATTCTAACTACAAAAGAGTTTAATCATCTAAATAATAGAAAAATATTTCAAAACTATGAAAATATATAAAAGATTATTGCTCTTCAAAATATATATATGAAATACTTGACGTAAATTAAACATCGTAACCTCTTGACCAAAAACGAGTTATTTAGTGCTTCAGTCAGTAAAAATAAAAGATTTCGAAAATTCAAATAAAATTTTGCTAATAGATATATTAACAAACAAAACAGCAATTGTTAACAATTAATTACGGATATTGTGCATTATCGAGATTTAAACTATTATACCCACATCTCCGTAATTTTCTATATTTAATATATTAATGAGTAGTATATTTAAACTTTTAAAAATATAGTATATTTAAACCTTTAAAAAGCTCTGATAGAGAGAATAATATTTTCAGTTAAAAGGAATGTCTGTAATTAAATTTATATGAAAATTAATATCAATTGTCAATATAATTGAATCAGGTGATAATATTGTTTTAAATAAGAATATTTGATGTCAAAAGTTAATATGTATATTATTTTCTGTTTATTAGGGAAAATAACACGTTGTTAGAGAATACAGCACAGTTATTTATTTAAAAACTAATCGAAGACTGATTTCGCTATTTTCTGTAGCAAGTAAAATGTCCTTGCTTACTAAACTACTTTTGCAAGCACCAGAACTTCTTTACTGTAATAAAAGGGTTGAAAAAAAACAACTAAATGAAGCATTGCTTGGAAATATCAAAATTTAAAAGAAAGTAAAAATCCCATTATGCTAATGTGAGAAAAATTCTACTTGCAATGTACATATTGTTCTTTATAGAATGTCAAAGTAAAACGTAGATTATTTTAAATGTAATTATATGTCAAGTAGATAATTACACTTAAGGTAGAAATTAATAATCCTCTATTTTTTTTATAAACATATTCACAAACTTTAAGTAAGTTATTATTAATTTAAAAATGGTTGCTTCAAATTTCATTTAATTATTTGTTATTAGCATTTAAGCTGAACACTTGCCTATTCGAGATATTTTGATACAAACTAGAAAAATATATCTTGAGTAAAGAAAACATGATGAAAGAAACGGGATTTTAGACAACAGATGAACAACAGAGAAAACATGACGAAAGAAACGTGCTTTCCAACAAAAGATGAACAACAGAGAAAACAGGATGAAAGAAGCGGGCTTCCAAACAACAGATGAACAACAGAGAAAACAGGATGAAAGAAACGGGCTTCCAAACAACAGATGAACAGCAGAGAAAACATGATGAAAGAAACTGGCTTCCAAACAAAAAGATGAACAACAGAGAAAACAGGATGATTTTTTTGGATTTCAACACATAGTGTGTGTGATCATAAGAAATTAAAAATTATCATATACTCATCAATTTGGTGAATAATTTTCTCCAAACAATAATTCGAAAAAAAATCCTTTGGATATTTGTAATGAACAATTTCCAATTGAGATAGTTGTATTTTTAAAAATACAGCAATGAAAAGATTTTGGTCATAAGAATCAAAATGTAAGCAAAATTTAAGTTTTGTTTACATTTTAATACAATCCACTTACATTTATTCTCGGATTGTTTGATATATCTGAACATCCGAGTTCGACATGTTCAATTTAAACTATTTCTGCATGAGATAATTAATTATGTTTGCAACAGGTATGGAGGCTAAAATGATCAGGATTTCAGTCTTCAATTCGTGAATTCTATTTGAATCTGGGATGATTTCATGAGAATATGGTAGTATAATTAATGCATATGTTACTAAACGAAAGTATCACAATTTTGTCATATCTATAAAAATAAATGACTAAACACTTAAAGCGAAAATATTATTTTTATTCAAAGAAATAACGAAATCCTGCTTAGTTTAAAACAATGCAATAGAAGTTATTGTATAGAAGGTTTGAAGTGGCTTATAGTTTACTGTAAACTAATCAAATATGTTTATTCTCATAAAATTTGCTCGCATAGGCAAAAACTGATCGTAACGAAACAAATAAAGCCCTACTCTATAAAATATACAAAATATTTTTTCTAAAAACAAATGCTTTTTATTTGCATCGTGAAAAGAAATGAGTATTTAAATACTAGAAGAAACAAATTTTCCTTTCTACAAAAATATGATTATGTTTTGAGTGATTTAAGTTCTTTTTCTCTTATTATCTTTTAATGAATATATATTATTTTTTAAAAAATAAAATTGGATTTCTTATTTACTTACCAGATACACCAGTAAAGTTTAAATACTAAAATTTAAAATATTTAAGAACTGTTAAAAATAAATACTGCTATAGTAAAATCAAGTAACAAAACTATTATATATAATAGAAAACAAAACAATTCTTAAGGAATGCCTATTTAATTTCTTAAAAATTATTAAACTGAAGAATAGTTGCTCTGAAAATTATTACATATTTCAAGATTGCGAATAAAATATTTCAAATTTATTTTTATTTTTAATGGAAGACAAAACTTACCATCTGCATCAAATTCTTGTCTTTTTATCCTACTCTGAAAAAATAGTTAAATAATTATTTTATTAGATGTTTAATATTATTCTTTTAAATCATCAAATTCATTAATAAACTATTTTTTGAAAACGAGTGAAGTGTTTTAAACATTTTTAATTAATGATTAATATGAATCTCTTACCAATAAATGTTGATATGGTGTTATTGAAGATATATCTCTTGTCGCATACTTTTGATAATTAGATGGTACCATCGTTAAATTTTGTATTAAGATGCCATCAACAATATTTAAAATGAAATACACGCTAAAGATAGCGGGAACAAAATACTTAAACATTTTTTTACTTCAAGATAGGAGTCAATCTATTTGAGGAATAGATAGAAATTATATCATTCAACCTTCAATTTCAATGAGATGCAGCATTACTTGTCTTATATTTCTCTCTCAAATGAAGTCAGACATTTATTGTATTTTCCTCCTAAAATTGAGAAAAGTATCACATTATTATGAAAATTAAAATTAAGTCTACATAGTGTGCTACTTTAGAATATGATCAATGAGAAATATTTGAAATAATTCAACAATTTTCTTGAAGTATTTCTAAGAATCATTTCTTATTTTGTTGAAATTCTTTCATTAAATTTGATGCAAAACATCACATGCATTTTTCTTATAGGTAAATATTTTCTCATGAAACTATTTTCCTGTACTTACGTCAAAAAGAAAGCAATTGTCTTAGCATAACATAAAGGGAAGAAAATTTTTATTGTTTAATTTCTTTTTTAAGAATTCTAAAATAACATTTTTACATAAGCTTCATTCTTGCTCTTGGATAAAAAAATAACCATATTATTTGCATTTATAATTTAATTTTATATGTTTAAAAGCAATCACTATTGTGTTTTCAAAAATGCGATTGATAAGTAGTAATAGAAAAATATTATTTGAATTAATGATACCGAACATAAGATACATGCCCCTAAGACACTAAGCATAAAAATTTCACTGTCAAGTGAAAGAGTTGCCGAATATATTATTTTAACATTTTACTTCAAGTTCCACTTAAAGGGGAAAAAAATTTTTTTTATATTTTTCATACAGACTTTTAAAAATGATTTTTTTTGAGGGGATGATTTAATTCTTAACCTAAAAATGTTTTCTTAAATTAACAATATTCAACAATTTTTATGAAGCATTTAAACTAAACCTGTTCCATATGTTTTATTTTCTAAATATGTTATGTTCTTTAATGGAGTTTCAAAGATGTTTCCTGTCTTTACAATCATAAAAAAAATTTAAAATTCAGATACAATTATTGGATACTATCATGATATGATAGCCTTAATTTAGAAATGACTGTCGAAGGAAAAACAAGATTTAGAAATATCTTGCGCATTACAAGCATTTCGTAATCCCGGAAACTTCAACCTAAGCTCTGTGAATGCGCCGAACAGTTAGAGCGTGAAGTTACATTGCATGAAGCATGAGTGTGTGTGTGGCTGGAGAACATAACCGATAAGTCTCATGAAAAATTAATATTTGGTGGGTTTTCCGGCAATTCACTTGACAGGAAAATACGGTAGTATTCATATTTAATTGACCATGCATTTAAATCTAGAATGCTACTTTGAGCTATTATTACAGAAAATGTTTTGTTTTACTATTAGAGATATAGATATTAGTTAGGATAACTAAAATAAAAATGAAGCTAGCATATATGAATTTACTTTTCTACTTTCGAGCGTACTAGAGTATTGCCCTCATATGACGCACGAAAATAAATCGAATATTCTTAATAAAACACAATATCAATTAAAGAATTTTAAGCTTTGACGTTTTTTCTATTAAAAATTTTTAACAGATGTGAATTCTGAAAAAATAATGAGACATAAGCATTCAATTATTTAAAAAAAGGCTTAGATAAAATAATTAAAAAGTAATACAAATTTTTAAACATAAATTGGAATAAGTATCATTGTAATTGGGATAAAATAGACAAAAATTAAGTTTTTATTATGGTGATAATGTTAAGAGAGGCTTTTTTTTCCATAATTTTTAAATAAGCTATTTCTTCAGTTCTCTTTAATAAAAAATATCACAGATTCATAACTTTGACTTGTAATTTGATATCAAATCAGAAACTTAAAAAATATTACTAAACAATAAAAAATTATTTTAATATGCAGGATTTGAAATGCTTGAAAGGCTTGGATCTGCATCCTCTTGTGATTACAAAACCAATAAAATTTAGCTTACTTTTTTATATAAGGAATACTACTTTTAAAAGACAATAGTATCTTTACTTTTTGTAAACTATTTAATTTTCATACAAGTTGATAAATAATATCATAAAATTATTGTTGGGAATAAATACTGTTATTGGTACGTGATACTCGAATTTTATCAATAACTATAATATAGTTAGTTTATTATTTTCGAATAATTTGGTGCCTTATCCTGATATCACGTATAATTCATTAAATAGAATACGCTTGTAATAGAATTGTTAAATTTTTGCAGAATCAGATAATTTTTTTAATGAATAATACAAAGGCTTACGTTTTAGAAGTCTTGTTTCTATCAATCAGATAGTTGATAAATACCTGTGCCTAGTTTCTTGGAATACTATCTACTCTTTCCCATTTATTTCCGTAAAAATTCCCTCAGTTTTTTTTTTTTTTTGAGACCGTCTTATAATTGAAGAAGTTACCTTATTTCAAATTCCTCATTTCTGGGAACAAATGGAATTTCAAACTCAAAACTGATACATTCTTTCTGAATAGCATATTTATGTTACAATGAAAGCCATAATCATTTTAAGCTGTATACTTTAACATAGTGAAAATTCTATATGTGTTTTGCAATTGAGGAACATATGATACAAATGAATTTATTTTTAAGAGAATAATTTGTTTTGATTAATTCATTTGAAGAGAATAAAAATGGAGAAAATATTTCCTGTTAATGACTAAAAAATGCATATTAATTTAGTGATACTACTATAGAACTAAAATGCTGTTGTCCAATTTGGGTAAGGTTTAGTCAATGTGTCATTTCTTCTAAATCAAAATAAAAATGCTAAACATTGTTGATATTTAAGTCCTGATTATTCTGTGTCAGATTGACAATCTAATCAGCCAGACATATCTTCGTTGATTATAGTAGTTATATGGAACACAATTTGTGATTTTAGTTTTGTCATTATTTTTCTGGTAAGGGGTTATTTTTTGAGGAATTTTATGTAAGAGGTAAAAGTTAAAATTATGGGATCAGTTCATTAAAGATTTGTACAATCACCGCAACAAAAATAAACATATACATATTTTTCCTTTAATGCTGGCAATTTTAGCATTAACTAATTTTTAATGATATTCAGTTATTCAAAATTATGTAGTTATTGGATAAAATAATTTAGCATTTGGTTATAAATAAGTGTATTAAAATTTTCCCATAGTACTCTCGGTTGTTCTTTTAAAAATTTCTTTCCTCTAATGAAATATTCATTTTCAAATTTCATTTCAAAATTTTACATATTTACTGTTTATGTGTAAATGATAATGAGCTCCTAAAATGTTTAAATGTAAAGTAAAAAATATAGCTATATCATAATAAAATTATTCCCCATAATAATTTTTTATAAGATGAGAAGTAAAGAACAGAGAGAACCACAAAATTTGAACCGGAATACAATGTTTCAAAACGTAAATTTTGTTTTAATGAGTGTTTAGTTTTTAGTTAATGGTAGACTTTACATTGTTGAATGTTTCATTGTTTTTACCAAGCATGAATTATAGTATTTAGAGGCATTGTGAATCATGTAATACACCTTAAACTGTATACAAATTGACCGGTGCATAACACTGTGAGTCACCATTTCTTATTCTAGTTCTTCATCTAAGAAATATTCTTCTTCTAGGCATTTTAAATATTTGTCTCAGAATAGTTAAAACAAAAATAACAATTTTAAGAATACGAACTTTTGTATTCTAGGTGTAGATAGATGAAGTTCAGACGCTAAATCATTGATAAAAAATACTAAAGGTTAGATTTAGAAAAAAAGAATCCCTTATTTTTGCATCAATGGTTCCAAGATCATTTGCTTCTGTGAATTGTTATTAAAGTAAATTGGTTCTGATAATTTAACTTTTGCTTATTGTATTCATATAAATATGTATTCATTCAAAAAAATTAATGTAAAAATCTAAAGTACCTTAACTCTAAATACGCATCTTATTGAAAGAAAAATCACTTTTAAACGATAAAAACGCGATGCTTAAACTTACAATTTTCCTTATAGTATTTTGAATGTTCAATGTTAATTACGACAGAAAGATTGGAGAAACATAAGCATATTTCAAAAGAGATTTCTTTTCAGATCACAAATTAATGAATAAATGCATTACAAACTGTAACATTTATTTGCTATAATGTTTACAAAATTTAACAAAACATTAACTAGAAATAATAGAAATTGTGATATAATTAGTCATCCTTTAAAGAAAAACTAAATAAAATTTCACCACAGAAAATAATTTTCCATGCAAAAAAGTCCTAATCTAAATCCTAACGAAAGAATTCAAAACTAAATTAGGTGATCGATTTCTGCTGCTTACTGTTGCATGCTATCGTAAAATAGCAGTCACATAATGAATACGGTCAAGAAAGGAAATGAGATAGAAATATTCCATTGGTAAAAATCCCTAATTAATGGATGCAGTGAATAGATTATTATCATAATGTTATGGCCATGATTGCGTAATTTCTCGCTCTGTTGGAAAATATCATGGAGAATATAAATGAATTGAAGTATTTCATGAATGGATATTACGTGTAATCCTCGATTTAGTTTACTTGAGATCGAAACTAAGTTTCTCAAAATTCGAAAAAAGATCATACAAAAAAATCTAATTACAAATTAAATAATTCGATTACGGGTCGATTATAAATGCTCAATGAAAAACCTTTTCCACTGTTTAAAATAGCTATGTTTGAAAAATGGGAAATTTTGGAAAGAAAACTCTGTAAGATTAATAAAAAAATTTTGAATCACTCATTATTTATGTTGATAGTAAATGAAAAGAAGAATGTATCGTACGCATCTATTGATAGTGGAGTGGCTAGCATCTCTGATTTCGGAGCAGTAGGTGTCGGGTATAATTCCTGGTTTGAGCATGGATGTTCATTACCTGTACGTGTTTCTTTATCCCTTCATTTTTGGGATAAAGATAGCACTCCAACGATGTTTCCCACTACAAGACGGAAGGTGACGTATGAGATGACGTCACCTTCCGTCTTGTAGGGTTGAACAGGATTAAATCTTAAGGGCAGCTAATTAGAAACAAATTTATCTATTATATATTTCACTCTGATTCTTTTTCTTGTTTTGATTTGTTAAACGAAATTGTTGAAAAAATTTGATGCACATTTTACTTAAGTTAAAGGAAAATTAAGCTTTTGAAATTTACGCAAATTATTTTCCAATCCATAAATTTGCTCAATCATCAAATATGAAATTTATTATTAAATTACCAAAGAAATAGCTCATGTTTTATAAGTTCTGGGGTGGTGAATTCATGTTTAACTAAAAATATGTTAGGAGAATTCTATTATTTGCCCTACATCCTCCTACTTATTGTACAAATTTATCAATTTAATATAAATTGATCAAAGATATGTCTTTTAAAACATCGCAAACTTTGAAAATAAAACAGTTAAATATGATAATTAAACTTATTCTTTGGAAGATATTCGTAAAATACTAGTTTCATGAAATGCTAATTACATTTAATATCCAAACTCTTTCTAAAATTTTATTAACAATACTTTAGATGATATTATGAAATAATAAGCAAATCATGTATGATAATTTTTTTATTATTTATTATAATCGAGTATTATTTAAAGTAATATTTAAGAGTTATAATTTTATTTCGATTACCAGTTTGTCAAATTACAAAGAAAATATTTCTGCTTTAATATTATTTTTGACATTTTACTGCCATTAAAAAGTTATTTTACTGTGATACAATTTTGCTTTTATAAATCTGATATTGTTGAAAACTTGAGTCAATAATAGTGATTGTCTGTTCCTGTACTTTTTAAAATTTCAGAAACGATTAATTTAACTACTATAATTTCTTTTATGAGAATATCTATGATATTATCATTTGTTTTTGTACTGTTTTATATACATCAGAAGTTTTTGAACAAAATTAGTTTAATGAAATAAGTATGAAAATGATACTTTTAAAACTATTCACATATTTGATAGGGATATTTCCATATTTATTTTGTTTTTTTCGTAATACAATGCAAAATAAGGATGAATCTATTGGAAAAACAAATAATTTTTGAAGAGTTACACGTATCTTTTTTTACTAAATGAAAAAATGAGAGGATTTTCTCCCCCCCAAAACAGTATTCTGTAATCTCGATAACTAATATTTTTAAAAATTACAAATAAAAACCTTTCCTTATTTTGTTAACCACACATTTAATTATTTTGATCTAAATTGTTTTAAACTGTTTATGTCTGTTTTCATAAATCAGACATTTTTAATAATGTTCTTCATTATAATCATTAAATGCCAAATTAAAGTCATTGTAGGTTATATTACATATAATTTATCATTTATTTGATTTAGATGCAAAATGAATTTTTTTGCAAAAGAAACAACATTATTCTAAAAAAAATATTATTTTAAAAGAAAAAGTAAATAGGATAAGTAAATATATTTATTAAAGAGATGATTTAAAGCGGTGATTACACGTAAGAAAACATTGAAAGAATTATATTTTGCAATATAAGTAAAAATAAATTTATATTTTCTATATTGTTTTCCCTCTCACATTCTTACTTTCATTATCAAAAAATCCTAAAATCTCTATTATATATTAATAAATTTGCTGCATTCCTTATTTAGATACCCCTGAATTAAGAGGTAAATTTATTTTTTAATATTATTTTCTCAAGAAAAAACAAAAAATAGACATGGAATAAATGAAATATATTAAACTGATTTATGAATAGGATTTAAGCTCTATGCTCACTTATCACTATATTAAATAAATTAGACACATATACGTACTATACATTATACAAAATAAAATTTAGATATCAGAAAAAAAATGTGCCCTAAATTCATATATTTTTTATAAAAAATACACTTTTGAGTCTTTTTTGTAATATTTTTCTTGATGAATTCTATTCATCTGCTTCAAATTTTTCATCTTATGTTTGTATTATTTAGTCTTGGAACACTGGGAAAACATACAGATTTTTATTTCTTCATTCCTTATCTATAATTGAAACTTTGTATTCCTTGTATGCTGATGGACTTCTGTTCTGCCTATTTTTACACAATTTTAAAATTTGACCACTAACATGTATTTTACTAATATATTTTTCTCTAATTAATCATATTGTTTTTTAAATGGAAATTTTGGTTTCATACTGAGATTGATTAGATCCCTGAGATTTAAAAATGGTTACACAAAACTGCTAGGCTTTTCAAAAAAGAAAAAAAAAATTTTTTTCTCGTTAGAAGAAGAATGTCCAGTTTTATAAGACGATGTACAGCATGTAATTAAATTCAGGACTTCTATCAAGAAATATTTAGATTTACTTCAGAAGTGAGTAAACTGAATCTAAACTCGCGCGCGTATTTAAGACTCGTTGTTTAAATTTTTTTCAATCAATTTAATAATAAAAAGAGCAAAACAAATGCTAAATTAGCCAAGGTCAAAATCTCAATATAAAATTTATTTCCTTCAAATAAGTAGATGTATTACTGAAAATTCATAGCAATATGCATTATAATATTTATATATTAAACATTAATTGGAACTATTGTTCAGAAAAAAGTTTATATTTCAGTTTTTTAATATGTTAGTAAGTTATGTCCTTTTATGAAGTTGAATAATGTCTGTTCTATCTGATATTTTCTTTGCTTTCATTAGATAACAAATTAGTATTAATTTATTATAATTCATCAATATCATGCATGACTTTCTTCCATCTTCCTGGAAGTTTATCAATTCATTCCTTGTTAAATGAGAGTGATTTGGATATAAAACATTGTGACAGCCTAATTGACTCTTTGGAATTGAAGATTTATCAATTCAATATGTTTCGCAAGTAACATAAAAGAATATAGTCTGTTGATCACTAATACGGGAAGTGAGAGAGGTGTTGTAAAATTGAAAATCCAAGTTCAAAATGTTTTGTTCTTTAATCAACCTTGCGTCTTGTTGTATACATGATAACGCAGTATAAATGATATTTTTGTGGTTTTAATAAAAATGTTCTTTCACTACTTGTAGCTTTTGAGCATATCTATCATCAATCAATCAATCAACAATGGCACTACAACCCTGTGTGGGTCCTGGCCTTCTCAATGAGCTTATTCCATCTTGGCCTGTACTCAGCAGCACTTTTCCAACTAGATGTTCCTATAGTGTTAAAGTCCCTATCAAGACAATCAAATATCTATCATCACTGATCATTAAATTTAATTTCAAAAGCTTGTGATGAATTATACCTTGATAATTTGATTATGCTTACAATTTTTTTTCCATAAAGGATTGTTTTCGGATCTGGTAGTGGTGGTCGATGCTTATCAAGCAATTGTATTTTACTGATGATTTTGTCACAATAAATAAATCGATATTGCATCTGATGAAAAATATGTAACATTTTTCATCTCCTGTTGTAATACTACCTAAAATAGCTCAATTTGTGTTCGTAATATAAGGCTTGTGGCAACTGGCATTCGTTATTCTTTACTTCGTTCATTGAGAATGAGAGGTGTTCCTTACACCGTGATTTTGTCAGGGAACAGTTGACTGTAACTCGACCTTCTTGCTATGGCTCTTGTTGATTGACATGAATATCGATTCAATATTGTCTTTAAAAGTTGTCATCACTATCGGAACGATGTCTTATTGAAGGTTCTCCCTTTGAAATTGTATCGCCATGGCATGGTATTTAGCAAAATTTTAACTATTCAAATGTTTATTAGACATTACTATTATATAATGTATATTTTTTCGTATGTTGTTTAAGAATTATTGCCTTGGTTAAATTTCCGAAGTATGTTATGTATTCATAACTCCTAAAATTCAAAGAAAACAAAAACTCCTTAGGGACAACAATTTAATGAAACTTAAACCAAACACCCCAGTTTTAAGACTATAAGTAAAAACCCATATCTATACTTAAGTATAAGCAAGAACTCATTGGTCCAGATGGCTCATAATGGATGGATACAAATATAGATTCTATCAAGCGCGTATCTTCAGAAGTTATTTATGTCTCGCGTAATAATTAGGGCAATTAAAAATGATATTCTTTATCATAAAACATCATATTTATAATCATGCCGTTCATAAACAAATACGTCTCTTCTTAATAAAATTAATCAAATTAAATATAAATCAAAATTATCATTTAAATATTATATTTCCTTAGGAAAAAAATTTATAAAGTATTTATAAATTTATTATCAAAAATTTATAAAAATTAGATTAAAACAAAATTAATAAAAAAATTTTTAACTACAATAGTAGAAAAAATTGAATTGCATGAAACAAAAAATTTTTTTTCTCACACTACACGAAATGATATTAAGTCAAAGTTAAATACTCGTTGAAGATAACGAACGGAAGGAAAATGCATGCTAAAAGACTGGTGCCAAAAGATTGAAGCTTAAATTATTTTATGGATGAAGCTATAGTTAAGAATGAAAAAGCTGAAGTTTATTAAATTGTTAAAATATGAGAGAAGTAAACAATAAAATTTCTATTTTAGCAATTAAAATTTTCTAGAATTCAATTGACACCAGTGCGAATATTAAAAAAAATAATAGAGTTAATCTATTATTATATATATATATTAACCAGAGAAAAAGAAAGAAACAAAAACAGAAAAACTTAAACTTTAAAAACCAAAGTAATATATCTTCCGCAATTATCAGGTTTAACAAAAAAAGAAACCTTCCCTGATAGATCTTTAAGAACAAAATTTCCTAGTTTTTTTGGCCAAAAATATTTTACTAGTTATTGTAGAAATTTGGAAATTAATTAGATAGTATAAATTGGCAGAAATTGTTTTTAATTTATTCAATCTTTAGTTTAATAAAAGATTTTTTGAAATGAAAATCTATAAAATTAATTGGAATTAAATTGTTCCCTAAATCTAACTTAAAAGATTGAGTAGTAGTTTTTATAAATCCTCTGAAGTCGGAATTCAGTCTATAAAATCTAATAATTTGACTAATGATGTTATCAATAATTCTTTTACAGCTATTAGAGTTCAAATTAACAAATGTAGTTATTCTGAAATTAAGGTCTTTCATCTTATCATATTTTAAATTTAATATTTTCAATACGTATGTTGATATCTATATAAATAGTTAACGTTCAAATTATTTCTATTAGTTTTGCTATTTTTAGAGAGTTTGGTTAAATATGACGATTGAAAATTGTTTAAAATTAATAACTGAACAGTCATCGATATATCTAATAAATATACAGTTAATTAATAAGTTATTTTGGGCTAGATTGGATAATTTCAGCTTCTTTGAAAAGGAAACATGAATTGCAAATATTAGAACTAAAATTAGTGCCCATTAAAACACCATATATATATATATATATATATATATATATATATATATATATATATACTGGTAAATATAGTTATAATTAGTTTATTATTTAATAAATTAGTTAGTTAGAACCGAAGCGATTTTACGATAATAGCATAATTAAGGTAATTATTGCAATGCTTTTTCATATCTCTCAAAATAATGCTTAGCTTTGTTTCAAATACATTGATAAAAATGGAGTCAATAAATCTCAGTATCTGTGCTTAAATATTATATTATTTTAAAATACCAAAATAATATCTTAAATATAAATACAACATATTATTATTCAAAGTATACTTGAAATTTTAATTTTATGTACTTAAACTGAAAAGAAATTAAAATTTTGTCGTTATCATAGTTATACTACAACTTATTTTTTGAGGAAAATAATAATATTTCAGAAATATCACGGTTTCTAAAACATGTATATATAATATAAATTTATATTTTTATTACGAAAACTGCAAAAAAAAAATCTTGATGTAAAATCTGGAAAAAAAAAAAAAAAAAAAAAAAAAAAAAAAAACGGAAAATATTTTGAATTTATATACTGAAAAGAATGTACTTACTGTACCACGGAGTTCTGTTCATGGGAATAGGGACTTCTTCGTAGGGTATTCTTTGTCCGGTAAACGGGATTCAGGAAAGTGACCACTCTGGCATCAGTTGCCATAGCGACGAGTCATGGGCTGTTGGTCAGCAGGCATGGAGGTGTGCCTGCGAATGATTCTGTGCGTGCATGATGTGAATCTCAAAGTTTTTTTTTTCTTCATGAATTAGCAATGTTTGTGGGGAAAAAAACACAGTTACAAGTAGAAAAAGTGTCCCTTTAATATAACATTTGTATAAATTATTTTTATTTTTTTTCTTTTTAGAAGTATATTTATTAAAATTCCGTTTTAACGTGACAAGTGTAAAAGATTCAGGTTCAATTCCAGGAAATACATTTCATTCATTCTTTAAAAAATTGTCGAGCCTTTTGAAGTTTCATTGTGAACATAGCACGATATAGGTATCGGTTTGAATGTTCTGACAAATACTATTATACCATAATCATTATTCTAGAAGGCCTTATCAGGAAAGAATAGACATTGACCCATGGAACTGGACATTGTTAAGCATTGATTATGTTGATAAAAAATTTAAATGAAATGTTGCATAAATTAGACCACATATTTAAATTTAAAAATAAATATCATCCCTAGAAGGTTCCTAAACTTCATATCCAATTTATTTTTATTTAAAAATAATTTAATTTAAATTTTAAAAACTATTTTTTTAAATTTATATATAAAGGTTTAACTTGAAAATATGCTTTTTTTTATATGGATAGGAATTATTAATGGTAACTTTTTCTATCAATATACATTGATGTGTGGTACAGTTTTTCTTATAATAAATATTCTGCAATACATTTGCTTTTTTTTATGAAACTTTCAATAGTTTTGATATAATAATTATTAATAATACTTTCCATATATGTATAACGAAATTACAACAAATGCAATTTAGTATAATGACAAACTCTCACGGTTTAAAATAAGGACATTTTCTCTTATTAGTAACATTAATGTAGAATATTATTGTGACAATTCTTATTTGAAAAAAAATTAGAGTGAAACTGAGTGTTTATAAGTAAAGAGGTTAATTAGTAATGTGAAAATTATCTTTCAATTAAGAGTATAAACACGGAGAGCTTAAAATGTTCTTGTGACTATAGTGTCAAAATTCTTCATAACAATTTTGCTGCTATTTCCAAAACTTTTATTTACTGAATATAAAAATAAATAGAAATGCAACAAATCATACATCTATTGCAAAATATATGAAACTAAGAATTGAGATTAACTTTTGGAGGTGGGTAAAATATACTTTAGGGGGCCCCTGAGTTATTAATTAATATAAGTCTGACTTGGATATAATATAAAACTAATGTACTGATTATTAAAAAAGGGAAAAAATGTATATATAGAGAAATTTTTATTTTAAATCTAATACAAAAAAAAAAAATCATAAATTTTCTCCAAGTGTAATTCTAAAGTATATTTTACAATTTCTAAAATATTTTTCCCCTTTTGGATGTTACGAATATAACACAATAAGAATTAGTACAAATATTGTTCTGGTCTACAAATATTTTATCCAAACAAGTTGGCAATGATTTAATGAATAAAATCTCCTAATTTCAAAGGCAAAATAAATTGGGTCAGCCAATAGGGTTACTTACTTCTTTAGTATTTGGTAGGAAATACTAAAGAGGTAAGTAAATATAGGAATTAAATCTGCGCACTTAATTATTTTTATTTACTATTTTGTTAATTTCTTCAAGAAATTACATTTGAGTATATTCCCTGTGTATATCAAAACAAAAAAATAATATTTGATAAAAATTTATGACATTTTTAATCAGAATTTGAATCGTTTAATAGTTATTTAAAATATATTTTTGTTATTGTTGTATTTTTACTCTTCTTTTACTATACTTATTTTAGCAAGTTATAAATTTCCTTACTCTCTCTCTCTCTCTCTTTTAATGAGATATTATATAGAAAAAAGTTTTATATGTGATAAAGCTGTTTCTAAAATAGTTATCTAATTTATTAGAGTTATTTATATAATACACTGTCTGTGCTTGTCAATTTTTATCAACCAAATGGTATATGTTTTATTTTACTAGACGCAAATTTAATATAAAAATAAAAAAAAATGATTTTTCTTAATTTTTTATTGTGCTTAGTACTAGAAAATAACTGAAAACAAAGGAAAAATAACGTGACGTATATAAGAAATTCTTAATAGACAATCATAGAAATTAAACTGGGATACATAATTTAATGCTATTTTCATTTAACCCTTCTAAATTATCCAAAAAATTATCATTAAGACTAGATAAGGAATATTATTGAAAGAAAATAGGAATAATATTTTATATAGTCATTATCTGATATATTTTTTAATCTAAAGCCTTTCAAACTTAAGAGTTGATTAAAGTAATTTTGTACTTATATTTATTTCTCATTGTCTTATTTTCAAATTAACGCCTAACTTTGCAAGCTATGCATTATATCTTATTCAGTTCTGGCATTTCATAAGTCCATTATTACAATTGAATTTAAATATTTCTTTAAATTTAATCCAACTATTTATGTTCGTATTTGTATTTTTACATTCTAATTGGTATTTATGTGGCCGAATGATTAGCGCTCTTGCCTTCGGTTCAACAGTTCGTGGGGTTCGAATCACGCCGTGGGCACGGATATCTGTAGTAGTTCGGAATCCACTTTAAACCGTAGGTCCCGGTCTAATTAGCCCTCACGTGAAAAAATGACCGCTGAGCGAGAAACAAACGAAACCAATCTGGTATCTGTGTGACTTTATTTAAAGCAGTCTTCTGAAGCAATTTGTGAAAAGATTTTCCAGGGAGATAAAGTGTCAAACACACATTTTATAATCTTGATTAAAAATTTTCTAGTGCACCGCAGAGGGAGGAAAATTTTATTTTTGGGATTTTTTCCTAAATTATGATTTAATTCTTCAATAAACGAATGCCCCCCCCCTACGGCACATATTACATAAAAATTCTCAAAAAAACGTCTTTTGCAAAAAACCGGGAGGTTTCGATTGAAAACAGGCAACAGATATGCGTGCTTTTGACCACAGCCCCCTTGTCTTTATCCCTCTACCGATGATCGTATTATTTATCCATCGTGTTGTACAAAGTATTTCTTCCGAGTAAGTATACCCGCAGGAAATACTGGAATAGTAGCTCAAATCCGCATACCTGAGTTCTATTTGCCTCTGAGCAAGTTAACATCGAAGAATCTCAAAAGAGGGCGAATGTTTTCCCACCTGAAGTTCCACTACCCGCATTATTTTCCCCTCTTCTCACTGCCCACGGAATTTTAATGGACTATTAGAATGGGAAAGACATGTATAATTCTTGGATGAGTTAAGTGAACCAATTACTTAGTGATTGTTAACATCGTGAGATAATTAGTAATATTGGTGTCTACAAATCACACACGAGCGAAAATAGTACCAAATTTGAGCATAATTTTGACTTTATTTTTCTAACCAGCTGAAAACCACAGTTATATTCTCATCAATTGAAGTATTGCAGTTATTTTCATTTGAGAGCTTTATTTTTATAACATGAAGCATTTTTAGGTGCACTGTTTGATATGGTTATAAAAATTTGAAAAAGGGGATACGAAAATTTTATTACTGACTTAACATCCTTTCTCTTTTATTTGAAATTTAAATGCCTTTCCGATCGGTTTTGTTTGTCCAGAAAAATTAGACCATAACAAAAAACCAAATTTGTACAAACACTTTATAATTGATTATAAATGTTATTTACTATTAAATATCTTGTCGGTAATACAAGGAAGAAATAAGTTGAGGATCATTTTAAAATTCAAGAAAAATGAAGTTCTTTAATTTAAGTACTGGATTCAACATTGCAACAATTTTAGTATTGCAAGCTTTCTGTCTTTCATTCAATTTCCAAGAAAAAAAACTATTTAAGTGGAGAATGTATACAAAAAATGCATTATAAATATATTTGAAGAGCTATTTCGGGATTTTAAGAACAAATCAGATGTCCCAAATAATTAAATCATCATTTTAATAGACAATGATAAGGTAAAGTACCAACATCGTCCACTAAAATGATGAAAGAGAGCCAAGTTATTGTTCTCGTCAGTATTTGACAGTGATTGTCATGATTTAATTTTATGAAAAATTTACAATTTTATTATAAGTAAATAATATTAACATTCAGAATGATCTTAAGAATCATTCAGTGTAACTATAGTTTGAATTAATATTTCGAATAAAGTTCATTAAGTTAATTTTAGGAACCACTGCCGAGTGAAAGAAAATGTAGTCTTATGAATTGACAAAGAAGCGAAAGATTTTGAACTATAGAAGGAATAAAAAGAAGGAAATGGTTTAAACAAGAAAAGCGTAAAAGGAAAAATTAGGAAGGGTGGATATCAGGCCAATAAACATCAATCTGATTGAGATGTTGTTTAACAAAGGCCAAATTAGGAATGTCCTAATTAAATTATTAACAATGTATTACCTATATGAAGCTAAGATTTAAAAATGGTGTTTCTCAAATTTTGAAAGTTGTATGGTTTATATTAAGTATTTTTTAATACTAATGAGTTTGACAACCACCGATTTAGAGGAGTTATATGTGGTCATAAGTATTTTCTACAATAGTGAAAAATGAGAGCATCACAATTATTTGTAACTGTACACATCAATAAGCATCTTGGGATTTTAGGCTATAGAGGTTGATAGCCTAAAAACACATCAATTTCTAGAAATTAAGAGGAATAGATAAATGATTGGTGACCACGTCATATACGAAATTTTACAATTTATAAAAAATACAATTTCTAATCTCATATATATATATATATATATATATATATATATATATATATATATATTATTAACAATTTTTTAAACATCCTTTATTTTATTATTAGATTCTGGTGAGTTTTTCTGAAAAAAACTCAGTTGATCTCTTAGTTCCATGTTTATTGAGGAGTTAAATCTCCAAAATCATTTTATTTATTAAGTTTTGTACTTAGTTAAAATCGTGTTATTTGTGAGTTTGCTTTCACAGCCTCGAAGTTCTGTGAATGAATAGACTCGATTTTTTTTATTCAACTTAAGGATTTATAGTCAAATTTGTTCGCTGTAACCAAACACCTCTGATTTTATATTATTGAAAAATGTTCAATTTAGTCAATATGATTTGTAATTAAATTTTTCATTAAAATTTAAATGCTTTTTAAATAAAGTAATCTTTGATGTTACGGTGAACACTGTAAATTATTTTATTTTGCCAAAGGGGATTTAATTGAATAATAAATGTTACCTTTAGTTAAGGATCATGCTTTAATATTCTGGTATATGCAACAGTAATTAGACATAATATTTACATCAGTAGACAAAAAATTTTAATCTACAACAAAATCGTAAAAATTTTGAACATTTACTTTCAGTGAAGCTATTTTCTATTCAATTAATCAATGTTTCGAATCTCTTGTATAGTCATATCGTTTTGCAGTCTTGAGTTGCAATTTGACCACATGACGATGTCAACAACTCAATAAGCCTATCTCTCAATTATTTTTACCAAATGAAATGAATATTAAATAAATAAAATTGGTACTGAAGTTTGCGAAAATTTCTTCCAAAGAAAAATACTTGCATATATATATATATATATATATATATATATATATATATATAATTTTCACAGATTGTTGAACGGAAGAACCAGCAATGTCACAGAACATAACAAAAGAAAAAACAAATATGTTTCAAATAAGCAGCATAAGCAATAATGTTCCTAACTTGTATCACTGAATGTTTAGTGTAAAACATTCATCATCAGGGCGTGTAATCACCTCTACTGGATGTACCGGCTCGACAGCGACGATTCTTACTTGTAAATAGGTTATCCAAAGCATTTCGAGGGATCTCTGTGCCCATTCTTAAAGAATACATGATCTCAAGTTGCTAAGATTTCGGAGAGGATTGTAGAGTAGAAAGACATCTCGCGACCATATCCTAGTCATGTGCTATTACGTTGAAGTCGGTCGAACGCACTGCTTATTTCATTCGAAGCGATGTTTCACGTTCCAAGTATTGGTTGGCAGCGGAAGCTCTATGTATCCTTGTGTAATTGTCCATAAGCATTACCAGGATTGCCAGGATCCTAACTCTTAAGTATGGACGAACACATTGGTCATGGATTGCATTCCGGTTAAAAATTACTGTCACTGAGCTGGGAGAAAAGTTGTGGAGATCAGTTCTCTACAGACTGATATCCCTGCCCAAACTATGACATTAATATAACTAAAATTGTCTTTTGTATTGTGAGCTTGAGATTGAGTTTCTAGAATTCTCGAGATTCATTTCCGTCAAAAATCATTGTTTATACAGAATTGGGACTTCGCGGTGACTAAAACGTTGGTCCATTGCAGTAGACGTGATCCAGAGCCCGCTGTAACTTAGTACTTTGGTGAGATGACGTCAATGACAAATGAACTGATGGTCACCTGGGATACATTTGACTTTCATGTAACCGTCTACAAACAGTTTGTCGGGATATCACCATTTCTGATGACGTCGTAATGCTCAAGCAAGTTAATGGGTTTAACTCGCCCGATAGCTCTAAGGTTGCAGATGCATATAATGGTACTCGCGTACAGTTGTAACTCTAGGACGTCTACAACCAGATTTTCGTGACACTGTATCCTCATTTTGAAAACGATTCCACAAGGATCTGATGATTGAACAGTAGACAAATTCCAACTGTTTGATCATCCTCCAAAATCTTTCCCCAAAATGGACCCGTCCGATAGTATACCAGAGCAGGTTTTCCCTTAAATGCAGTCGAAGACTTATTTTCTGAAATTGGACCCGTCCGATAGTATACCAGAGCAGGTTTTCCCTTAAATGCAGTCGAAGACTTATTTTCTGAAATTTGAGGCAAAAAAATGAAGACCAAAAAAAAAAAAATAATAATAATTAATATCCAATGCAACGAAAGAAATAGCTGCTGAAAGGAACCAGTTTCTTTTTTTAACATCGCATTACACGGCCCTATGTGGAATTATGCCACCTATTTTAGTGCGGAACTACTTTCGCATCTCATTGCCCAGTACATATGCAAATTTTGTTGTTATAACCTTATTTCTCCTCGAGTTATGCTAATTTTATTGTTTGTTGCTTATTTTTTTAGACAAAATGTATGTATGTACATATGTGTGCATTGATATTTAATAACCTTATCCTCCATACTAAACTATAATAAAAATGTTAAGTAACACTCAATGTTGATTTTTTTTTATTTCAGAACATACGATGGCATTATTGTACAATATATATATATAGTTCTGACTATATTAGTAATTTAGGCATGTTATATGTATTTATATTCCAAAAAAAAAATTAGACATAAATAAGGCATTTATCATTTATATTTATGTCAGTCTGTTTTCTTGATATTTTATTATAATGCAAAAAATAATAATATCAAATATTCTTTCATATAAAAAAATGGAAATGAATTAAATAAAAAGAAAAAATATCTTTACTGAAAGGAAATTTTAATTAGAGAGAATCTTGAAAGAGCATCTATATATATAAAAAAATGATAATAATAAATGAATAAATAAATAAATAAAAATACCTTTTGCACCATGATTGCAGTAAAATGTTTAACACAAAAAAAACTAATCAAACAATGCTTTGAAATTATAAATCAATATTAATGCCTATAGTCATAACTTATATTCCTCAGTAAATTAGAAAATTATTATATTAAAAAGAAAGAGCTTTTGCAGCTATTCATATCCAAAAAATGGATCTCCATTAAAGGCACACATAATAAATAATATTTCATTGATAATATTCACTCATATTTATTATCTGCTTCACTATTTAAATAACCGTAGATTCTTTTTATCAAATGATTTTTGAGATGTATTATTGCATTGATTTAGAAACAATTACTAAATTGAAAGAATAAAGGACACCTGTTAAAAGAATTTTCCAGAATAATGATGACATATTGTTTTTTTTTTTTTTTTTTTTTTTTTTTTTATACCTGTGGATTGAGGCGATTACTTCGGAGGAAATAAATGGAAAAAAAAAAAGACCTAATGAATTTTATCCCCGAGGGAGAATGCTCACGTTACTGCAATTCAGTTCCGGAAAATGATTAAAGAAGTATTCCCGAACTCCTGCATATTCTCCAGAGAGAGCGAAAATCCATCTAATTTATATGACTGGTGAACAGAGAAAAGTAAATGAAATGCTTTTAACCCATTTGAGACTGTTCACTGATCACTTCGGAAGCAACATCATTGCCATTTTTCTGAAAATGTAGCTTGGCACCGGTTCTCTTGGGTACATCTAAATGATTCAAATATTGGTAGAGATAATATCTTTTAGGAAAAGTAAAGCATTTTGGATGATACAACGCACATTACTATTCTATATTTATCAAAAGATAATTAAGGAAATAGAGGAAATGGTCCACGGATATCATAATTAATAAATCAAAATAATACAAAATAGATATCTCATATTTGAGCAATATTAATAATGAACACTACATATATATATATATATATATATATATATATATATATATATATATATATATATATATATATATATATATATATATATAATATATATAATATATATATATATATATATATATATATATATATATATATATATATATATATATATATATATATATATATATATATATATATATATATATATTATTGTTTTCTTAACTATACAAAATTTACAATCACATAAAAATTATTTGTGTACACAATTATTAGAGAGATGATTAGTTTATATTATTCTTATTATTAGTGGAGGAGATCTAATCAGCTTTCTCCTTTTTATTTCTTATAAATGACTAATATAAACTGATTGTTTCATTTCCTGAATTTATTTTCCAGTATAAATCCTTTCAGTTTCATTAAGGGTTCATTTACAATGTGATCAAATTTATTACAATTATATTATAATAGCAACAAAGTTACGCAGAATATAAAATTAAGTATTAAATGGGAAGAATTTATCAATAAATAAAGGTGTCTAATGCTTTTATTTGTTCATTTTTTTAAACAAGAAAATATTCCAATACAATTTGAAATTCTAGTGTAATGTTCGTGAAAAATAGGGACTAAACGGAAAGGAAGTAATAACGATAAACGTATTTCCTCTAATTTTAAAATAAAAAAGTGAATACACTTCACATGGGAAGTATTTTGCAAAGAAAGGGATAATCTATTTAAGGGAAATGCTTATCAATATCTTGCAAAGTTAATAAAAGCATATGAAGATAATTTTTCCAATCAAATTAATTTGAATTATGTAATATTGGTTTTAAATTGCTTTAAATAGTCAAGAATTGAATAATTTTAGCTCAAAATATAAAAGTAAAAGAAGAAAACAGTAAATTCAAGTTGATTTTTTGAAAATTCCACACTGTTTATTCTGTTAAATTTATTTACGTGAGTTACAAAATTAAGTAGCATACATTCGTGGGTCTGGAACACAAACAAGTATTTTTTGAAAAAGAACTATAGGGGGTCTAAAAGATTCCAATAGGGAAATATGTTTCATGGGGCAGAAAATGATAATATAGACTGGAAAAAATATACGAATAACAATTCTTTTGAATTGTAACTCATGTATTGCTAATGGTGTTTTATGTAAACATGAACAAACTGTGATTATTGATAGTCGTTCATCTTCCTGGTTTTATAGAATCGGGTAGCAAAATAAGACATTATTTACACAAGAAAGCAGAAAATATATATAAAAAAATATAATTTTGTTGGACAGGTTTTCAATTTATGCCTAGTGCTTTAAAAATCTTATGGTAGATAATATCTGTCAGAGTACCGTATAATAAAAATCGTATAGTAAAAATCTAACGCTTCGAAAAAAAAATGGAATAAAGGAGTAATCTACAGCAGAATCATATGTAGTGTTTTTTATAATTAAATACATTGATGTTCATTCTAAAATGTTATTCGAAATATTGAAAACATGTCTTTTATGGTATGGTATCTTTCATATTTTTTCTTTGTGAGGTAAAAACCACAAAAAAAAAAAAAAAAAAAAAAGCTTCAGTGGTAAGAAAGACCCCATTCTTAAGAATTTATTTATCACTTGAATGTGTTGCTGTCCCTGACAGAAACTTTCCAAAATTACCTGGTTAGAAAGTCCGCATCACATATTGCGTGTTGTTTTTGAAATGTTCAGTTTTGTATGTGTGTGTCTAAAACACAAAATAATTTTTATTTATACATCATTCTTCACGTGAGTTAATTTTTTTTTTCTTTTGTCGTTTGTCCCTATCTGGTGAGCATGATAAAAGACAAACAAGCAGAAGTAGAGAACAATTATTGACGAGGACAACGACACCAGACAGGAACAGGCGTGCGACATTTCCCCCAATTTTACATCCATACCTTATTCGAGATTCGAACCCGAACTCACTTGGTGATAGCCGAAGGTCATATCTACTATAGCTGGGCAACATATGCGAATTATCATATAAATATTTTACAAAAAATATTATTGTTTGACTTTTTTGTTGAATGAGTACGTAATACTTATATAATATCAATTGGGTCACATTCATATACATTTCACGTTGAAATTAAGGTTTGTTTACCAATTCCCAAAATAATTTTTTCATTGAATAATTCATTTTTTGACAATATTTTTTAGTTAAAGTTGGATATATTGAAACAATTATTTTATTTTACACAAAATTTTAATTATTTGTTTATTTTTAATAAAATTGATGAAATTGAATAGATGCTCTTATATTCAAGAAATTAGTTTTAATATTGTAGTTCTATGATAAATTATGAAATGTCATTAAGTTTAATTTATTACTAAAGTTATTTAAGATTAAAGTCGAAATCATTTTATTATATTTTTAATATAAATAAGAAAACCATTTAGAGATTAAAGTTATTTTCTTATTTAAATTGAAAACGTAAAAATTGAGAGAGATTTTGGATAAAATATTGATTCGCAATTTTGTCTCTGAACTGAACTCAAATGGTATTGCATTATTTATCAAATTATTAGATCAGGAAAACTAATTTTAATTGGAATATATTTGTTTTTTCAAAATAAAGAAGAAAAAATCTTTAATGTACCCCTTTTTCCTGTATAAAGGCCATTTTACTCAGTTTAAAATTTAAAAAAATTCTGTAAAAATATACAGTTTTTTTATTAGTTTTTAGCTGGCACACCCAAGTCGAGTTTTGATAGTTAAAAACTGTGAACATGACAGAAATTTTTAGTGCTGGAAGTACACTTGTTGAAGGAAATACAACAGTTGAGAAAAATTGTATGATGTAAACCCCATTATTACAGATAACCACATTATTAATTAGCACAAACTACCTTTTAGATTCTAAGTTTATTTTTGTGATTGACATATTCTTCAACATCATCTAACAGAGCATAAGATAATTACTAAATTTTGAAAATGCTGAAAGTAGTTTCCTATTCACTATCAATTTCAGTGTCAAACTAGTAACCAAATGGTTACTCCTTTATCTTTCGATTCAGCAATAAGTGCAATCGATTTTTATCTCTAGTTCATATAAATGTTTGTAGTAGTTTGGAATCCACTTAAAATACAAGTCCTGGTCTAATTAGCAATTGTGTGCAAATAATGACAGTTGAGCAACAAACCAACTAACCAAACCTCACCAATTCAGCAAGTATTAGAGACTACTGGATGTCGGTTGAAAACCTCCTTTTTGCATGAAACAAAATAAAATTTGGAGTCACATCAACAACAACTCAGTACATGTATCAAATACATGTACTGAGGTATCTAAGTTTACAACACAAGTGTGATCTTAGATATATCACAGTACATGTATCAAATATTCATTGATTCTCTGCAAAGATATACTAAAAATACATGGATCGGCATGAGCTCGTAACATTTTATTCATGCGTTACATACGTAAAAATTTTATTGTTTTGCATTTTTAAAGATTAAATCAATTGCTAAGCATTTTATTATTTCAGAGGGTACTAAGATTAGTTAGTTATAAGCTTCCAATGTATTTTTAAGCCATTAATGTTTTATAAACTACTTTTTTAAACGTTATAAATCGGTTGTTTTTGAAAGTGCTTGAGCTAAATCATTCAGATTCAAATCTTTAATCATTCGCAACACGCAAACTTCAATCAATCTAGAACAATTAATGTAATTGAATGTGTTAAATATATTATTGATAATGTATAAGAAAGAATGTTTACAAATTTAGCTAACTTAGAAAATGTCAAATTTAATTGATCACAAAATTAAATATATACTTTTTAATATGAAAATTTTTATAAAAGCGACAAAATCAACAACTAGTAGTCTAAAAGATCAATAAAATAATTTCAGAAAATCAGACTATAAAGGTGAGAGGAATTAAGCGATGATCACGACAAAATTCCCATTGATTTATTTAACATTAATATTGAAATACTCAAAACGATGAAACAAGATGAAAATTAAGTCAAATGAAATTGAGATATCAACAATCAACTACTTAAGTAAAAATGAGTTGAATTGTTTTTAGTTCACAGAAGAAATAATTGACTTCTAATGGATTATGAGTTTTCTTAAACTTTGCTTTAAGGATTTCTTTTAAATAACTTCAATTAAAAACTTTCTCTTCACTTTTAAGCGTTTCAAAATATGCAAAACAAGTTGCTTCTTTGTGTGTGTTTAGTATTTTTTTTTTATCTCTTTCTTATAAAAATCAGGATATGCGCACATATTTGAGCGCACCTGTGACTTCACCTACATTCTCTGACCACTCGATTCAAGATTCCACCTTCAACTAGAAGTAGTGCCGCACATACTTTCTGAAGGAAGAAATCTCATTCCTTATAAACTTCCTAGCTACGATCATCGACAAGGTCACCAAAGCTAATCTGATGGACTTTCACTGGAGAGTAAACCTGTTTCTTCTAATATGTAGTAAGTAACCTAGATAAGTTTTTCTTTCTAGCAAATTCGTATTACTCTTTCATTTCAATGTTGTTTTCCTCTCCAAATAATACCCCTTTCATTTTCATTTGTGCGTGTATGCATTGAAGTTAAATAGTTAAATTTAACTTTAGGTTTATATACTATTCTTAGTGCTTACATATCACATTTATTATACTCCAGTTTCTTGAAAAGAGGTTAACACCATTACTGGAACCATTGCTTTTCTTAGAAATCTATGTAAAGGAAGTTTAATTGATTTCTAGAAGATTATTTCTCGGAATAGCTTATTTTGCTTTAAGTTAGGATTAAATTGTTCCATAAAAATCCATCCTCTAAAGCCATAAAAGCGTGCGCTTTTCATTATTGTTCTTTGGTATTTTTTTGTTTAAAGTTTAGTTTTCTTGAGGATTGATATAATAGATGAAGTACATGCGAAGATATTGTAAGAATATTTTATATTAAATATAGTCCGTTGTCAAAAAAAAAAAAAAAAAAAAAAGTCTTTAAGTTCCTTAAGAGAAATGAGTTAATCTTGTTATTAAAAAATAATTTCATAATATTTATGTAAATATATTCTTATATAAAAAGTATTGTCTTTTAGTCTTCATAAAATTTGCCTTTCCATGTATTTAACTAATATTGATTTATGGACCTCTCAAACTTAACTGTATATTCTCATTATCTTTGCTTTTATCAGACTATCAAGAAAAGTTACCATTTATTGTTTTGCATTTTAAAATTGCTCCTCAAAATCTCAGGTCTCAAATCTCATTTTTCTTTATATTTAAACAAAAATCACAATTAAAAGTAAAACCTTTACACAACAGATAATTCCACACTAGAAATATTGGATAAAATGATGAATAACCTAGTATCACAATGACTCTTCCAAAAATGAAAGTCTGAAAGCAAAATAAAAGTATGACTCTTACCACATGTGTGGATTAATGTAGATGCTCAAAATCTACTTTACATTATAACTCTCGGTTAAATTATCCTTTGTAAGCAAAAATCAACTGTACAGTGATAAGCACAATCATTCAGCAAATATGCACAAATACGAAAAAAAGCACAAATGTGGTAAACGTGATTTTATTCTTAAAATGCTCGAAAAATAAAATTTTCTTTTATAAAAAATAGCTAAAAATAAAATTACTAAAATATCTCCAGAAACATATTCAATCGTATTGAGCTCCTACCATGGCTTCATGGTGAATATTTTCAGAATCTTCTGTAATAAACTGACCGACTAAATACTCCTATGTACTACTGCTTAATGATGTTTTTATACTCGTATATACTCTATTTAAAATAAATTGTGATTATATAATTTTATTTATTTTCTTTATATTAATTTTTATAAATTTTGATCATTTAGTTCATATATATATATATATATATATATCACAATGACTCTTCCAAAAATGAAAGTCTGAAAGCAAAATAAAAGTCTGACTCTTACCACATGTGTAGATTAATGTAGATGCTCAAAAAAAAAAAAAAAAAAAAAAAAAAAAAAAATATATATATATATATATATATATATATATATATATATATATATATATATATATATATATATATATATATATATATATATATATATATATATATATATATATATATATATATATATATATATATATATATATATATATATATATATATATATATATATTTATATTATATATATATTTATATTATATATATATTTTTTGTGAAGAAAGTACTTTTAAATAATTGAAATTATTTTCCAAAAATATTGTCTATTTTTCCTACATTTTCCACTCTTGGAAAGTATAAGTATAAATATTCTTGTAAATTTAGAACAACATTTTAGAATTACACTAGAACAACTAAAAGAAATAGTTATATAAAATTGGTGTCTTATTTATTGTATAGTTGTGTGTTTTTTATTTGGTAAATCACCAACATTAAATTTTTTTGTGAAGAAAATACTTCTAGATAATCATTATTAAGTTAGACAATATTGTATGATAATACATCCCATTGCAAAATAGAATTTAAATCAATCCTCATGAAGATTAATAAAAATGTATCATACATTCTGTAATATATAATTACACAGCAATTTTGGAAAACATTTCAGTCTGAATGAATGGCTGGAATTGAGCGAAAATCCCTTTGTGTTGTTAATAACAAAAATCTCTAATCAGGTAGATAGTTTATCACTTAGGAAATTGCGATTTTAAGTTTGTTGTGTTTTTTGTGTGTTTTTTGGTGTTGCCTTACAGAATCTGTTGAAATCCAATGTCGATTTTCACCAAAAATGTTAAAATGAATTTGTTTTAGCAGTACATGTAAGATATCCATTTCAGTGGAAGTTTTATTATCTTACCTAAATAGAACACACACACATATATATACATACATACATACATACATACATACATATATATATATATATATATATACATATATATATATATATATATATATATAATCATACCTAGCAGAGAGCATTCGAAAGAGTTTCTGAGAGATTCACGAAGGACCAATACGGCAGCCACAGTGGTCGACTTATGTAATCAATCGATTTATTTTCCATGTGGTCTTTATCGATGATAGTTCCAAGAATGCATACATACCATTGAAAACGAAAATATGGTCAGTTCTGCAGCGTAATTTTACAACATAATCTAAGTTTTATCACAATCCTTTACCATAGTAGATGAAATGTCGGTGTTCATCCATATGAAACCCGGATGTTAATGCTTTCACAACGGAAAACGTGATTTTCGGGTATGTCTTGGAACAAAATGCACGAATACCGTGTTTCTCCAGCTCATATATTTATTGGGTTGAAGAGAAAATCTCGACTCATCCATGAACATAAATTTACCCCAATTAATCACGGTCAATTTGAAATATTGGTAAAGATAATTTAATCGTGTCGCTCTGGATTGGACAAATAGAGAAAGATAAAAAAGTTATAACCAGGTATAAAATATATTATTGTGTAGATTTCTGTGCAAAATAGTTGCAGATATCGTTTTAAAAGTGTCATCTGGAATAAAAGACGTTACACGAGTAGGAGTAGCTCTTAACTTTGACAAAAGTATAGATTTCCGGAATGATCATATATTTGGATGAACAGATGCAGGTCGCTTAAAAATTGTTTGGCTGGTATGAAATTCTTTACATAATTAGAAATGATGGAATAATAATCGATAAGAGTTTATCATTATCTGATTGATAGATTTACTTATATAAGTCCAAAATCATGCCAAAATTCGGAATTTTCCATCTAAAAATGAAAGAAATAAGATTACCTTGAAAATTAATGGTACCAAAGTTATACATTATTTTCACCTATATACATATTCAACTCCTGTAACTCTATATGATGCTGATCTGATTTCTTAGGAGGCTGACTTTTTTATGTGATTCTAGACCAAATCCGTGATTTGCTATTCTATGTGTTATTATTACATAAATCTATTCAATTTCACCAACTGAAATTATTTTCCAAAAATATTGTCTATTTTTCCTACGTTTTCCACTCTTGGAAAGTATAAGTATAAATATTCTTGTAAATTTTATAACATAATATTTGCGTTAAAATTGTGGTAAAAACGTGAGTAACAAACATATTGAAGTGAATAAAAAGCAAAAATAAAGGTTGATAAAATCTTCTTAAGCTGTTTGACATCTTACAGTCGATAGCAGTTGATAACCTACCCACTGAAAGTAAAGTTTATTTAGTTTTTTACTTTTTCCCGTATGTAGGCTAATTTGATTTGTGTCTAGGACTTAAAATCGAGAATATCTGCATTTCCGAATTACGACAGATATTCTCGAACAAAGTCTTCATAAGTTGAAATGAAGGTCAGAGCACTTGTCACCCGTCTGCCAGCTTAGTACCTAACATCTGAAATCTGTAGTAAGCATTTTTTAACGTCATATATTTCTGCATTTTGAGCATCCTCGATAGTAAACCACACTCCCTTGTCGGCAGAGAAGAAATACTAAAAACTCCTAAGGACAGCCAAACTGACGTACGTACATGCAGAAAGCTGAAGCGCAATGAGCTGGATTCGAATACGGAACTTCCCACACAGAATTGCCTAGTCTTATCATAACGCCATAGTGATGTCTTTTACTTATTCAAGAAAATGGTCATTATTTTTTATTAAATTGTATGTATCTGTGAAACTAAAACATACAACCTTAATCTCAAACTTACTAACTAAAGCACAAGTTCGGCATTGCATATAGAATTTCAGAATTAAATCTAAGTAGCAGTAATATCTTTTAATTGGTTTTTTACCAAGTATAATAAAAATGATATATTATTTATAGTGAGAACCTTAATCTCATAAAGGCAACAGAGAGAATAATTTGGTAATCACTCGCATATTGAATGTGCTATAACTGTCTTGAATATTTTTCTCTGTTTTTATTAATCTAATATTTGATTTTAAAAAGGAGAAGCATTCCTATTATTTTATTAGTTACATTTTTGTAAGCAGTACCTGAAAAGGTGTCTTATAGATAGTGCATGTTGCATAAGTTAATGATGTTCAGAGGGTTTTGAGGAATTCGCCAAGTAAAATGGGTGCTCAGTAAAAATTATTCTAAAAAGAGTAATTTGTAGAGATATTCGACTACAATCTCGTGCTTCAAAGAAGGTAACCAAGGAATTCCTAAGCACCTACTATTTTAAATATTTTTTCACTGCACAGAAATGAAATTGAAATCTTTTTTCTTCCGATGAAACAAGATTGAACATCTATTTTTTCAATCAGAGGTTTGTGATGTGATATGCACAAAACTGTATCATTTATGGAAACAATCAATTAAATCCTGATTGTTTCCATAAATTAGTATAACTCTCAAAATTTGCAAATATTATAAAGAATTTGAATCGAATAACAGATAATAAAATAACTGAAAGCCATCGTAAAATATTGTACATTCACCACATGTTGTCTTCTTGGAGAACTTTCAGAAGTACTGAGCCAAATTCACGTGTCCAAATGAAGCATTTTTTGAAAATTAGCAAGCAGATAGATGTGGTTTGCAAAATCAAAAATACAGTACTTATACTCTTGTCTTTCGAAAGACAAGAATCAAATTGTGACTTTTATGCTTTGAAATTAAGTTTTTTTTCGTTTTTTGTTTTGTTTTGTTTTGTGGAATTACTGCCCTGGGAACTAATTCACGTGCTCGGCTCTACCAAGTAAGGTGTTTTTTCTACTATGTTACTGAAACATTCCAACGAAACTAAATCAAAGATAACTGATTTTCTTTTACGAAGTCTTAACTTATGGAGAAACTTACGCACTATATTTGTGGAAATGTATGTTCTTGTTACAGAAAATTTAAAATTAATACTATTTCAACAAGAATGAATAATTTGTAACAAATTTAAGAAAAGAAATATTTCACTTTGTGTTGACCAAAACTGTTAAAAAATGTTAAATGCTGTTGTAATGTGTCCGATGCTCCTAATTGGTATTATAATGATTAAATTTAAAATTTTTCTAACTAGTCCACTTGCTTTTAAATACATTTAAAAATGTTAAAAGTATATTCGCTTAAAGTTCAGGTAAACCTTTGATCTAGCTATTTGATTGCTCTCTAGCTTAACAATTAAATGTATTCTGTTTCTATAATACACAATTAAAATAAACTGCAAAAGACAAATAAAATACAATCAATCAGTCGAAACAAACCTGACAATATTAATTCGTTCACTTCAAGATCTGGTTTCCATATTATGTCACAATTATTTTATTGAATAAATATTTGTTTAATTTTTCAAATTAATTTTCTTAAAAAAGTATTTTTCTGTTACTTTCTGTTACTTTTTTCTGTTGTTTAGGCGATCCCTAGTTATTATTTGTTTATTTCTAATAAGCAAATAAATAAATTCCTTGTACTTTAATTTTAGAAAATTATTATATTTGTTTAACTCATAATTCCTATTTAACAGATCTTTTTCATATCAATGACTTTCTCCGTTGACATCACATTATTGTTTGAAGTTTTCCGTAGTTGCATTAAATGTTTATTTTATAATTCTCGGATCTTTTCTTATTATTATTAATTTTGATATTATTTACTAATTGAATTTAAGACATCATATTTTTTCCTATGTAATATTTTAGCAATTTCGTAATTATAAAACTAAACATGTAAGATTTCACTGTGAAAGGTGATAGAATTTATACAAATTATTCTTTTAAATATGCGATGCAATTAATAACATACATATGTCGAGTCATTATGAAATATGTGAAAAGAAACCAGAAAATTGTGATATAAAAATCATAATGACCTAAAACATTATGATAAAGAAAGTGATAAACAATGAGAAAAACATCACAAAGAAAGTGATATTTTTTTAAACCTGGAAGATAATGAGACCTGAATGATAATTCCATGAGAACCTTTTTAAAGCATACATTATGAGAAATAATCAAAAGCTTATTTAATCCTGTTATATGTAAGAAAGAGAAGACGTTCGTTAAATGTTATTCAGTAGTGGTTAAAATTAATAAAAATAATTTTCATGTGTTCATATTTATTTTCATATTTATTTTTAAGATCTACTAGTACACCATAATAGTTGATAAATAAAAAAATATTCTTTTTTCCAAGGAATTATTCTTGCCAATATTGAAAGCCACTGTCCAAAGATTACAACTTTGAAAAATGGAAAAGTTACTTTTCAATCAAGAAGAGGGATTACTGCAATTTATACCTGTGATTCTAACTTCACACTTCACGGTAGCAATGTGTCGCATTGCCAGACAGATGGTCACTGGTCCTCACCACCACCCACTTGTAGTTTTAAAGGTATGGTTCATGCATTTTATAAAAGTATGTATATAACTTGTTACATTTAAATTAAAATACATTGATATGTTTTGTTAAGAAAAGAAAGTCTTTTTAAATATGGATTTATGAATGCATAAAATATATATATATATATATATATATATATATATATATATATATATATATATATATATACTAAGAGATGCATTGTAGAGGACTCTTTGGGATGTTTGCTAGAATATTCTTTAAGCACAAAAGATTATTTAAAAGCCTTTTTTGTCATAGAAACCTAACTTGAGGATCATTATCATTCTAAATGTTAAAAACAATGCACTTATATCCAGACATATAATCTGCTTAATTTGTTGTGGAATAAATTTTTCCAGCACCACTAATAATGCTCAAAATAGTTTGCGACTAAAAAAAAATATTTTTATTTTGGTTTATTCATATAACATAATTTAAATATATATACATATCATAATTTTTAGGGTTGTTCAATTAAATTATTTATCAAAGGCGATGTAATAGTTCTACATGAAAATAGTATTTTAAAGTTAAAACAGCAATTAACGAATGAGATCTTTTATCAATTTAAAATTCCTAATTTTCATTAAAACATTTTTAAAATTTTCTCTTTTGATTCAGAAAATTAAACTGACCTGAAGAAAGATAAATGATGTAAAAGAGATTTTGAAATAAATCTCTCTGAGTGTCGAATTTCTTATTTAATATAATCTTTTAGCATTAAACTTACGAGAAGACCTTTATTTTTCATTTCTGAATTTTTTTAACACAGTGTAAATAACATGAATTCAATACATAAAAAGTATACAAACATATTTTCTGATGTATGAAGAACTTTTCCCTCCATTACAAAAGTTATTGCTAAAAATTCAAAAAAATTGACACAGGAAGTTTACTAGAAATGAAAATTTTGTTTGAGTCATTAATGAGCGAATCCTATAAACTAGGTATTAATTTGTATCACTTTAAAATCTTCTTATATCTGGCATTACACTAATCAAACTAGTCATCTTTATGTTTCTCAGTTTTATACGCTACAACATAATTTGATTTACAAATCTGAGCGTAGTGACGTAAGATCTTAATTTGTGTAGAAATTAGAAGTACGGAATCAATCTAAAAATTTTTTCTGTAATTCAAATTGAAATCTTAAGATATTCTAAAATCCTGCGATTTTCTAGAATTCTTCAAAATATAGTGTATTACTTATAACGATAAAAACGAAAAGTAACACAACATTAACTTCATGATAAAAATTCTTTAAGGCAATAACCTTTGAGAATTTTATGAAATGAGTTCAATAAAAATATAGAAGCATTAAGTTTTTAAAAATGTCATATTAGCTCATTAAAAAAGTTAAGAATTCATCATTGAATTAAAATGAATGATTAAAAATTACTTAATTCTATGAAAATTTATTTATTTTTTATTTAATTCCCAAATATTTTAAATTTATTAAAATGCTAACTTCATTAGAAATATTCAAGATCTCGAGATAAGAATTTTTTGAAAATTGTTGGTATTGATCATGAGTTCATTTCAATAGATTTAAATGCAAATGTTATGGCACAGGAAAATGTTATGCAATGATGCTACAAGAGAGATTATATTAAACTATCATTATATAGCTAATGTTTATACATTAAAAGAAAACATTAATTTAAATTATTAAGTTTAATAAACATTATAAAATCTATTTCGTTGATTATAAATAAATTCCTTCCTTTATAAATTTTGATTTAAAATATTACCAAATTTTTTATTTGAATATTTCGAAAATTTGAATTTAGAATAAAGCAATAAATCATACTTCTGAAACCTCTAAAAATTTGAAGACAAGAAAACTATCGTTATTTATATTTTGTATCAAAGGAATACATCGATAAAAATGTTAATTTAAAAATAATAATTAAAAAGGTTGAAATAGGGGTTAATGCTTTTTGAGAGGATTACGTAAACTATTTATCAGAAAATATAACTTTAAATAACTTTTTATCACAACTTTTTCCGCTTTCTCTTTTTTAACTAATATGATAACATTTTCCTAAACATCAGTATGAAATGTGATTAAAAAAAAGAGGAAAATTGCATACATTATATTTTTATAAATACTTCTATAATTTTAATTTCATATTTCGGTTGCAACAATTCTCATTTTTAATAAATTTATTTTCTATCTTTAATAGGAGAAAAGTGTTTATCAAACATAGAAACCCTCACATTAACCCCAGGGCAGTCAGTTAATATCAGTTGTTCACGAAATACGACTAGTGCAGGAAACCAATATTTTTGGACTGGAAATGGAAAATTTATAGAATCCGTCCTGAATAAGGAGAAAATATCAATAAATAGAAGTGGTTTGTATGTATGTATAAGTTATAATAAATTAAATGTGCAAATTTTAAAAGCTGTAAGAGTCTCGTTAACTTCTCACGTAATGGCAAAATCAGAAAATTGTATACTGTCTTTTAGAAACAAAACGACTTACATACTTGCTTCACCTTCTAATCCACTTTCCTTATCCTGCGAAACAAATTCAAATCTTGTTTCAATTTCTTGGTTTAAAGACGGAAGACCCATAACTAATACAAATGAAACATTTTTAAATATATCTTCCATGCAAACCATCCACGAAGGTAACTATACGTGCTTTGTGCATAAACTAGGTGCTCCCGATTGTTTCATACAAAAGAATATCAAAGTGAAACTTAAGGATAACTTAAATAATTCAGAAGCCAACTATTCTTGTGGCCAGCCTATTATGAACACCGTTGCAAGATGGAAAAGAGTGATTGATGGCAGCAGAGCAGTTCCTTTGTCGGCTCCGTGGATGGGCATGTTATCCATGAATCGTGAGCCTCCATTTTGTGGTTGCAGCCTTATATCTGATAAATGGATAGTTACCGCAGCCCACTGTTTTAAAACTAAAACTGTTAACATCACCCAATTTATTTCTCAAGAAGAAATACGGAAAAAAGTTTTAGTCAAGTTTGGAAAATACTACAGAAGACAAACAGAGAGAACTGAATTAGTAAGAAAGCTACAGAATTTAATTATTCATCCTCAGTTCAATATTCACCCAGATGTAGAGAACTTTATAAATGAACACGATATTGCCTTAGGAGAATTAAATGAGCCCATCATATTCAAGAAAAGTGTACTGCCTATTTGCTTGCCCTCACCAGGATTTACATCATCTATACCAACTGGTACTATGGGAGTGGTTACTGGGTGGGGCAAAGTCAGTGTGCGTGACTCTGTAATGGCATTAACTTTACAGGAAGCTTTCTTACCACTGGTCAGTAGTAGCTCTTGTCAACAAACAACCAGTTATATTATAACAAATAATATGTTATGCGCTGGATATGCTGAAAGCTTTAGGCCAGATACATGCTCTGGAGACAGTGGGGGACCTTTCATAATACGTAAATCAAATGCTTGGTATTTAGTTGGTATTATTAGCTGGGGAGAAGGTTGCTCAACCCCAAAAAAATTTGGTGTTTATACAAAAGTGGAAAATTATATTCCTTGGATACAATCAATAATTACTAAAAAGTTGTAAAATTCAATATTAATAAGTGTAAAGTTGTTTCATGTGTATTGTGTTTTAAATGTATAACGTATAATTGTAATACTTCGTAAGTTTATGCAATAAAAATAGCCTAAAATCTCCCTCGCAATTTTTTCAGTGTTTGTATTTTTAAGTCCTCTCTTTTAAAATTCATTATATATATATATATATATATATATATATATATATATATATATATATATATATATATATATATATATATATATATGTATATATATATATATATATATATATATATATATATTTCTGTAACATATAAAATGTAACAAAAAGAATCATCTTCTATAGATATATAGATATATTACTAATTATTAAAGGTAGTTAATATAATTTTTATATAATTATAAAGATATTTAATATAAAACTAATGCAGCTGTTCCTCTGAAAGATGTTTACGCAATTACATAGAAATAAATCTTATGACTTGTAATTTAACCTATAAAAATACGTAATATCAAAAAATATTTAATATATTTGATATGTAATACATTTAATATATTTAACCATCATCAAAAATGTTTTTATAAAAATTAATTTTTTTATATCATGTCTAAAAACTATATTTTTTATATGTATGAAATTTTTTTGCTGTAGATTATTAAAAAGAAACAGATACTAGTTTTTAATTAATTTATAATTGAAGTTAGAAGTTTGAATTTTAACACAAAATTTATTCTTCTTGAACCGTAATACTTACTTTGAGAATATATATCTCCTTTTTGTTATACTTCCAAAGTGTTAAAAGTAATACGAAAATTTTTCCTTTCACTTTTTTTTGTATTTACTCTTTTAGTACATTACTTTGAATTTATCTATAAATTAATTATCATTGGTGTTTTATGCAGTTGTATAATTTATTTTAATTAATATGTAGGGATTAGAATGTAAATAGTAACCTACTTTTAATATCATACTATTGAATTTAAAAAGTTTTCCTCGTTTGATAATTACTTTTTGAATTTAATTTTTTCTATTATATGCTTTTGATTATTTTATTATTGCAAATTTGTCCAACTCTAGAATAAAATTTAAACACAAAAAATAAATCCAACACCAATAAATATTGAATAATGCAATTTTAAAAATAACTTCAATACAAGTGTTGTGATCCAATGGTTTCCTTGCTGTAATGTTTAACTTATTATATACATAAATTTGTATTTTTATTTTAAGAAATTGTGTTCTTATTGTTCAGAATTATATGCTTGTATAAAACATGAAGTAATAATTATGTAAAGTATATTTAAAAATATCTTTGCAAGGTATATAAATCGGAGTATGTTTTAAAGTATGTAATCTGCTCTTCTGAGAGTTATCTAATTATAATATCATTGTGATCCATTCGTGGAATAATTGTTCCATCCACCAAACAAGTTCCTTCGATTGAACATTTTTCAGATTTTGACATAGTGATAATTAGCATGAATATGTTGTATCGATATTGTTACAGGTAATAAGATCTTAGTAGATGAAACTGAGCAGAAATATTAACTATCAGATTAAGAACATCTTCTTAAAGATACCTACGGAATGTGCTTTGCCATCATACTAGAGATCCAACTATTTATTTACTGGGAACAAAATTTAATCACCTATATATTTGGTGAAAATAAATTTTGATAGGAAATTTCAATACATTTGGAAAACTTCTTATTGCATTAATTTATTTCTTATAAAGTATAAGAGTACCAGAGTGTAAGAACTTTAAGTATATGGTAAGTATAAGTAAGTCAATTTGTATTATAAAATGTAAATGAGCAAAAACTACTGCAAAAAAGAGGTTCAACTATCAAAATTAACAAACTATCAACTGTCAAAGATATTAGCACCTACCTAAGACCATAACTTCCTTTTGTTGACTAATTTTGAGTGCAATAATATGAGAAAGAATACCCGCACTACCTACTACGTCTCCAGACACATATGCTGTTATATACCTGAAAATAGGTCTCATCTCTAAGACCTAGACGACTACTCAGTGCATTTAAGAGCAAACCAAGACATGTACGGTTATAATCAGATTTAATGGAGTTAGGAGTGAAAGGTAGGTGGTAAAACGGACATCGTGAGCTTGAATCAAGAATTCTCAATCATCTATAGAACATCAAGTTTGAAACCAGTATAAACCCTCCAATAGTCCTAATCTGACCGATTCTTTAATAGTTATTGATGACTTAATGTCGGAGTAAGGCAAAGATATAACCTTATCTAATATATTTAGGAGAGGAAGTCACAATAGAAGTCTGTTTAGCATTTTTATTGTTCAAAATATGTTTCATAAAGGAAAAGAAATGCGAAACATTTCTTCAAATTCTTCGTATATGTGATGTTTTAAAAATATTCGGGATAAAATGCAAATTGCATGTCTTGCTAAGCAAATGTATCAATCCAAATCAAAATTTTTCACGAAAAGTTTTGAAGATGCTACAACTCCAGTCTATGGGTATAAATCAATAATTTTTTGGCTTTGATTTTACATTCATTACAAATTAACATCATTGAAACCAGAATTTTCAGCACAAAATCCCAATCAACAAGTTTTCTTTTCATTACTAATGTTTTTTCATAAATTACTTTGAAACCATTTTTGACTGAATTTTTGGCTCTAAAACCTCACATCGTAAAGATTTCTTCTTATTTTAACTTATATTTACAAACATATTTTTCTACGATGATTTCTTTACTCTGTAAAAAAGAATAAATAAATGCCTTACTTGTCTGAAATATATTTCAGACAAGTAAGACAATGCTATATATAGTATTTACTTTACCCATATTTCTCATGAGTGTAATCAAAAATGATTAAGAAAACAGATGTATTAAATTACTATTGTAACACATTATTCTACTTTATATCATATATACCAACGTTAGAAAATAACAATTCTTTTTTTCCCAAAGTATTCGGCTTATCCGCATACAGATTTTTCTCTGAGTGTGTATCATAACAGTTTTGTTTTTTAATACATAATCTTGCCGACAGTGACGTTATTGAAGCCCATTTTAACTTTAGACATATTTTAATTTGAAACTTCAGGAATTTAAATAGTTTTACACTTTTACACAATAATTGCAAATAAATAAAAGAGCTTAAAATAAGTTAAAATATGAATCTCGAGTCCAATATTACTTATATCAAACCAGTTTCCCGACTTAAACTTGATCTAAAAGAATGATACCCACCTCTTCCAAACGGTAAAAGATGCTTAAGGAACAGAATACTATACTTTGAGAATCTCATTGGTTAAGTCATTTAAAACATGCTTACAAGAGTTCAGAAAAGATAATTATAAAAAATTCTATATACCCATGATAAATGGAAAAACTGTGTTCATAGGAGATATTGCTACACACACAGTACAAATTTATCCATCTCTATAGCTACTTCAGTTTAATATTGGTTAGGATATTGACTCTCAATAGTCTTTCAATAAAATTTTTTGGACAAATGATATTTCTCAGTCATTATCTCTATTTGGCTATCTCAAATTTTTTTTTTATCTCAATATTAAAGTGACTGATGTTCTTTGTAGATGACACATTTCAATCAGAAAACTGCATTTTGCCCTTCCATGCAACAAATTTATTCTTCTGCTCTTAACTAACAAAGTATTCAAATTTCATTCAATCAGCTTATTTTCTAAACTGTGCATGTTTTTTTAGATTTTGTAGTGTTTTAAGCCATTGTATTTCAACAGTTAAATTTTTTTTTCTAACCAAGTAAGTAACACATGAAACTACAGTCCTCATCCAATAAATTTAATGAATATTTTTATTAATGAAATTTGAATCCATAATTGGCTATATTGCCTTATTTTTACAAGCTCCTCGTTGTACTGGTATTTCCAAAATTTCGTCAAGATTCACCTACATAGTGAAATTTCGCGTTAGTGACTTCGTATAATTTGTAACCTTAGTTTGAATTTAGTGTTTATACCAAAACACATTCACATTATTAGATTATTATGTGCTGAAAGTAATTATTTTCTCATTTCTTTTATCAAGAAAGAGTTGAATTTTAAATAAACTTGTTTTAAATTCAATATTTATAAATCGTTTCAAAAATTGAATTTAAAGAAAAAAAAATTTCTTTTTACTGTCTAATGTCACAAATATGTGCTTATTGAATGTTATGGATTTACAGAAAATTTGTATTTTATGCAACAAAGCTTAAAAAAAATATTCTACAAAATACGTGATTTCTATAAATTTGGGGAATTCAAGGAAAAAATTAATTTCATTACTTTTATTAAAAACTGTTTTAATGAAAGTAATGAAATTAATCTTTAAAACATTTTTCTTAAACTCCGATAAATTAACTAATTGCGTAACACTAATTTAATGTTTTTTTTTAATCAATAGGAAAAAAACTTTTATTCTATTAATGAAATATACTTCCTTCTAAAGATTTGGTTATAATTTTATTGTTTTACTAATTTTAAAAGTATAGCAGTTATCTATTCATAATAACTCTCTCTGTAATCCAAAAATATGAGGAATATATGCATGTACACAAGAGCGCACCCAGAAATTCGACTTGGGTGGGGCTAATGTATTCATAAGGCTTTGTGGATTGCTTATAAAACATTTTTACATGCGATATATACGTGAATAGGTGTGTAAAACCACTTAAGATAAATACCTGATTGTTTGATGGGCAGTACCATAGCCCGACCCCTAATGCACAATCATGTTTGTGATTTCGATTTATAACAAAGCCTAGTCAATATCTGAGCATTGAGATTGCCAATAAGAAGGGTATTTAGAATACTCGCGATTCACTCAATATATTTGCCTCATTTTATTTGTAGTCATTTAACTGCATCGTTATCATTACCATTGACTCAATAACGCATTGTGAGTTTTGGCCTTTTCCATAAGTTTCCATATTGTACCATATCATGTCACATAAATTTACTTCACACTTAGATAACCATTTTTAATGAGTGTTTTCAGAATATTTAAAAAAAGTAATTAAAATTCAAAATATTGAAAATAAATTTATGCAATATTCATAATCATATTGTTAGGTACTAAAAGAATACGACAGTTTTTTTATGGATATATATATATACATATATATATAATCACTTAATTTACAATTTGTTAAATTGGACTTCTAAATTGTATATGCGGTTACGAGGTCAAAGGATACAATGTAGATATCGTGATTGAAGAGTGTTTACATGTTGTTAAAACCCCATTCACTCCACATGTTTTTAAATTTAGAATTTTAGAATTTTATCAGTAAATTTGGCTCTTATTAAACAACAAGAATCCCCAGTATACGCAACAAGTCTAATTTTATGAGTGCTATGATTCAATATTTAGTTGGCAATGCTGTTCGAAAATTTATTTTTTTCTACAAGCAAAATTCCTTACAAAATTTAGTTGTGAGTGAAAATTACTTAAACATGAAAAATTCTTGGATGAAATCTTTTTCTAATGTTTAAATTTTCTGTAATGTGTCCATGTTTTTCAAGAACACAATTGCATAAAAAAATTCAATTTTTATGTCTATGTATAAATATCTTTTACTTATATCTATCTCATTCGAAAATCATTGCCGGCCAACTTTTCTAGTGGTCAGCGTGCCTGACTATGGATCAGGAGGTCCTGGGTTTGAATCCCGGTTCAGGCATGGATGTACTTTTTCTCTATATCTATACTGTCTTTGTCCTTTCCTTGTGTAAATGTGATGTGACTGGTTTCTTACCCTATAAACGAGTCCCTATGGCATGTGTGTGTACTGAAGAAGTCGGACTCCACACTAAATATGGTTCAGTTGGAAAAGTGGAGCAGCGCATCCCAATTTGCCAGCCTATCTGACACTCGAGAACAACAACATTAGAAAGTCATTTTAATTTATAAAATGAGAAGTTTCACTCTTCATATTCAGCAAAAACAGTTTTGTTTTTCTAATTTAATGCTGATCTTTCGAATGTGTAATTTAAAGAAAATAAAATTATAGATTTTTTTGATTAGCTTATTCATTATTGTTAGTTAAAATTTAAAATTTCTTTTACAGGATCTCCTCAAGACAATTTTTATTAAACTTTAAATAATAACACAAGTTATTAAAAAAAAAAAAAAAGAAAAAAAAAGAATTAGAAACAAGTGTTGATGTTGAGAAATTCAGTTAAAGAAATTACTTTGTAAAAGTTAGAAAAAATAAATTAAAATATAATTCCATATCTATGAGTTTTCGAACCATATTACTTATTTAAGGAAAGAAGTATGCAAATTATTACAAAGTAGGTTTTAGTGCATAAATGGTTTTGATCTCTGAAATGCCTTTAAATAAATATTTGATCAACTTGGTGTTGAACAGCGAAATATTTGCAAAATTTTTTTTAATGTTTATTTAATACAAAATCTAACAGATCGTATTTTGTCGTTTCAATGTATTAAATATACATAAAGGTTAAATTTTTAATAAGTACAATTTATTGTATATAAATACTTGACAAGCAGAACCATTAAAACTATAAAGCATTCAGATATTATTTTAAATGAATAAATTAATTAAATTTCCTTATGGGAATTATTTACTAAACCTGCTACTTTATAACAGAAAATTAGAAACTTTTCTTCCAAAAATATCTGTCAAAATCAAACATATTTTCTATAGTCTTTTATAATATAGTGCATAAATAATTCATTTTGAAAAGATTATGTTTTTAAAAGTATTACTCATACACATGCAAAAAATAAGGAAAAAGAGCTTACCAAAGTTATATTGTATAGTTCAAGTGACAGAATGAGTTGATTTTTTTCCCGATCGAGAGAAATAATACGAAGTTAGTAGCTGTCGAAAATGTAAGGGGAAGGACAGCTAGTAAAAAGATTTTATGTCTCTTCTTATAGTCGTAAAGTAGTGATTTCGAAAACTGACTTAGCCAAGGACTTTTCGTGTATTTACAATAGGCGGCTGAGACATATTAAATAGGTTGTGTTCGCAATGTCTTTCAAGTGAAATAATATCTCTGGGAGGGGGCTCGGGTCAAGCATATTAAGAAGCCTTTACCTTGGTCCCAACTTCTGAATTACGAAGATTATACCCCCCTCCCCTCTGAAACTTCCATCTAACTAATAGAGCCGAACTCAGGTCTAGATACAAGGAATGCTTGTGCTCATCTACAATTAATGGTCTTCAACATAAATATACAAAAAATATAGATTTTACATAATTTTCCCTTATAATTGTTAATGATCCAGTGAATTTTTGATATAACGTTTACTTTATATTTGAAACCATACTTAAAAGAAAGAAGCTTTCACGAATATTTCACTGTTTTGATTAATGTAATTTTTCAGAAAAACTAATATCACTTGCATGAGTTTTATAAACATATGTATTAAATGAAGTGAAATAAAAAGTTTTAAATTAAACAAGGGTGTTTATTTCTTATGTATGTATGTATATATATATATATATATATATATATATATATATATATATATATATATATATATATATATATATATATATATATATATATATATATATATATATATATATAACAAACGATAAACTTTAAAATATTTTTTCAGAAGAAATATATAATTTCCCTTACAACACTAAGTACTTATTTTTAGCTAATATCAGCCCGATTTTGCGCCACGTTTACCAATATCATAAAGGAAAAGAAATCTATATTCTTCAGCAACAAGAATTATACTGTGATCAACAACCACGACCCCGTATATAATTAATTTCATGCAGCAATGAGTTATTCCAACGAGCCTTGGAATAACAGTAGAAGTCTGGTAACAATGGCACATAAAGATAATTTTTTTTCTCACTTTAACACTTAAAATTAACTATTCATAGAAAAAAACTCTTTTAATCCCAAAATCATTTTTTTTTAAAATCACCATAATTAATTTTTTTCATTTGGAAACCAGTGAATTTTTCTGCTTAATCTATCGCCTGAAACAAATCTTGATTATGATAATCACAGTTGATTTAACTTTTAAATAGAAGAGGTATACGCTTACTCCTACCTCCTGATGTACGTTCCCCTCTCGCTCGCTCCGACTGCTTCTCCGATGACCGCCGGCGGCGGCGCGGAACCCCTACCTCCCGATCACCGTAACCAGCAATCCTGAGGAATGGATCATGATTATGCTCAGGCTGCTGCGAATGCTGGAGTTAAGGATTCTAATGCCGACATGGATATGACTAGTACCTCAACAAAAGGACTTGTGCAAATGGATATGGACTATAGTGTTTCTCCCGTTATTGCGTACCTGCGCTCGAACTCTTCGTCGAGAAAAGGCCCTTTTGAGGGTCACCAACGCATGGATTACGAACTGGAAAAATGTGATGGACTGTCTAGATGTGGAGTTTCAGCGCAGTGCTCTAGCACTAACGTGGAAAGTAATAGACTGAATACTGACTTTGTGGCTTTAATTAAAGCATTTGTGCCAAAACTGGACCAATACCTCGCCATGGACCCCTCAGTGCCTATTACCAAGATGGAAAGATGCAATACATTATGTGAACTCACAAAATATTGTGGACTGCTTACCAACTTCGCGGATACCCAAGGCCTATAATGCAAAAAATTTAACAAATGGACACGGAATACAACAAAAACTCTATTTGGATACATCTTAATGGACTATATCAATTGGCGTTCATGACAATACAAGAAATCAGGGGAAATTTCTCTCAGTTGGGATACTGTATAATATCTAATTGTAATTTACATGATGCTCTTGATAATAATGGTAGTAGAAATGTGTTGTTAAATTTTAATAGTAAAGATGAGAACCTATTGTTAAAACTAAGCCCAATCTAAAAAATGTCTAAAGGTAAACAAAGATTAAGAATGTCTAATTGTAATAATAATAAGAATAATGATAAAGTGGATTTAGGATCTAAATATGAATCAGTAATTGTATCTTCTGATAATGAAGAGCAATGCTCTGATATTGTTAGTATTGTAAATAATCATATAAAAAATATATAATGATACTGCTATAACCGAAAATAAATCTATTGCTTCTGTAAATAATAATAATGTAAATATTAGTAATGTTGTAAATACTACTAATTGCAATAATATTAATAATACTGTAAATAATGTGTGTAATATGGCGACCCCAATTGTAGAAAATAATATATTATGCATTCTTAGTACTAGTAGTGGAATCACAAGAACCCCAAACAAACGACAAAAAGATCAATAAACTGATGATGAGGGCTTCATCAAGCCAAAAAAGACTGCCAATAGTAAAGTTAAAATTATTAAAAAAATCCCATGGAAATAAATAACAAATTTAATGCGTTAAATAAAGTGACTGCTAATGACTACGTGATAATGCATAATAATCAATGTAATGTAATTGCCAAAAGTAGAATAACCCCCATTTTTGTGAAATTTGAAAATAATTATAATATTTTATTAAAAAATTTAAAATGTATTATAGATAAAGATGTAAATGTTAAGTGGTGGATACCTAAAAATCTCTCCAAGCAGTAGTGAAGCTTACAGAGCAATAACCAGATTTTTAACAGATGATAACATTGAATGTTTGCTTTTTAAACATCAAACAGTAAAACCTATAAAAGGAGTTTTTAAGGGAATTTCACCATGCAAAGTTATTGAACTAATAAAAGAGGAATTAGAAGAATTGGGCTTCGATGTTGCCACTGTTACTGTGATGAGAAAATTTAGGAAATTTGGGCCAATTGCTTGCTTTCTTATCACAGTAAACAGTAATTAAATAGCACCAAAAATTTTTGAAATTGCTGAAGTTCTAAACATTAAGGTAAAAACTGAAAAATATGTAAACATACAACCCATCCAATGCTATAATTGCCTGGGATTTGGGCATAATTCTTCTGTATTTCTTCTTAAACCCAATTGTGTCAAATGTGGAAGTTAACATATGTCTAAGGAATGCCTTCACAAGAAAATTGATAAGCCAAAGTGCTGTAACTGTGGTGGTGAGTATACAGCATCTTATGGAAAGTGCCCAGCAAATCCAAGCAACAAAACAAATAGCAGCAGAACAACAATAGTAATAAGCAAAATTATTTTAGAAAAGAGAGTTTCTTTGACAGTATTATACTGCAGGAACCAATAAAATTAGCAACTCACCCCCAATCCCCATACCAAGTATTGAAGAAATAGACAATTTTCAGAATGGGCTAAAATTGATTGAATAAATAAACATAATCATTCAAGCATACCCAATATTGTTGGCTTCAATTCCCCTAATGGAAAAGGTAGCCACCCAACAGAAAAGATGCATTTATTGTTTAAGGTCCTAAGTGTGAATGACCAAAATATTAATGACTAAAAGATATAATAATTTAAAACCAATGTTTTGGAACGCAAATGGACTAAATGGAGAACATGCAGAATTACTAAACTTTATTTATAACCACAACCCAGATATTATACTACTACAAGAAACTAAAGTTAACTCTAAATCGAATTTCAACATTCCAAATTATGATATTCATAGAAATGACAATGCATCAAAAGTGGGTGGTACTGCCATATTAGTACGTTCAAAAATTAACCATACTAAAATCCCCACTCCCAGACTTTATTATGTGCCGGCCACCATAATAAAAATACACCAGGAAAACAAAGATAATATTGTTATCAGTTCCATCTACATACGTCCTGAAGGGCACAATTTACTAACAGTAGACCTCGAAAATTTGTTATCTCTCAACAACAAAATAGTTATTGCAGGAGATTTGAATGCAAAGCATCCTGATTGGGGATGCAACTATCACAATAAGAACGGAATGCATATCAAATCACTTATTGATAACACAGACGTGAAATTGCAGAAATTAGATAAACCAACCTACTATGGGTACCACTATGGAAATTACATTGACTTGATGTTGCTAAGGGACATTCCGAATCCTTCCCAAATCACCACAATTGAGGAATTAAATTCTGATCATTATCCAGTTATAACCTTGTTTGGAAATATCAACGTGAAATATTCGAATAACGTCAAAATTAATACAAATTGGCCAAAATTTAGAAACTACATAAAAGATAATACAAATTTTATAATGAACTAAGGCATCATCTGTAAATGATGTTGATAAAAAAAGTTGACAACATTACAAAGTAATCATAAAAGGAATAGAGCGCAGTAAAATTGTTAAACTCGACACTAATAAAGGAAATTTACCTGACAAGACAGCCACATTAATAAAGGGAAGAAACAAACTAAGAAAACCCGTGTGGTGACCGGTGTGAAAGAACAGTCCCAATGTAGCTCATGCATGTCGTAAGAAGCGACTAAAATGAGTACCCAGTGCTCGGGGGTATAGCCGGGTACCCTGTCCTTGGGGATTATATCAGGAAACTCGCCCTCCAGATTGGGGGTTGGGCGTGGGGCTAACAACCCCACCCCATAAAAAGATAAACCGTTCTGAAATCTCAAGAAGTAAATGCCGGACTGATTGCACCTAGACGACATGGACTGAAAAAGGCAAGGATTATAGGAACATGGAATGTTAGAACTCTTTTTAGAAGTGGAGCATTGAAGAACCTAATGGAGGAAGTGGACAGATATAAAATTCACATCCTGGCTGTACAGGAGATCCGATGGGTAAAAAGAGGCAAATTAGACAGAAGAAATGGCAGCATGTATTACAGTTGCCAAGACAAACAACATCATTTTGGAACTGGTTTTGTGGTAAACAAAAAAGCAAGAGATAAGGTGATTGATTTTGAACCAATGAATGAAAGGATTTGTATATTAAGAGTTAAGGCCAAACCCCATAATTTGAGCATCATATGTGTACACGTACCAACAGAGGATAAGGAGGAGCCAGAGAAAGAGTCCTTCTTTGAAAAACTAGAGCAAGTATATCACAAGTGTTCACAAAATGACATAAGATTAGTGATTGGAGACCTAAATCTAAAAGTTGGTAGAGACGAAAATACACCTGGTCATTTAGGGAAACATAGCCTACATATTGAGTTCAATGATAATGGAAATATAGGCTTTTTGATTTTGCAGTTGGTAGCGAAATGGTTATTGGTAGCACTTTTTTTTGCTCATAAGGACATACATAAACATACGTGGCGTTCGCCTGATGGAAATACACTGAACCAAATAGATCATGTCCTAATTGACAAAAGGCACAAAAGTAACTTACTTGATGTAAGAAGTCACAGGGGAGCAAATGCGGACTCAGACCATTATTTGGTAGTATCAAGAGTGAGAGGCAAACTTCAAGGCACTTTTTTAAGAGAAAAGACCAAGAGGAAAAGAGAAGAAATACAGACACCTTGAAGGCACCAAATATAATGAAAACGTATAGGGATAAATTAAAAGACCATCTAACAAGGGCTTATGACAAGGGTGATGATGAACACAGTGGGAAAAAATCAAAATCACCATTATTGAAGCAGGTAATGAAAGTCTGCCAGCAATTGAAATAAAGAAATCAAAGGATTGGTTTGACAAAGAATGTGAAATAATTAATGAAAGAAAAAATCAAGCATATAGATTAATGATACAGAGACACTACACCAAAAAAGCAGAGGAGGAATACAAGGATATCAGGAAACAAGAGAAAATACTTTTTAAACAAAAGAAAAGAGAATATTGGTAGATGATTTATAAAGAGATAGAACACCTTAAAAAACAAAAGGAAGCTAGAAAATTTTACAGTGAACACTGCAAGAAAAGGATGGTGCCCTAGAACTCTCACTTGTCAGAACGAAAATGGAGAACTTTTAAATGACAATATTGAAATTCTAAGGAGATGGAAAAGGCACTTCAAAACTGCCCTTGGAAGAAAAGATATAATAGGAGAAGAGGTGGAGGTCATAAACAGGACTTCACTAAATGAAAAACTGGAGCCACCTACAATGGAGGAAGTTGAAAGAGCAATAACTAAACTAAACCTTAACAGTGCGGCTGGTCCGGACGGCATTAAAGCCAAGCTCCTAAATGTAAAGGAGCTTAAACTAATCAAGGAATTGCACTCAATTATTACTAGTGTTTGGATTATGGAAAAAATGCCCATTGAATGGAAAGATGGTTCCATTTGTCCAATATACACTACTGGCCATTAAAATTGCTACACCAGGAAGAAATGCAGATAACAAAATGATATTTATTGGACAAAAGCTCAACAGAAAGATTCTTGGTTAGAGGGACAGATCGTAAGGCAGGCAACTAGGCAGCAATGCTGACTCCACTTGGAAAAAGTCAAGTATTATGAAAAAATATTAGACTTAATTCCAGGTTATTCCAAAAGAGGTACATGGTTGAGTAGGCCACACACCTCAAATCAAAACTAGACCGAAACTGTATGATAATCACAACCAGACCTTTAACGTGTGTAGATGAAAAGAACGTGTTCTTAGATGAAATTTCCTTACCTTAGAGCATAATTTCTTTTTCATGTTACTATACGCGGCAAAAATTAAACCATGCATTAAATGAGGTGAAATTTTTACTGCAAAATGTTTGAATATTTTAAAAGATGTAATATTCTAATGTCAGTTTTGTTTTTGTAAATTCATCACCTGTAAATCGAATTAGTCACGTTGAATTCCAATCTCATTATTGGATAAAAACTGAAGCACTGAATTCTTTAACGACATTAAAAATATGACTTTGTGTTAAACATTTAAAAAATATGAATTTTTTAAAAATAATAAATGAAAGTTGCGATAATTGACTGTTAATGATAAAAGCGACAAATGTTTAATTTTATGAATCATTATTTAAAACATTTCTTGTTTTTTTTTCTATTTAATATATATTCAAAAATTTCCAAAAAAAATCGCATTATTGAGATCTACATAGTTATAGTTTCCTAATTATCTGTTGCGCAGCTGGTGGGTTTGATTGCCATTTCGCGCTTGTTGAACTGTCAAATGAATTGTTATCAGTCTGGTCTCCCGTTCAACAATGTGGATTCAATTTCACCTTCGGAGTGTAGATAAACTCAAGAGTCAGTTTTAAACTGAATACCATAGCCGAATTAACCTTTTGGCATAAAATTGACCTAAAGTAACAACTAAAGCAAAGCCATTTCGAATATGAATATCTCTGATGTGTGTGGTTCAGAACATACATTAACTTGTACTCCAGGGATAAATTAATCAAGACTAATTGTAATCGAGTTAAAGTTTACATTTATTAATAGCTGTAGAATCGCTAAGCATATGAAAGCCAAATTGGAGAAAAGTAAAAATATTCCAAGTACTTTAGTCACATTTGGTTATTTGCATCGCGATAATTATGATTTTTTAAATGATAGACATTCGTTTATTTGAGAAACTCTATACAAAAGTTACCTTTTTATAAATGCTATTACAAATAAGATTTTGTAATTTTACATTTATTGCAGAAATGTTTACAATATATAGGAACACTTCTTTTAACAAAATATTCAGAAATATCTACTTTCTTAACTCATTTATGCAATTTTCTTTAATATGTTCAATAATCACTTCATTTTGGAAAATAGTTCTTTATTAATTTAATTACTTAAATTTCGAGATAATTTTTTTTATTCGCGTTAATAAATTTTAAAAGGTTTGAAACCAAATTACATACTTTTTTGGTACCATTTACCAATATTAATTGTATGAAAATATACTGGGAATAGCTGTAAACCTTTAGAAGTTTTCAGTATGTTCGTGAATTTGAATTTCATAATTCACTTATTGTTATAACCTTTGTTCTCTGTGGAGTGATAAGTACGATCTGAACAAAATCTTATCTTAATACAGATATCAAATTCAAAGAATACGTGAAATATTTAGATGATATTATATTATGTATAAGAATATGCACTATAGATAAAGAAATAATTAATTTAGTTTTCAAAACTTGTTATAAACCTTTTTAATTTCCCAGATTTAGTTTTAACTTTTACTACGAAATTTAACTTTTAAAACTTTCACAGTAGAAATCAAATAAAAGAATAGTCCTCAAAAATGTTTCTTAAAATATAAAAAATTATATTAAAAACGAATAAAAAAAAATTCACTTTATTTTGTAATTTATATTTAAATGTAATCCTTTCATTTAACCCAAAAAATATATTAAAAAAGTAATACACTCAGTTATTTTGTTTTACAAATACAAAACAATCAGAGAAATTCGAGACTAAACATACCTGAAACAATGATATATCGATTACTAATAAATTTTAGAAGACTGATTTGTCAACAATACTACTACATATACTTTGTACTCTGTATAAATTGAGATTACGTTAAAATTCTATAAAAAGACGCGGTGAAAATTAAAATATTCAAATTATAAAATATATTTTTAATTATTAATTTTTACCAGATAAAACATCGTATATTAAAGTTGAAATAGCAAAAATTCCCTTATAATGATTTCTAATTTAATCAGAAGTTTTGAGTTATTAAAAAAGGAATTGCGTTTTTAGCATGTTCGTTTTTCTGCTTTCCACAATGGAGCTTGTACATTTTAATGGACTTGAATACGTCAGATATAACATATTTTTTTGTAATTTAGTTTTTAATTTAAGTGATGTGGAAAATATATAAAACTTTGCTTATAGTGAGTAACATTAAATCCATTTTTAATTCTAAAATTAAATGGAAAACAATTTATGGAGAACAAATTCATTTATATGAATAAAAATTCATTCATTTTTTTGAAGCCTGTAAATTATTTTTCGAAAATTTTATAAAATATCTACGATATTATTTCAAATATGTTAGCAATAGAGCCAAAGAGAAAATTTTAATGCAGCAAAAAAATGATTTTGTGGAAAATTCAAATTAATGACCGATTTACTTTTTAGTTATTGGACTTTTAATCTTTCTTCATACTTAGTTGCATTTTATTTGGCGTTTCAATATTTATTTTATGTAACTAGAAAGCACTAAGCAAAAATTTGTTAGCTTTTATTAAATGTGGTTATAATTATTATTTCTCTATAATAAGTAAATTTATTTCAACCTAAAGTTTTTAATTCTTTGAATTCCTTAAGTATTATGAATCTTTTACATTAAAGTAATGCTGGGCAACTTTTTTGGGAAGAAAAAGACTATCTGAAAACAGAAAAGTTTTGTTCACCACTACCGACAATTTTTTCAATATAGTCGTAAAAAGGTAATAGAATGTTATGTCACTTATAAAAATGAATAACTTTTGAAATTTTTAATTCCAATTAATTATAAAATGCTAAGCATTAAATAAATGTGGCTTTTCTAATTGCACTTTTATTTTTATTAAGCCCTCCATATTAGGATTAGTCCTTGAAGATGCTGCAATATTGACTGTAATCAGTAGATGTTGAAAGATATTTTGATATTATATTTATGATAGAAAAAATATATTCATGAAAATATGGTGATCTAAGTATATATCAATATCTCTCTGGTAGACAAATCGTGTACATTTTAATAACTGCTTGTAGTCACAAATTAAAAATTTCAGTATAATTTGGATCATTTGCATTTGAAATATAAATTTTTTTTCAAATTTTTTAATATGCCTCGTGCCATAGATGAGAATCTATGAAGATCACGCGTGTAAAATTTGTCTTTTTTACTATTAGTGACAGTCGTGTCGAAATCCAGCACGACGTTCTTTATGACTATCCTGAACTCATCGACACCATATTCTGCAAATAGTTTGCGGTCTCGATTGACACGATCCGTAATATTGCGTTACAATAAAACACAATTTTGACAGTCTACAATTCGACATCTATCAGTGTCAAACGTAATTTACGCATTTTTTCTTCTTACAAGATGTATTACAATTTTTCACCAGAGAAAAATATTCAAGTACAATTTGTGAATGAGAAACTTACTTTACACAACGTGTTCATTTAAATATATTGTAAATTTTCATAACTACCACAAATTTAATTTGAATGATTTGAAATTTGTTCATTTGCAAGTCACAGCATCTTTTTTTGGTCGTGCAAAATTTATGTGAGTATAAAGAATCATCTTACAATTTTAATGGTAACGGGTATAGTTAAATAGAAGTATCCGAAATAGGAAGCATGCATTTCATATTTATTTGAAGGTCTCTGGAAAGGTAATACACTACTGGCCATTAAAATTGCTACACCAAGAAGGCGACATGCTACAGACGTGAAATTTATACGAAAGGAAGAAGGTGCTGTGATATGCAAATGATTAGTTTTTCAGCGCATTCAGACAAAGCAGGCGACAGTAGCGACACCTACATTGTGTTTAAATGAGGAAATTGTTCAGCCGGTTCCTCATACACAAATTGCATTTGAACGTTGTTGCCTGGTGAAAGGTTGTTGTGATGCCTCGTGTAAGAAGGAGAAATGCGTACCAGCACGTTTCTGACTTTGATAAAGGTCGAATTGTAGCGTACCGGGATTGCGGTTTATATTATCTCAGTATTGCTGCTCGCGTCGGTCGAGATCCAATGTCTGTTAGCAGAATATGGAATCGATGGGTTCAGGACGGTAATGCGGAAAGCCATGCGGGATCTCAACGGCCACCTATCACTAGCAGCCGAGAAGACAGGCATATTATCCGCATGGCCGTAATGGATCGTGCAACCACATCACGAGCCTTTCTCAAGAAACGGGGTCGTTTGGAAGACAACAAGTGTCTGCTCGAACAGTTCGACGACGTTTGCAGCAGGATGGACTCTCAGCTCGGAGACCATGGCTGCGGCTTCCCTTGACGCTGCGTCATAGACAAGAGCGCCTTCAATGGTGTGATCAACGACGAACCTGGGCGCACGAATGGCGAGACGTCATCTTTTCAGATGAATCCAGGTTCTGTGTACAGAATCATGATGGTCGCATCCGTGTTTGGCGGCATCGTGGTGAACGCACACTGGCAACGTGCACTCGTCATCGTCATACTGGCCCATCACCTGGCATGATGGTATGGTGTACCATTTCATACACGTCTCGGTCACCTCTTGTTCGCATTGACGGTGCTTTGAACAGTGCACGTTACATTTCTGGTGTGTTACGACCCGTGGCTGTACCCTTTATTTGAGCCCTGCGAAACCCTACATTTCATCAGGATTATGCTCGACCGCATGTTACCAGTATTGTATGAACCTTCCTTGATACGAAACATGTTCGGCTGTTGCCCTAGACAGCACGTTCTCCATATCTTTCACCAATAGAAAACGTCTGGTCAATGGTTGTCGAGTGATTGGCTCGTCACCAAGCGCCAGTCACTACGGTTGATGAACTGTGGCATCGTGTTGAAGCTGCATGGGCATCTGTACCTGTACATGCAATCCAATCTCTGTTTGACTCAATGCCCAGGCGTATAACTGCTGTTATTACTGCCAGAGGTGGTTGTTCTGGGTACTGATTTCTCAGGATCTATCCAGCCAAATTTTTTGAAAATTTAATGATTTGTTATTTCTAGTATAATATATTTGTCCAATGAATATCATTTTGTTTTCTGCATTTCTTCCTGGTGTAGCAATTTCAATGGCCAGTAGTGTAGTTTTCTCTTTAACAGACCCAGGTGTTCTTTCCCTTCAAATAACAGTTTCCTATGCATGAAATTGAGGAAATTCGTATTTTTGTGGTTTGATCACTAATTTTCCAGATCAAAAGTACTTTGAAATAATTCCAAGATGTCGGGTATGTTCAAATAAAATGAGTGAATCAATTCCCATTTCCCTAGTTTATTTAATTGCACTCTTTAAGTAGATTGCCATTCAAAAACATATACGCAATATTTTTAGCAACTGGAATATATTTTTGATTTAAAGGATTTGCCAGTAACTTCGCGTCAAATCTGATATAGCTTACTTTTGAGATATAATCCATACTGTCTTCAATATTCAATAAAGAATAATGAAACTCTCTCTGTATTCTTGTAAACTATTCAGATGTTTATGATCAATGTAGAATTGACGTTTTCTCAGTTCTTCAATAATGAATAAACAATATTTTGACAGTTAATGCTGAAAACTTATGTCTGTTCTGGTTACACAAGATACAATTTAGTATACATATTTATCATATTTCAATTCAATATCCAATTCTTCATAAGCAGGCTTTTTAGATATATATATATATATATAACTTAAGATAAAATCTGTATAATTGCTTTTTCCAATTTTATTTTATACTTTAATTAAATAATTTTTCCCAAGAATATTCAATATTGTACTTGAGTTTATTTTTTGATACCACATAGATGTTGTTAATGTCCGACATGTTAACTATTTTCATTATTTTTTTCATATAATAGTACGCGCGTATTCAAGATTCGCGAAATAGGGCGGAAGGAAACTAGTGTAATAGGGCGGAAGAAAACCAATCGTTCATCGCATATGATATGTCGTTAAGAACGAACTGAACGTCATGTGCAAACTCGCACGATGAAATCAATGTCATGATCACGTCAGAAAACGGATGGAACACGCGTTGCTTATGAGCAGGTTCGAAATAGCTGGCAAGACTTCGTGCAACAGCGTAGATTCGATTTTTTGTTCCTGTTGAGAAAAGTTTACTTTACTATTCTTCCCTTGTTGAAAATTGGTGTTTTTTCAAATCCTCTAATAAATAATGAATCTAATATTAGATTTACCTTTTTCAAGATTTAATAATAATTCTTTATAGGAGAAGATATATCTTTGAAAAAAAAAACAGTTATATTTGTAATTTATATTTTTACCCTAATTTTTTCGCTAATTTTATTTAATTTACACATTTTACCGATGCTTTTAAGATCTAAAGTATAGTCATTTTCACAATATAAAATTAATATAATTAAATAAATTGTACAAAACTTTCAAAAACTTATTAGTAATGTAAAATTTATACTGATTCATAAATAAAGCATTAAATAGATAAGAATACTTTTATGTATTTTAATGCATATATTGAAATTATAAACAATTTAAATAAACAATTAGATGTACGAACTTACATGTACGAATAAAATAAATTTCATTAACTTATTTCGCATTTCATCGTTTCTTACAATAAATTACGTTTATAATCCATTAGTGCTGTAAAAGCTCTACATCAAATTTTACTTATCGTAAAAATCTAAGACAAAGTTTAAGAACAGATTTTTGATTAATCAATTTTATCACAATTATTCATAAATATACAAAATGACTTTGACAATATAAATATATTAAAATGTTTTCACAGCACTGTGAATTGTGTCCGATCAAAATATAAAATAAAATAAGCAATAGCTCAAGGCTCATCTTCTTGTGAGGAATTTTAAATTAATAGGCCCTTATAGTATCAAAACGTTCTCAAAATAATTCCAAAAAACTTAAAATATACATTTAAGTAATCTAGAATACTTGATAGTTTAGAGTTTTCTTAAGCTTAACGCCATCTAATCATTATAAAAAAATCTCGTGACAAACATGTGTTATCAATTCCATTTTAATTGTCAGATGACGAGTGAGTAGCTTAAGTGTGGAAGGAAGAAGTTCTTAAATTTACTAATATTTAAAGATTTATTTACAATTAGGATTATTTACAGACGTTTTTTAGCTAACTCCTTCACACACTAGCTCTGCTCAATTACATGTACCTATCTCTTAACGTGACATATTAAGTTCTGCCATCTAGTGAGCACTCATTATTTTTTATGTAGTATTACAGCTTAATGTTAACATTCCGCCAAACTGACCGAGCAATCTTCTGATTAATACAAACAATACTACTAGACATTAATAAACTAAAAATTATACATTCTAAAATTTCAAAATATCACAAAATATATATAAAAATAAACATACATACAAATCTTAATAATTCTTCAGTAGACATAATTACTGTTTTTAACAATCAAATTTAACAAAATTTTAAAAATTATACTAATTTTGGATTTTCTAACCTACTTATAAAAAGAAAAAAATAATTAATACGTAATGAAAACTGTACACTATATTCAATAGAAAATTCTGTAAAAAGTTCAGATATTTTTTTTAAAAAAAGTTCAATTTAGTACGTAAAACGCTTAATTAAATGAAAGTTAAATAAATTCAACTTCAATATCACTGGAATTACTTGTGTCTGCGTAAATTATCTATCGTTACAAGTAGTTCTTGATTTCTTTTACAAGTTTTAACAAAAGAACCTAGATGATCCACGTGAATGATAGAAAATGGACGTTTCCCTAATGCAATTGGGTTAAAAAATCCCTTGATTTTTTCCTCCTGGAACTTAGTTCAGTAAACACTCAAAACACACTGAAATATGTTTTCTTACGTAACGCTTCATAGATGCAAACCAATATAAGTCTTTTATTTCACTAACAGTTTGGTCGACAGAAAAATGCCCCATGAGGTCATGGAATCTAACTAATATACTTTTCCTCATTGATTTAGGTATTACATAAAGTAAAATTTCTTTATCCATATAACCTTGTGTTTTCTATAAATCTTATTCTGCTTGAAAACATATCCTTCAGTCATTTTCTTTTCAGATTCGGACCTGTCCTCTTCCTTTTTCTTGAATATCGCTATTAATTTACGTATAGTTCCATGTCTGAATTTTGCATCATTAAAACTTGTATTTCTGTACTCAATGTAACATAAACTTCAATTTTTTTCTCAATAATGCTGTGCAAAGTATCTTCTGGCTCGTCAACAGCTGCTTTGATTAGTGCATCTACGTGTTTCATTCGTTCACCTGATCTATGCCGGGTCTCAAAATCGTATTCTTGCATGAGGTTAAACCATTATGCCATCTGAGGATTTGATGACTTTTTAGCGTTTAGATACACGATTACTAGACAGTCTGTAACGATTGTAAACTTTATTCCAATCAGAAACTGCGTTAACCTTTCTAATGTCCATACAAATGACATCAACTCTAATTTACTAGAATGATACTTTTGTTCAGTTTCCGTAGTTTTCTTGCTAACGCAATAAACCATTCTGGGAATGAGATGGAAGACGTTCTGGCGAAGGAGGGTTCTGAAGAACCATTACCAGCTACCAATTCACTGACATATGTTGAACTGTATTCCATTAGAAGATATGCTGACAGGCAAATTTGGCTCGTTTCCCCGAGTCAGCCTAGGTATCAAGCAGATTGTCCTGGAAGATCCCTTGCTTTTGATTGCGATAAATATGTTCAGACAACAATTTTTCGATTCTTCAGTGGACACCTGAAAGGACTTACATTCGAGAGAGGTCTCAAGGTGCACCCGAATTGTCCTAAATGTCAAAATGAACCGGCATCACTGGCACATATCCTTAAGTGCTTGGGGTTGTCTCTTGAGGACCTATATAGGTCTCCTACGCTTGTTTTCGACTTTCTGGAAGAAAATAGACTCGTGGACCACGTCTACTATATTCCTAGACATGGATATTAGAAAAGAAAGAACAAACCGTCCTTCAATCCTTTTACTAACTCTTTGAAACAATGTTCCGGCCAATCTAATTGAACATGCGTCACAATGTACCTCAGTTTCACTTTGAGAATCATAATGAGCTAGAATCGGTGCTTTAATAAGATTACTTTTAAGTCCCTCGAAAGCCTCACTTTGCTCTTTTTCCCAAACAAATTTTGCATATTTTTTCGTAAGTTCAGACAATGGTGCTGCCTTGAGAGAATACTTAGGAACAAATCTTCTAAAGAAACTAGTATGTCCTAAAAATCTTTCGATGTCATGCGTATTTTTCGGAGCAGGAAATTTTTGATTAGCTGCTACTTTACGCGGTCCAGGTTTCAAACCATCTTTACTAAGTATGAAATCAAGAAATTCAGTCTCTTATTTTCCAAATTCACACACATTTTGGTAGTTTTAAAAATGAATTGGCTTTTTTTAAGCATTCAAATACTTCAGTAAGGATCTGTATTATTTCGGTCCATGTGATTTAGCTGGAATCAATATATCGTCTAAGTAACACAGTACTTTTTTGTTGAACAAGGAGCACGAAACAAGATTCATGAGTCTTTGGAATTCTGCTGGAGCATTTGCCATTTCAAAGATCATTCGCTCAAATTGACTGTTATCGTCTGGAATGAAAACAGTTTTCAATTTGGCTTCTTCAGTCAATGGTAACTATAAATAATCACTAGCTAAACCCAAAGTAGTATAAAATAGGCTTTCTCCTAGACATTCTAAAACGTCATTGATTTTTGGTATTGAAAATTTAACCTAAACCGCCTGAGAGTTTAATTTTCTGTAATCTATAACCAATCACTGTACCCTTGTCTCTTTTTCTTAACTAATAATGCAGGACTAGAATAAGGAGATCTTGTATCTATGAAACTATTCCATACCTCTTCCACTCGGATACAATTTCTTTTATGTGCTTCCTATCTTCAGAGTTGGTTTTATACGGTTTTCGAAAAATTGGCTTACTGTGCCATCTACTTCTTTAATGTTCTTTTTGCATAAATTTGTGCAGTATAACCCGCTTATGTTTAAAGCAAAACAGTCTCTTTATTTATTTAATAAATTCAAAAGTTCCAATTTTTTATCACTTTCTAAGAATTTGTCGAAATTAATATCTTTCATTAAAATAGGAGACTTCTCTCTTCGTTAATTGTGTTAACTTCAATTTTTTCCATAATCATTTTTAACTTTATTAGTTAGGGTTAAGCTTCCATCACTTACTTCCATTCCCCTACCTTAAGCACTGACCTTTCCTAATTTTTAATTTAAATTTTTGTTTATTTTATTACTGGTATGACTGTTTCACCGTTAACTACTTCAAGAATAGAATCGAAATTCTGTCCTATACTTTTGACTAAAACTGCTTCATTAACTATCGAATGTTCAGTTTCGTCAATTTTCGCTCTAAATTTAATTAATTGATTTACTTTCGATTTCATTTAATGTTTTTAGTTTAACTCTATTTTCTTTTATATCTACTTGAATTTCCGAGAAAAAAAATAAAATAAAAACCGTCGTCATTTGAGTATCCAAATTTTAGATTACCGCCAATATACGTAAAAGCAATGTATGGTAAATCTAACCATGTTCTACCTAAAATTAAATCGCATGGTTGTGAAATATCTTCGACAATTGATAAAGGAATAGATTTTCCAACTACATCATCTACAGGAATATTAACTACAACTTTTCTAAGAACCTTAGTTACTGGATTATTTTGATTTCCAAAACCGTATAAATTACTGCTATCTAATGTCATATTCAGATTCATTTTTATTGCGATGCTTTCTTTTAAAAGGTAACAGTTGCTTCCAGTATCAATTAAAGCTATCTCTTAATTTCCCGATAGATTAAGCATCTTTTAAGTAATTCCTAGGCGCCAACGAAATTTGAATCCGAATTGTTTTGACTGACGGATAAATCATTCCTCTCGCGCTTTTGATCAGTTTCAAGTTTACACATTCGCTGAGAATGACCTTACTTTTTACATTTCTTACAGTAAGCAAGTCTTCGGCGCTGGGCATTCACAAGATATATGACCATAATCATTACAATTAAAACATTTAAATTCATTTTTTTCATTTCGAATAACCGAGATGACTAACTTTTTTAGATTAATAATTTTATTTTCACTAAACGGAAATGATTTCTTTTCTATCTGAAAATTATCATTACGAGAATTCTAATTCAACGAGTTTCTTAAAACTTATTAGATTGAACATCATCATTAATTTCCAATTTATCTGCTAACTTGTCTGGAGAATTAATTTTAGGTCATTCGTCCACAAAATGTTTCCGAATAGCTGAATTTACTTGTTTCTTCAATTGTTCAGTAATATAATTAAATTTTTTTAACTATTAAAGCCGAAAATCTCGAGTACTGTTATCCAATCCTCAAAATAGTTTTGTGATTCGAATGAATAATCCTTCCATGTACTTTCTGTATTTTTAACATGATTTAAAAATTTAAATATAAACTTATCAGCATTAATCTCTTAAACACAATAATGGTTTTACATATTTATAATTATAATTTGCATTATCCAGGGGTAGGAGTACTAAACTTTGTTTTTTCAGGACAATATTTTCAAGAAATATCAGGACATTTTTCAGGACATATATTTCAATAATTAAACAAAACCAATGTTACTTTTATATATTAATTTCTATTTTATGAATATAGCACATTTTAGAAAGCAATGCACTATTTAATAAATTCTGGGTTTTTAATTTTTAATACAACAATACGAAAAATGATACAGAAAATTATATTTTTTATACAGAACATTTTCTGAAAATTAATAAGTTACATGGTAAATGCTTTAAATTACAATAAATATATGTATAATTGAATAATGTTCATTTTGAACTGGATGCATTAACATTTAATTCTGATAATTTAATACTGCACTTTTTCAACTTATGCAATCACAGATGCAATCTCTGCATTAGCAGCAGACACCATCATTTGTCCAACTTTCACATAATTCATATTATCATCACTAATAGCACATGCTATTTTTTGGGTTGCATCATCCAAAAGTTTTTGAGCTGCACACTGATTATCAAGTTTTTTTTTCTTTTCTTTCTCAAGTTCATTCATTTTTTCTAACAGGTGCAATTGTTTAAACTTTTTTTCACTAGTAGCTTCTATGTCCTCCTCGTCCTTTCTTTTCTTCTCTGATTGTGTTGCATTTTTTGATTTTTCCATACATGATGCATATTCTGATTGATATTTCTGAATATCATGCATGATTTCTTTGGTATATGGAATGGAGGAAACAGAATTGCCATGCATTCAAATGACATCATGACAAGTATGTAAACTTTGAACTGTTAGTTCCAATAATGAAGCTCTCTCCTTTGTCATAACAGAATTGTTAGTCGAAAAACCACTTTCTGGTTGGGAATTTACATTCAATAATGACAGGCATGCTTTAACAATTCTAGAAAGAGTGGCATATTTTATATAACGACCAGCATTTTTTATATTGAAAACCGCATTCCAACATTTACAGATATTTTGGTCATTATCATAATCATTCACAATCAAAGTCGTATCTTTACACATGTAAAAAATCCATTCTTCATTCATCTTATCAAAGTCTAAAGAAGTTTTAAACACATGAGGAATATGTTGAATTAATCTGCTAAACGAACTCCTAGACTCTTCTTTTTCTCTATTATATGGAGACAAACACTGGAGACCTTTGAGTAAAATATTTGTTATAGGAAATTTTTGAAGCAAATGCTTTGAAGTTGCTATGTAGAAATTTCTGACACAACTTTGTAGAAATGTTGTTTTATCCATAAGCTCTTCCCATATTGTTGTTGCTCCATGACCTTTTTCAATCTTGTTTAAATTTAACAAAATTTTTCTTGAATCAACATTAATTTGTAGCAACTTTACTCCATTTTTTTTCACAGATTTCTTCTGGATTTAAAAATTTAAACATAATACTGCGAACAAGTTCATTTAGCTTACTATATATCATGTGTACTAATGGTTCGACTTTTTGCATTAGCAGTAAATATAGTTCAAATGATTTACAAAAAAATGAAACAAAATGCAGATTTGCCAGTCTTAGGGTCTTTCAAATGTTTTATAATCTGAAGATGTCTATCAGAAAGAGGAGATTTCGACTCTCTTTAGTTACTTTAACAATAATATATTCCTTTAGAACATCATATTGCTCAACGATTCTCTCACAAACTGACCCCAAAATTAACTAAAGGTTCTCAACATGATGAAGGAAACTATGTTTAGTTAAGGTTTTTCCAGTATTTCCAACTGTAAGGAATGATAATCTTCAGTTCTTGTAGGAGATAGTTTGAAAAATTGATGAATATCTACAACAAATTCATCAATATTACAATAAATTTTATCAATACCCTTACATAGGGCTTTGGGTGTAAGGAACATGTACCCAAATCAATTAGTTATGGTAAATTTTGATTACTCAGTTCACTATTTTTTTGCTTTACAACAGCTAAATTAACTCTTGGTCCATCCATTGACAACTGTATTAATTTTTCTATATTCAAACCATTATTTTCAATAAAATATAATAAAATTTTTGCAATTTTATTGGTTTCAGCATGTTTTAAAAAATGTGATTTGAGGTAACAAATGACATTTTTTCCTTGATTATCAGACCAATATGAGATGTACATATCCAACAATTTCTTTATTTGTTTTGTAGTAGCTTCACCGAAAAGTAAAGCAAAATATGAAGTGCTGATATCCCGAAGCAAAAGAGTTTTGAAATACAGAGCTAGTCCAAAAATAATCAAATATCTGACTTTTTTGTCAGATAATTTGAGATATTTTGCTATGGAGGAGTCATAAAAAATTTTTCTGTGTAAATGTTATCTAAATCATTCAAAGATGAAAAAGAATGACTATTTTTTATTGCCACCAAAACTAAAATGTTTTCAGCTATAATGGTTTTCTCTGACGTCATTTTGGGAAGCCATGATTTGTTATTCACTACTCCTCATTCAGTTCACTTTATGTTCATTACTACTACGGTCGATGTCGAGGACTCAGATGAAGTTGATAGTAAAAAGTGTTTGATTCTTGTAACAGTTTACAGCTTTTTTGTGTTATAATCCATCTGCATGAGCAAACATTTGTCTAAAATCCATATCTGAAACACTGAATTTGCTTTTGCACACAAAGCACTCAGCAGAATGTACATCAACACTTCTGCACCATGTCTTAATTAGACCTTTATTCCTATCTTGAAGTTCCAACAATTTATTGGAAAATTTCGTTTTCCTTGGCATTTTTAAAAGAAAATTGTTTTCAAAAAATAAATTCTAAACTTGCTGATAAACGTTCTTCAAGTCATCCATCAAAATCGTTCAAAATGATGAAATAAGAATTCTATGCAGGCGCATAAATGTAAGCGAATAATTCTCACAATTTCACTATCACTGCAAAGAGTTGTGCACTACTACAAATAGAATCTTTTGCCTGTAAAGGCAGAAAATAGAACTTAATGGTAAACCTAACCCTAAATTTTTTGACGCCAGACATTCGTGACCAATGGCTGAATATCAGGCGGAGACGAATGTTTGGTAACCCTATTTCTGGTTTAAAAGAGAACAAAAAAGGGGAAAAAAATCTCTTCCTGGTTGAACAGAGCAGTGGAAAGAAAAAATGTATTCCACTGGAAGAAAAATTTACAACTGAAATATATAAAATTATGAATTAAAATTAAACTTTCAAAAGATTGTAATAAAAAATTAAGGAATTCCAGGATTTATTTTGAAAAATAAGGACATTTTTTTAAAAAAAATTAGGAATTTCAGGACAATTCCTAGCCCTGCATTATCTTCATTTTCACGCGCTGTTAGTTGCGTAATTTCATATAGCAGCAATCCCAATAATTATGACACCCAATACTCTTCACTTAACCCAATACATTGCCTACCGTTCAAATAAAACTATATAAAAATTTATGTCCCCATCTTTGATTTTATATTCGTGCATTAACATTCGAAAATCTGTGTGTACGTTTTTACTTTCATCGTTGCCACTGAAATCTCAAATATTTAAATTTTGAACTCTATTTTCGATACGTAAACGATGAAGTTCTTTTTCAGGTCAGCCTATACTGCTATTTTGATGCGATTTGCGTCTTAAAGCCTATGCGGCTATTTTGATAGCCTATGCGGCTATTTTGATGCGATTTGATCTTCAGTAATCCTACTTAATAAACTTTTACTAAACTCTTTATCATACGTCTCTGGTTTCATTACAATACGTTTTAAATCAATTTTTGCACCTTCAGATACCGAGAGATCTAATTCTGTTAAATATACTTTTTTAGTCTCCCCCCCCCAAAAAAAAATCAAACTTTACAATTATAACACTCAATTACTTTATAAGTAAATATACTTTATCAATAACGAAATCATTACTTTCACTTCACCCAAAACGAAAATAATTTTTTCTTTAAAAACGAAATTAAGAAAATACTTTATACTTATACACACTATCTCGTTACTCTTAAATCTCGTTCACTACTTTAGAATATGCTACTTAATACGTTAATACACATTTCAAAACGAAACAATTAAAATTCGTCTACTTGAATTCCGAAACCGTCGCGAGTTATACCCCACTTCTGATTTACCATCATTTCCATTTTATTTGTCTGATGACGAGTGAGTAGCTTAGGTGGGGAAGGAAGAAGTTCTTAAATTTACTAATATTTAAAGATTTATTTACAATTAGGATTATTTAGAGACGTCTTTTAGCTAACTCCTTCACACACTCCCTCTGCTCAATTACATGTACCTATCTCTCAACATGACATATTAAGTTCTGCCATCTAGTGGGCACTCATTTTTTATGTAGTATTACAGATTAATGTTAACACATATTTCTATGGCACATCGATGAGCAATGGAAGATACTGGTGGATGCATTCAAAGCAATAAATTAAAGATTGCATGATCCTCAAGTGTTAATCATCCAGTCATTTTTCACACATGGGAACAGTTCTAAACTTGACAATCTGCTCACCAAATGGTTACGATTGGATAACATCTATCATTACAACTGGCATTTAATACTTGTGCATAGCTTAAACAATGAATGATTACACAATTGAGTACCATCAATTTGTTTTTCTACCCATCAAAAATAATTAAAGTAGTTTTGTCAAGTATTCTCATTGGTTTGGTTTGTTTGTCGCTCAACAGTCATTTTTTGCACACAAGGGCTAATTAGACCGGGACCTACAGTTAAAGGTGGATTCTGAACTAGTACAAACATCCATACCCAAGGTGGGACTCGAGCCCACGAACTGTTGAACCGAAGGTTAGAGCGCTAACCGTTCGGCTGCCCACTCATCCAAATATTCTCATTAAATCAAAGTTTTTTTTTTTACAAATAAGATTTGTTTGCAACGATAAATCAAGCATTAAGAGTTTCGGGAATAAAAGATACATGCAATTCACCCAGAAAATAATGCATTCTAAGATGGATATTAATGCGTGTCACATTTTATTACTTTTGACAATGATTAATTGGTTGGGGCTAACCCGAGTCTGAAACATTACAAACATTTATACCCAAAATAGGAATCAAATTTAAGATTTCACAGCTAAACGCTTCAACTACTAAATAAAAAACATGGCCTCAGCAGGGATTTTGTTATAAAACTTCATCAAACTGAGCATGTGTTTAATGAAGTATTCCATCACCGAATGAATCTGAAGCCTTCATCAAATGGATTCTGTGACAGATGTTCATTATAGGTATACATCTTTGAAACCATAAGATTTAGCGACCAAGTGGCTTAGCTTTTAACTGACGAAAATATTTCTCAATACCAATAAGAGCTTGCAAAGAAGAGATTGTGCATACATAAGTGGTTGGTGTATTATCTAAATCTGAATTCTATTAAGAATGGTAATAGCTAAAATATGCTACAGCTAATCATATAAAAAATCGTTTTATTGTTTGAGAACTTTTTGCACACAAAGGCTAAGTCCATTGAGAACAAAAGCTTAAAGTAGATTCCAAACTGCAATCATTCATGTTTGTGATGAGAACTGGCAAATGTTATAAGTTTTGAAAGTATATTAGTGGGGCTCACAAAACCAATTTAATTTTTTCCAAAACTTCCATTTTTAAATAAGCTTAATGTGTCACCTTACAATTCATGAAGGTTAAATTATGTTTCGTATATATAAATAATTTTTATAAAAAAATATTCGTCGTTTTCTAAATGTAATTTGAATTAATGAAGGCAGAACTTATCGATTTTTAAATTTTTACTATTCTGGGCTCAATTTTTTAAGGCAATGTAAAGATGTATATTTTCACTTAAAAACTATAGATTGTGCATTTCACTTATATCAGAACCATTATATATATATATATATATATATATATAATTACACTAGATTTTTAACACTTAATGGTTTATTAATTTATAAAAACGCATCTTAATATATAGGTTTAGGGCAAATGAATACAAGTTTAAATAATTCTTTACTGCTTATTCTTTGAAATATCATTTTTTTCAAGGCAAAATTTTGGAACAATTTACAGCTTTAAAGCTGAATCATCTAGTAAAAATAATAAAAAATGAAACATAAAAAGCAGAATTTCAAATTCACATTTTAATTTTCAATACAATATATAAACATAAAAGTTTACAATATTTGATAACAATGTCACCAAGTAGACACTCTTGATAAGGAATTCATTTGATTCACATTTCGATTGGAAATATAATATAAACATAACACACCAAATCAAAAAGACTTAACACAAAATAAATAGTTTTAAATATTTTCAGCATTTCAAACTGTTATATTTAATAAAATAATATTGAGTATTGCAGTAGATACTATTTTGCATGTTACTTTAGTCATTAAAAACATGATATCTAATAGAATATTTATGTACCATAAAATAAAATATTTTAACATTAAATATAATAAAAATTACATATGAAGGAGAAATTGTTAATTCAAGCACAAATATATCACTGATTTTTATGTTTGTTAATATTAATGTAACTTTCTCCAGCTCACTTGCATATGGAATGGACAAGTCTGCAACTGCTCAAAGTTCAGCAGGCAGGAAAAATTTGTTAAATCTTAAAGTTTCAATGATATTCTTTTATAATTTTATGCATATTCATTATAAAAGATTTTTTGGGGAAAAACTAACACACTTTACAAATGCACAAACCATTACAGTCTCTGGGATTACCAAATCCCATAAACTATGTTGCTTAGCAATATCACAATCTTATGACAAGAAAAATTTATTTACACTCAGCAACTTCAACACAGTTGCATATCATGAGGCACCACTTTGGAAAGGCAGTTTTTATAAACCTTCACATCTGTTAAAAGCATAATATAGATGAGTACTTTAATAGTTTAAAGTACTAATCTAGCTATGAGGAAGCTCTCATGATTATATATGAATATATATTTATATATTTATTTGGAGGACTAGGGGAGGCACACAAAATCCATCTGTATAGTTTCTCAGACAACAGTCCCTGAGAATTCAGGAAGTATATATTAATATACTTAACGCCTATATAATAAGAGCTGCAGAGTTGTGATACAAGGTGAAAAGTAATAAACTTAGTGCAACACATTTTAATCAGTTCAGATGAAAACCTTTCTCCCTAGTTGCAGCTAAGAGCCTATCTTTCATTATTTCTTCAGTAGAATAATCAGGTAGTTTTAAATAATGAGCACATGTATTCACAGATGGGTAACTTCCATCAGTTGCATCAACTTTACGAACAACAGTTAACCTAGGATGAAGATTAGCCAAACCACCGGGGGGTAAAGATGAACAGCCTGTTGCAAACTGTAGGAAAGATTTTCGCTCCCTTCCATCCATCTTCACTAACACATTGACGAAATTTTGAAACCCACGACTGAAAAGGAAAATATTATTGTCAATCAATGAATTAGAGTCAAAAACTGTTTAAAATTTTAAATTATACTAAAACTACACAGTAACAAGACCAAATTTCACTCCCTTCAATTTGGAAAGTCAGTAGCTTTGAACTTCCAAACTGAACAAGAAAACGTGTTGACATTTGGAAAATGGTTATGCAATACAAGATGATTTGTAGAGCCTAATGTTAAAATTTGTTAATATTTAATAGTTGTTAAGAATACTATTACAAAAATGAAACAAAATACAGTTTAAAAAGGCATCTTGAAGTTAAAGAGCAAGCTACTGATAATTAACATATTGTGTATACACAAACCAAGAAAATAACAAGAACAAGGGTAGTACCTATTGAAAAGGTTCAAACAATGTTACATCATGAAACATATCAGCAGGTTGATAGCTATCTTCATTAGAACATTTGTATGACTTATGACAGTAATTGATGCATTTACTTATTTGTTACCTTTTTCCATACTTCTGTACTTAGATTGTTATTTGTAAAATTAGCTTCATAAAAAAATTATTTCTAATGTCTTACTTCTTTTTCATAGGAAGACTTAACTTATGAAATTTAAAAGATAATGGCATTTCAAATAACCCACCATGTATCACATGCAACTTTCCTTTACCCCAATACCTTTCTTATGACAGTGACTTTAATAATTCCAAAGTTATGAAAGTGATGCAAGATTTCCGGGAGATTTTGCATATCTTTAACATATCTAAAGAAAAATTATCTCTGTATTTTATAAATTGAAAAGTTGACCTAACACCTAAACTCATTTAATAAGCGAAAATTTGAAGCTCTTAAATGAATTAAAATCATGAATTATTTTACCTCTCTAAGCTCTCACTCACTTATATCCATTAGATACAAAATTATTTGTATATATGAAATTTACATCAACAATGATAAAGGCAAAACAATTAGATTCAGCAGTAAAAATATCACAATTATGAGACAGCTTCAATTAAATATGGGTGATAGCTTATTTTTATAACAAAACATAAAAATATAACAATTGAATAAATTTCATTTTTAGTTTCACAAATTATTATATTAATTTTAAAATTTATCGAATTGAATATCAACGATATACCTTTCCCTTGAAAATCCTAGTTTTGGTTCTGTATAAGCAAGAATATCTTCTCTTGTCCACGATGGATTCTGATCACCACAAAGCATTAATCTTACTTCTTCAGGACTGAAAGCACCCAATTTTTCCATTGGGAAAACTATATTGAATCCAGCTACAAGGGCAAAAATGATAAATTTTGTAAGATTAATAACTGCTAAAACTATTTTATAAGTAAGATATAAGTCATAAAATTTTTCCATCAATTCTATGCAAATTATTTCTATCTATAATGACAAACTAAAAGTATTTTTTGTTTAAATTTCTATCACCTAAAAAGTTATGACACTTAAGATTTTACACCAAGCTGAATTAAAATTGTAACCAGATTTATCAACTGATACAAATTACATATTTTTAAACAGTGAGTCCTATTGAGTTCTCAAAACAAACTGCATCAACAGTTTTCAAAACTTGGTGTCAGAATACTGTTTTTATCTTTGAGGTTCAAGCAATTTCTTTTTCCTATCATCCATGATGAATTGTAAGAAAGAACAAGGATTCTACTGTACTTCAAATGACAAACATAGTTCCATCCTTCTGTATGGCGGCAGATACTCTACGGATGATAATGCAACAATGTATCATACGAGAAGTGTTTGAAACTGGTTTGTTTAACATCTAACACTTTTAATGACTGCTGAAGAGACGAATTTTTAATACCATGGAAAATATGTGGTATAAGATGATTAAAAATAAATGGAATATGGGATATGGTAAAAAGAACAATATTTATGTCCATCTAATTTACAAGATCTAAGAAGCTGCATGGCCCCATTTTCTGATCACATAAGCATTCCAGAAATATGAAGACTCAAGGACAAACTAATAAGAGCTACTTGTCATCCATGCATATGTTGATCTAAAGTTTCCAATTCAATGGCAAGTGTGTGCATGAGTGAATATTTATAGCTGATGTCAGTACAATGATATGGGTAATGATTAATCTCACAACTATATACTGGCCCATTTTAATAAATAAAATTAATAAAGTGCAAAATCGTTTTATATGGGACAACTTAGTAAATAAAAAATAAATGAAACACAATGTTTAAATGAAATTTTACTTTGATTTTACTGTTTAACCCCACTATATTTAAAAATTTCTTCCAGGTTTGCCTAATTATTATGAGAACACCAAATTGATGTTCATTTAAGAGTTTTCACAGAAAATCCTCATACAAGGTTTTGAACAGCATATACATGTAGACCCCTAATATTTATATAAAATTTAATATAACTTCATATTCAGGTTTATAAATATTGGATATAACATTGAAAGAATCACATAATTCACAATTAGAATGCTCAAAATAAAAAGTATATTCAAAAACATAATACACTGTAAATTTTTGCTCCTAATACAATCTTTCTCAATTTCAAAAAATACAATAATTAACTTGAAAAATATTTAGTATCTTATTTAGCCTGCCAAATGAAAAATCTGGAATTGCAAGATTGATGATGCCAGCTCAAAAAAACATGAATACAAGTTGAATAACATTTGACAAAATTTAAAATAGCTAAGGTTACATGTAATAATAAAAAATAAATGGAAAACTGACAAGTTGATCAATAAAAATATTCAGAAAGTTTTATTTCAATGCCTAATAATTTGAAAATACAATATTTTCAACATATTATCAAAAACAATTATTAAAAATTTATTAAAGTACTTACCTTTAAATGCCTCCATTTGTTTACGAATACCTTTATGAAGGCAGAAATCAGTCATTAATTCAATGTACTCTTCAACATTTTCCAATGACACTAGCTGAAGTAATAGAAAACTAAGAGTCAAAATGTATATAGATATACTGTCTGCAAATATTTTAATTATTTAAAAAACACAATACAGAGGTTAGGATATGAATTTTATTAGCTGCTTCAGTACTGTTGTAAAAATCTGAATTTGCATAATTGCGAATTTCTAAGAAAAAGTTCAGGTGAATCCTGCACTTGAAATAAAAAATTGCAAAATGCAATAGACTAACAATAGTTGTTTCCATTAACAGTTCTTGTAAATAAAAACTAAATAGGCTTTTTATTTATATTAAGTTTAGATCTTCACAATTTAAAAAATTCTTTTTTTTTCAAAAAAAAAAAAAAAAAAAAAAAAAAAAATTAAGAAGTTTAGGAAATTCCTTGTCTATATATTCAGCAAGGCAGGCTAATTTATTATGTGTCACCCAGAATAAAATTATATAAATATATTTAAAGGAAAAATCAATTTTGATTGACACAGGACATTTTAACTTAGCTTCATATTTTATTCGGCAACTGATTTTTGCCCCTTACCTTTAGGTGGGAAAGCCAGACTTCTTTAATGCTACTTTTCAAACGAATTTATCAATTTTATACATTCACTATTTTGGTAACTGTAAAAAAACTTTTGTTTCTTTTAACTTTATAACTTCTTTAATAAATAGAGCATTTTGTTTTATTAATTTAAACTATTATTTCATTTATATTTATGCTCAGATACTTTGAGTATTTATTGTATAAATTGAATACAGAGCATACAGTTAAAATTCTATGTGAATTTTCGAAATAATAATAAAAAATGATAGTTTGGAAACAAGAACAAATAACAGATTTTTTAAAACTATACAAATTTACTCTATTGTTAATGTAAATATTGATAGTTACTGTAATATAAAGTTTCTAAAATCTAATTCAATAAATATAGGAAGCAAAACCTTGAAAACGTTAAGATAGATAACATGTAAAAATGTTTAATACTCTTATAGAAAGTATTTTCTATGAATATTTGTTTAAATTTTTTACAGGTTACATAGCCAGTGCTTGAACAATTTGTTTTATTCTACTTTTTTTAATTCATTAGCAAAATAAAATTATTTTCGTAATGACTAATTTTTGGTAGATAGGACTATTTCACACTACTTATTACAAAAAAGTTTTGAAAAATCTAAAGAACTAGCATGTATGCAGGAACATATATTGTCAATTATCATTCTTTATATGTATTCTATTTTATACATTTATGACTGATAGCGAAAATATTAGGGAAATAGGTAACAAAAAGTAATAGTAAACCACATTTTTCTAACTTTTGGGATAAAATTTTTGTAAGTATATAAGTTTTGTACTTCAGTTTTGCAAAAGCAGTGAAAAATAAAATGCTTTCAATATACATTTTGAAACATTTTAAAGGAAAATTTTACTATGAACACAAAAATATTCTTCACGTCATACTTAATTTTACACAACATGTGAGGAAATAAAAATTTGAAATATTTCACTTGTTTAAAATTTTTAATCTACAGAGAGGCGAGAAATCAACAGAAAGGCAAGAATTTCTCATTTTTTTGTTACATTTTAAAGCTGGGAGGATAATTTAATTTAAGCTGCACACTTTAAGACTTTAAAATATGATAAATACAAGAATCGTTTCTTTTACCATATGACTATTATTAATTATAATAGGAATCATGGATCTTAAACTGATTAAAGCCAATACTTAAATCTGCTTTAACTTCTTCTCTTTCTGTAAAAGTGCATATTTATTAAATTTTGGTTCTGAAGCATTTTCAGGTTTCTTTCTACTTTGATATATGGATATATCACACTATTTATGAAAAGTACCTAAAAACACAACAGTATGGAAACAAAATTTTATTCATAAAAGATAATTTTTTGTGGATATTATAAGAATTTTCACATATTAAGCTATTCTAAGCAAGTTGTTGACTAAATTTACTTCCAAGTAAACAATAATTTTACTAATGAATGATTCTAGCAAAAAAGAAGCTGTGAATAAATAACATGAATTTAGATAAAAATGAAATCACAGAATAACTTAAAAAAATAATTAAATAAAAATAACAATGTGAAAAAATTATACAACTTACCACATTCTCTCCACCAGGTTTCAAATCAACAGCAGTGAAATTGTAAACTTCCGAAGGTGGAAAATACTGGAATGTTAAACTAAATAAAAATATATAAATTTTGTAGTATATAAAAATACATTTTTCACAAGTATTTCACCTATTATTACTATAATACAGATAATTATAAGAAAAAATTCAATTTAAATAAAAACAAATACTCCAAAATATGTAAACAATTACAAAACTCATGAAATATCAAGTTCAGGTTCAGATGTTTGACATCTATTTGCATGAAGTAATTGATGCAGAATAAACAGTTATTCATATTTTAACATTTAAAAAATAACAAAGTCAGTGTAATTTAGACTGATATCCCGTCAAATTGCTTTTTACGCTTCTTGAGTGGTTACACAACAGACCCCATTTCTAAACACTGTCAAAAAATATACCCAGACTGCCATTGGTGCACAACTTACATAGTTTCCTCTATCATATTTTGGTTTGTTTAAATTTTAGCAAGGATGAGGTTCTGCATGACCCTCTTTTTTATTTTAGACCTTTTGGATATTTTTGGATTCATGGTCATTGTCATCTCTGCTAGACAGTGCTGAGATTAGCAACAAATTCACTTATATTATCAATTTAAATTAAACCTATGATCCATATACTGCAGAAGAATTGAAAAGTACCTCAGAATAATATGGACAAAAAGCAAAATGTTATGTTTATTTAATGAATGTTCCACCGTTTTACAATCTAGTCACAATATGTTGAGAATTTTTAATTCTCTTTCTTATGTTATGCAATGCTAATGATGGAGTGAGTCTTCCAGAATGCTTAACACTGCATTATTCAGAGCAGTACAGCACATTCCTGAGTAAATAAATTTATTAAGTTTACACAGGTAACTTTCAAAAAGCATGGTAGACACGCTATTAAAAATATTGTATTGTGGAAAGCAAGTTATATAAGATATATGTCACTTTATTCATTGATTTTATATCTTTCCATTAGTAAATCTCTAGCATCCATATTTAAATTTTTTCTGACTTAGCAAGTTCTAATATGTCAAAGATATTTTTCACAATTAAAGCATGTTCTCTATTAAAATTTCGTTTACCAAAGACAAAATGCTGATCTTTGTTGATAAGGAAACTTAAGTTGAGGAAGAATCTAACTTAGTTTAAAATTCTTGTAAAGTTCTCACCTAATAAATTAAGATTTACTAATGAAAGTAACCAAGTGTTTAGTGGTAGGAGCACTATTTTGACATTAGGACAAAATGAACCTAGTCTGTGATGTGGATTGGTTTCCTTATTACTCAAAGATCACTTTTGATGCATGAGCTAATTAGACTCTGATCCATTGCATAAAGTGCATTCGAAACAAGCTGTTCAAACAGAAGGTCAGAGAGCAAACTGTTCAGTCATTAGCTGGAATAACATGGAACATTATATAATAGTGATAGTACATTGGAATAATGAAATATTGAACTCAATTTCCAATTTTGCTGGCAAATTTGAAAATGAAAATAAATTTTTGTGTTAGAGCAGATTTTTTCCCAAACAGATACAACAGTTTTGTTGATTTACAATGTTTCACTGTAAGGGTCAACTTGTTGGCACATTTGAATGCATACCTGAAGAAACTTAGTACACTGCTTCTTTGGTTTTTCCACAAGAAATCCTTTGGACATGGTGTCTGTGATTGATGCTTCTACTATACTATGCTGTAATGTGTGCTGTCAATGAGGGTAAACAATTTTAACAGGAAATTTTTGACATATATTAATTGTTACAATCTACTGATCAATTAGTGCACGGAAAAATATTATTGCAATTTAAAAATTTTGAAACTCATTTGCTGTAACCATAAGGAACAGCTCAGCATTGCTTAAACTAAACACTATCTCCAGGGTAAACTTTTAAGCAATGTCTGAAATTTTGCTTTGATCAAACAAATAGGCCATTTAGGATTTCATATATAAAGGAATTAAAGGTTGGAGTAAAAGAAATGACTTCACTCTATGGTCAAGCTTCTGAACAAATAGAAAATACTTTATATTTACTTGATACATAAGAATTTGTAATGGAAACCCCATATTTCACAAGCCGTTAAGAGAATTTCAAGACCAGTTCCTATTTCAATTGCATAATTCAAATTATGTAATAACAGACTGAAAAATTTAAACATCACTAAAAAAAAAGTAACAACAAAGCCCAATAAACATATTAGGAAAAAATGCCATCCTGAGCTAGATTTCAAGAAGTTTGAAATATTTGAGGCTTTTTTGTGAGATTTTTAATACGACTATAGCTGATATAAGGAAAGATTCTCTCTCTTGTTTCGACAACACAATCGTGTACAGTAGTGTACAAGATTTTTGATATTAAACATTATCTAAACATTTACATTTTTTATTGCTTTCATTATACATAATTTAAAAATGACATTCATAAAATATACACTAAATTACAATTTACAGTTGTAAATTAGCGATTTTGGAAAATAAGGAATTTGAAATAGATATTTTAAGATTAAGGCTTCTTGGAAATTAACATTGAAATCAAATTTATAATTGAAACAAATATAACAATTTAAAAATTATTAAAAATTTGATTTGTTTGCTTAAGTCACTTGTTACACACGAGGAATAAATATACTAGAATCTATTGTTTAAAATGCATTCTGAACCACAACAAGTATCCACCTTTAAGTTAGCAATCAAAACAGTTTATTGCTTAACTGAAATCAGAAAGCTAAACATTTAAGTGGTACGTCAGATAACTGCTGTAAGGAAAAGGGATGCATCTTTTTACAGTAAAAATATTTCATATGCTAAATTACTTTGTAGAAAGTTGACTCTGTGGCAAACATGAATTATGAACATTATTTCTCTTCTTTACTCACATTCAGCATTTAATGAAAATTTAAAAAATATTTTTTTTTATATCATTAAGGGGAAATATCCAAGAAAGAATGGTAAAAACTTACTATTTAAAAATATTACTCCTAAGTTCTTGTTAGTGTTTATAAATTTTATTGAATTTGAAAATGCTTATAATTCTTTGAAATTTACAATATGAATAGGATATATGGTTAAAAAAAAAAATCATATGACCAATCGTCTAATGCTATATTAGGAAATAAAGATCAATCGACTAAATGTCATTATAATTAATAACATTATAATAAACTGAATCAAATATTTTACTAGAAATAGCAAATGTTTTAGCTGATATAACACAAAATAAATATATTTATACACATCAGAACAATCTCTTTGGGATAACTTTCTCTCTGTCTCACACATACACACAGGGTGAAAACCTAACCTACCAACTGTAGAACAGAATATTTTATTGATAGAAGACTGAGTCTTACAATAAATCATAATGCAACTAAATAAGATAGCCTTACGTTAAATCTTCCAATTTTACAGCCATTCCAGGAGTTTGACAATTGGGCATTGGTATGCTCAAATTCTTTAATTGATTGATACGGTCTTCTTTGGATAAATTTCTATCAGCTAAGATTAGATGTTTCTTAGTGGCTAATTCTTGTAATTGCTTCAAAAACTTTGCCTGAAGCTCATTGACCTATCAAAATACAAAGCACATCATATAATAACCTTTTCACAAGATTTTAGATCAATGTTTTGAAAATTTATCACACTAATAATGAAATAATATAAATAGTAAATAATAAATAGGTTAGTATCAATACAAAAGCTAGTTTTTTCAAAGAACCTTCAGAGAGATGTGAAAATAATTAGAATGGAAGAGCATATTAATATCAAGTAATGGTACCAATAAGGAAAATTTGAAAACATAAGTGCAACATTTTAAGAATTTCTACACAATATAGTAATATATAAAGTTATAAATACATTTATTTTATAAGATTAATGAAAGTTTTAAACAGTAAATATTAACTTGACAAAATTTCCACATTGCCAACTGAAAAGGAAAAGTTTTGATAATGGAAAGAGAATATTGTCTTTTAGAACATTAAAAATTATTATTTATTAGCACAGTCAAATAAAATATTTAAAACTGTATCTACTAAAAAGGAAACTTTACACATAACCATCTCAACTCTAATGCAAATTGAAGATAAGTTACATGCTGAACAATCCTTAATGGAATATTAATAAAGAAAATTCTTCTCCTTATCTGTGGATAACAATTGAAGATACTTATTTAATGAAAATCTAGAACATATAGAAGCATGTGAAGTTTCCATTTTTAAACACTAAAGACTACTTTGAATAGATTTATGAATGGGATTGAAAAAGGTTACAACCATTGGATATAATTTTGAATCACTATCATCACTATCTATTATCATGGAGATGTAAAGGGTAAATTTTGTAGGAGTTTAACGCTTTCCTTTTTGTCCGATGCTAATTCCTTTATAATGGCAGAAGTTTTGGTTCGAGCACACCCATAATGCTTTGGAGTTCCATTTTAAGGAAACATTTTCCTGAAAAGGAGACAAGCATGATCAGAAACGCTGAGTGGTATGGTGTGCTCAATCAAGAATGAAGTGAAATATAATTCTGACCGAGTGACTTCTTGAGCATCATTTTTAAAGTTAACATCCATTTTAGAAGTGTTTGCAGTACTTTTTGCTTCCTGTACATGTTTTATGTCTTTGACATGAGGAGAAATATCAAAACGACCGCCATGAGATATATTAAAATCATAGTTGCAAACTACGCAATGAGCAAACCTCTTTAGATGATGCTTTAATGAATGGAAATTCGACACTATAACTATTTTTAAGATTGAAAATAGTATTTATTAGGTTTACTAACAGCCATTTTTATAAATTATCGACAGCCACAACACAGCCCGAGTTAACTCCGCCCATCTGCAACAGCCCACCAATCACAGTAGTGAAAATGAATGGCGCTGAGTTTTGATCCGTGCGACTAAAGAGCAAGATTATACCTCTACAATTTCTTTTCCCCATCTATAGCTTTTTGAGCTGGAGCCTTCCTTTCCCCCACCCCTATATATATTACACACACACGGTTTGACATGTTCATTTTCGGACCGTTCGGAGCCTCTGTGACCACAGTCTGGGAAGTCAGTTTTTTCTTCCCACAAATAGGTTGAATGGGGTACTAATTTCAGTTTCTCATCATGGCTAGCAAAAAAAGATCGCCATTATGTTCTAAGATATAATTTTTTTTTAAACTTTGCCCAGTAGAGCCGAAACACATAAAATAATTCATGCTATCAGTAAAAACATAAAAATTGGCGATTTTGCATAAAATTTAGTCTGCAAAAATAATGTCTAAAGCAAAAATAATGTCTAAAAGTTGATAAGTCTGCACTTATTGTTCATTGCTGTCTTGCTCTGAATGTCGAATTTTGCAACTTTCTGGCAACTCCTTCTAAATGATGCATTTTCAATGTTGTGCAGTATGTGTAAGTATGTATGCATGTGTGTATTCAAGATTAAATATATTTATCCATTATCCTATGAATAATTTCCTATGTATTACCTGCCATTTATTTTGTTATAAAAGAATTTATTGCCAAAGGTTTGAAATTTTGAAGAGTTTTTCCAAAATGTGAAGGGAAAAACACTCTAGTTAACTCATATTTACATTGAAACAAATTGATTACATAATTTAATTCATAGTTAAATTTTTTGTCATAAATAAAAATACTGAAATGTGCGTTTAAATATAATAAAATACACAACATAAGAGTAGCCACTAAGCTGCAATATTTGATTTCTGTGTAAAGAATGTCATCTATGTATTTAACAAGTACTTGGAATAATAAGCAGTTAATTATTAAAAAGAAATCTAGGCATAAGATTAAGAAATGAAAAATATATAAAAAAACAGTTTAAAAAATTATAAAATACTCTAAACATAATATATAACTTATACACAAAAATATGCAAATAATGAAGATAAACCTACTTCTAGAAAATCTTCGTAACCAAGGATGCCATAAAACCATGAATATGAATGTTCTGGCAATGCTTTTTTTGATTTTTTATTCCTTTTCATTTGTTCTTCAGATAACACAACATAAAGATCATCTTCAGTAAATGATGAGACCATTTCTGCCACAGAAGGACTAGATAGAGATTCCCTAGTACATAAGAAAATGTTACTAAATACTACGAAAAATGGTTAATACAAAAAAATTTAAAAAAATATGTTTACCTATCTCTTATTTTACTTAATACTTCACCATGGCACATAATTTTTAAGAATGGTGAAGAAAGGGGCAAATCCACTAAGCGATTATCTTGCAATGCTTTAGCCAGGAACGTACCAATAAAATGAAAATAGGATTCAACACTTTCAATAATTTCATTATCTTGTGGTAAGGGTGCAGGAAAGAGACCATAAGAATTACTGACATAATATCCTGGTGGCTTCACAAAGCTGTTTTCAATCTTCTTAAAAAAAATAATAATAATAATAATGTTACTTAAGTTTTGTAGAACTAATTAAATTAATACTAAAGACATTAGTTATAACAAATATCTATATTATGCCCATAATTTTTAATGCAAGATATATTCTTAATTAAAAATTTATAACATAAATATTAAAATTTTTTATAACATTAAAATAAATATTAATAATTTGATTTATGTATGTAATAATAATTTTAACTACATACAATTTTACAGAGTACAAGTACGATATATTCCCCCAAGAGATTTCTCGACAAATATGCCACCCTTCAATTTGATTATAGTGTTTCGACTTTTCCCTTTGGTGTTGCCACTTTAAATTTTTGTAGCAAAGTTTAGTTTTCTCTCATGTTTTACATAATTTTTGTGTCATATATACAGTTAAAGTGGCAACAGCATTAGAATTGCTTGGTGACGAAAAAAGTCGCAATGGAGGGATATACCCTACTAGATATAATTCTACTTCATTAATAAGTATTTAACTAAAATAACATACAGATAAAAATGGCGTATCCTTAATATCATCATTACAGAGCCATAATCTAAGATTTCGTCGTTGAAGTTCAGCAGCCACTAAAGTGAAAAATTCAAGAGTTGGTCCTAATCCTGTTCCTTCTTCATCTTTAAATTCAACCTATCAAAAAGTTCATAAAAACAAAAGTTTTAGAATATTTATATTTAAATAATTATCTTCGAACATTAAACAAAAATGAATAAAAATCATATTTTAACTCATGAATAAGGACTTTATTGAAAGTACAATATTAAATTTACATATACTACATTGATTAGTGCTTGTATTTGGAGTGTATGAGCTCAAGGCCATTGAGCAAAGATATGCAGCATTTAAAAAAATTTACCCAAAATTCTGAATATAAAAACAATACTCATTTCTAATATTTTTAAATAAATAATAATGAACCAATTATATATATGCCATAAAAAATACTTTGATATACATAGCAAAATATGAATTTGCACACATAATGAAACATTATATAGTATCATAATAATTTACCAAACATTATGAAAAATTATATAGTAAAAACTTATTTTGTTTTCAAAGTTTTTTTGTTCAAATATTCCATAATAATGGACAGATTATTTAGACACAATGATACACATCTGAATGCAATGAAATTACTATTTTTAAGATCAAAATTCAAGAGATCTTAGAAATATACAGTAATTAAGGAAACTTGGATATGTCAAAACAAAAGAAATAAAAATATACTGATTCTTTAAAAAACAATTATCATAATTTAGTACAACAGCAGAATAGAGCTCAGGGAATAATTAAAATTTCAAAAAAAAGTTTTTAAAAAAATGATGGTAAAGATAACATAAAAAAGAGAAAATTTTATTACGAAAGAGATCATATTGTATCAGGAAAGTAATTTAGAAATAAAAAAGTAATATGGAAATAAATTTTTAACATTTTCTGTCAAGAAGAATATTCAAACACACTATCAATATTGTTTTTATTAAGAAATATTATCTATTGATAATATTTGTTACAAATAGAAGAGAAAAATAATTCTTGCTCATTAAATTAAACATTTTATTTGGCGAATGGATTAACAATTAACTACAACTGACAAATTCAAAATTATAGCACATATTGACGCCAACATAAAATGGTCAATGCATCATAACTGCAAGAAAACATTTCTCATTTTATTAAAAGTGCAAAATACTCATTCAAATTTATTTATTGCATAATTTTATTACTTGCTGTCATGTACGGTTACACTTTTATTCCTAGAGATTCATGTATTTAGAACTGATATATATATCAAATGTTATTAAAAAAATATTTGTCGTACTTCGATTTAGCAGCGGGCAACTTCACAAATTCCCATTATTGTTTCAATTTGACGGATTTTTTATTTTATGCACTGTGACATATATTAATAAAATATAAGTAATACTTCATTCTTATCAAATGCAGAGATATTTTGGTCCAACTCAGTAAGAACAAAATTATATATTAAAGTAATAAAAAATTATATATTAAGTAAGTATTATGAAGAATAAAACATATTTACTGACATAGATACTTTTATTGATGAACAAAAAAAAAATTATCTATAAGCAAATCCTAAACCAATAAAAATTTTAAACAAAATTTGTACATTAAATAGCTATAAATTAAAATGCCAGAGGAAGAAATAAAATACACTATATTAAGGTAACAATCAAATCCACAAAACACTTCTAATTTCATTTTAAAACTAACTAAAAATACTACTCACTTCTAAAATACTTTTTTTATCAGCATGAACTTTCAGCACTTGTATTGCCCAGTCTAACAACTGATCTCCCCGGGGCACTTTGACTCTTTCATGTTTTAATCTGCCAATTCGATATTCATGAGAATCGTCACGTCTAGGGGAAGGTCCACGATTTCTTTCTAAAGCTAAATCACGTTGATTTTGAAGCCATACAATTGATCTATAACGAAATTCAAAATGGCAAATTTTTAAAGGTACGCTTTCAATTGATAAATCATTATTTTTAGCCTAATAAAAGCATAATGAACGAAATTCTGCTGCCAATCAATCAATATGATTAGTATTCTTAAGACATACAAAAAGAAACTCTATCTAGTAATAGAAATTTATTTCACAATAGTTAACTTCTTTTTGACAGAAAATTGTGGAAAATTCAAAAATAAATAAATAAAAATAAAAAATCGAAAGCTAACACTTACAGTCTCAACATAGTAAGGATATTAGTCCTTAATAAATTTGTATTTGGGTGACTGATTTATGAACACTTAATTTTTATTAGTTTAATATTCTTTTCAGAAAGTAGTTATTTAATTTAAATTCTTCAAATTAGAGACAAAAGCATGATAGCTTATTTATGGGTAGTTTTAAACTTCAAACTTTGAATAGAATATTTTTAGATTTGTAAAATGAAATGTAGAGTTATGAAGTAATTAATCTAGGTTAAAAATCACGTAAGAATATTTAAGTTAATTGGTTTAGAACAAAAACTGTACTCAGAACTCTTTCTTAACATGGGTACAAAATTTAATGAATATTAAAGCAATAATGGTTTAACAATTAAAAAACTAATCATATAACTAATCTTAGACTCCTAAAATTTTCAAAACAATCCATTAGTATTTTAGTGAAATTCTCTTCCACTTAATCAAGTAAATAATGTACTTAATCAGTAAAAGAAAATTTGAATTAAAAGAAACAAGCAAAAAAGTAGTCATGTTGAAATATAAATATCTTTAACAATGTGAAGTAATCAATTTTATAACTGTGATAATGAAAATTTATGTAAAAAACTCTGCACATACAGTACCATAAAAAACCTTTTTATAATACATATAATCATTTACAAACTGCTTCCAGTCAAATAAATAATGAAATTCCACAAATTATTTATCTTCAAATACACTTTTTTATATTTTTGCACCATACAAAACACTTTACTTCCACAATATTTGATAGTGTATTCCAAACTTATGAATACTTAATAATTTCCAGATAAAGATATGAATTTGAAATAATAATGAACAATTTTCCTTTTAATTCATTTTTTAAATAAGAGCAAATGTAGTATCAATACTTAGCTGTCATAGAAATATTATTTCCCTTGAAATACATTGCAACTGACTTATTTAATGTGCTCCAACAGTCTTAAGTGAAAACGATTTATTTTTGGTTAAGTTGGGATTCAAGTTAATTTCCTTCTGATAATATAAGAATAGCACTATACCAACCAGGCCACTGTAGTCTGTATCGAGAATGTTATTGCAGAAGCATATTTCCCTGTACCTAGCCCAGATTTGACTCGTACGAGTTAAAGAAAGGAGCTGGGTGGCAATCTTGGGAATTTAGAAACCAACATCAGGCAAGAAGACTCTAATACTTTAACTGCCAAGCCAGAATTATTATTTCATATAGTAACCATGACCTAATTCATGTGCCTCAGAAGCGTTTACTGAACAAAACTGATATTCAGCTAAGCCAGGATTGAAATTTATTAGCTTCTGATGATATCGCCGTTCTAAATCAACCAGGCAACCTTTGCCCCGTTTTAGGAATGGTACAGCAAAGCAACCAGAATTAATCATAAAAAATTTATATTTTTGTTAAAATTACAATAGGAAAACATTAATACCTTGAAGCACCAAAAGCTGTGCATGTAAAATATAAGCTTCTAGTTTCAAATGGAAATATCATTGGGCAAGAATAAGTAAGATATTCACACCAACTTGGCTGAGCACCAGACGACAAAACTAAAGGATCCTGAAAAATCATCAACACATGGAAGGCATATAAACTTAACGGAAATTCATACATAAATTTATACAATGAAAATAAATATTTTTATAAATAATGAGAAAAAATTAATATTAGCAGTATGAAATAAGAATACCAATTTCAAGTATTCAACCACATGGAAAGAGAATAACACCAGGCAAAAAAAATTAAAATCATTTAGACTATTAAAAGAAAAATTACTACATACTCTACTATTTTCTAATAAAGTTTAATAAACATTAAATAAAGCATTCAAAATGGAGAAGAATACCTAAAATTTTATCTGCAAATCAACATTTATGTCATCATAAATAGGAAAAGTGATATAAGCATAGAAATGCGAAAATAAGCATTTTTGTTGGCAACTTAATGACCTGCTAAGATTTTGTTTTAGATAAATTAATTAAAAACATGGCAGCTTTATTCACCAAAATTAAGTTGATTTATTAACAGAATTAAATATTGGGTTTGCTAGTCATTGTGGTTCCTTTTAAAAATGAGAGCTGAGTTGTCTTATCTATAGTTTGTTCAGTAGTTAATGAATTACTGAACAAAAGGATTCTGAGGTATTCATACCTCCAATTTGAGACAAGAGTGAAGCACGTGAATTACTGAACAAAAATTTGAAGCATAGGCAATGGAAATTAAAAATATATAAGATTATTGGATTGGACACTAGATCTGATTCAAGGCTGAGGAATGTTTCCAACAACGCTTGACATAAACCAAAACAAGAGTGCATACATAACAAAAAGCAAATGACCGATATCTTATGAAATGTTCTTTTATAGACATAAAGCAACAAGATAGCTTTTTTCATATTTCAAGGTTCATATTTAATTTGGAAATGATTGCAGACTACTATTTATAGCACTAAAATAGTTTTAAAATTCAAATGCAGTTGCTACACATTACTTTCTCAATGCCTTTCTGGTTTGAAAAATACATAAAATATAATGATATGCATTTTTCCTCATAAGTTTTTCTATAGTTAATTTCAGTTATTTTCTGATTTAAATATCTAACATTTTATATTTCTTGTATTTACAGCCATATTCATGTAGTGAAAGGGAATGAAAATAATTTACTTAAGATCAAACATTTATTTGAAATTAATGTTTGATCTTAAGTATCTCTTATTAGATGAAAATTTTTCAGATAACTATCAACTGAAAAAATATTTTAAAGAAAATTATATCATAAATTAAAAGCTATATTGATCACAAGATTCCCTCTTGAAATATTTGATCAAATCTAGATATCAATAATCAAAGAGAACAAAAATATTTAATAAAAATTTCTAAGTATAAATAAAATGCTTAAAAGACAGAAAAAAATGAACAGGCATAAATACAAATTTACAAAATTATAAAAAAAATACAGGAAATTTTGTATAAGCAATTTTATTATCAAGATATTTGATCTAAAATTATAAGTGAGGTCATCAAGAATATTTTGTACGTAGGTAAAATTTTTATCTCTTCTCTTTGTACATAGAAACCTTTTTAAACATTGACATGGAAAAAAGAAAGATTTGTTAAGAAATTAGATAAAAAAATTAAAAATTTTTACAACAAAGATAGTTAGTAAAATCTTAGTTATAAATATTCAAGAAGCAATCTTTAATATAGACAAACTTACCTATTTTAGGAGCTATTTTTGGCTCACACAAAAAAGGTTTGCCATAAAAATAAAAATAAGAGGGAAAAACTGCAGAATGTTTAAAAACGTTTGTAACGATTACCAAGATAATTATATGACAAATACTCATGACAAAACTGTCATGCATAAAATGTGTCTAAAAAAGTTCTAAAAATTAAATTTATCAATCACATTGTGACAAAAATTTTGGCCAAAAAAGGAATTTAAGCCTCTCGTGAATAAGTTGAGGTATGTAATATGTTTCAATATCCACTATCTGGGATAATGAGCATAATTCAGATTGATCAGAGTTCATAAAAAAATAATGACTACAAACATATATAGGATAAAATAATTAATGAAAAATCGTTTCAAATAATAAATCTAATAAATCAGATAAACTTGTTAGTTTAACATTACTATATTGTCTAAGAAATATTTATTTGCAATCAAGCACAAATATGGAAACATTGACAACTGTGTACCTTGGCTTGGTATGCTTGTTGCTCAAAGATAAATTTTTGAACAGAAGGGTTAATCAGACCAGAACTTACAGTTAGTGGATTCTGAACCACTAGAAACATCCATATCTAAGGTAGGTTTCAAACTCAAGAACTGTTGAGCTGAAGGGAGTGAGCCATTCTGGCAGCTTGTCAACAACTGCATACATTAAATTTATGCTAATTTATATCAAAATGCAGGCTGAAAGTACCTAAATTCCATGGAAAGAATTCAATTTCTTGTTTTCATGGTTAGAAATCAATGATATCCTTTATTTTCTTATACAACAAAACTGAAGAACATTAAAAAAGTTATGATATAGTTTATAAGGCAATTTCTCAAAATTAAATGAAACAGGAAGTTTAGTGTGATCAAGAATAAACATAAAAATATGAAAACTGTTAATAAGATCATAGATAAGAAAACATTAATAATATTAATATCGTTATATTTAACACTATTTCCATTTATATTATGAAAACATTCCAATCTGTTGCTAATTATGCCTATAAGCAAGTTATTTTCATATCTAATTTATTTCCCACCCTTTAATTTTGATATAAGAGAATTAAAATATTCAAAACATGTTAAGTAATCTTTAAAAAACGAGTTTTAGAATAATTAATTTTTATATAACTATAAAAGATATAACAAAATTTCCTCATAACTTAAAAAAGTGAGATATAGAAAAGTACAAACATAATAGAGATGTATAAAAAAAACTTATATATGTAACTAATAACAATAACTAACTCAAAAGATTTCTGAAAAAAAAAAGATATGTAAAAATTATTTAAGGATTATGGTAATTTCAGTTAATGTTTGTATGCACAAAACAAATTAACAGCTAAGTTTTAAAAACAGCTTGCAATAAAAATTTTAAAAAAGAGGGAATATTAATTTGATGTGAAAAATTTGTTATAAATATAGATGTGGTGCAAAGGATGTTTATATGCAAAAATGTTATTATCATTTTTATATTAAGCTAACATAAATGAAATATGAAATTTTTTATCAATTTAAAAATTCTGTAAATATTGAATATCATAAATTTTACTTAAGACAACTTCTTAAAAAACTTTAGAAAAATTCGTTATCAATTACCAAGATTTTTAAACATTTTATTTAAAAAACATTACCTGAAGTTGTTGTACAAGTTTAGTAGTAATCTTTTTGCTAATAAAGTCACTAGCAGGAACATGAAAACCAGGATCATCCCAATCTAAAGTAAAAACAAGATATTTTTACAATATAATGACATACATTTACTATTACAAAACATTTATTCCCTATCCTTAAATTATATGGAAATAACATCTTTAAGAACATGATAAATATTATGAAAAATGTAAATGATGTAAATATTTCTATGAATATCTAAAAATTTTGTCTAATTATTTGTCTTGGTGTTATTTTCATTTTATTGGTGAAATTATTGTCCAAACAATGGTGATTTTGTGAAACTAGTGATTTACAAAGCTGAAAAATAAGTTCATAAAATCTAAAAATGTTTGGAGACATTTGAACTGATAGTACCGATAGGAGCTAAGTTAAAATAGGGTCACTATAGGAATATTCCAGATGCCTAAAGGAAGGTAGGTTCTAATATCTTTATAAATTACTGTTTTAAGCAATGTAACACTTTGATTAACATATCATAGTAGATAGATTAGGAAAAATTAACATGAAAATAGATATCAACATAAAAAACTTTTTAGGAGCAAATCACACTACAAGTGAAATTAATATATTTACTATGAATACAATTAAAATAATTAAAACACATTACTACATGGAAGGAATAAAAATAAAGAGGTAAATTTACAATTTAAAATAATGTTTTAAATTCTTAGATTACATACAGTAAAATTGAAATCTGTTTAAATGATGATGTTAAACTGAGAAATTAGGAATTTAAATAATTTCAGAGTAAAATTTTCTCATGGGAATGAATTCTTTCTAATAAAAGATAGATTTCATAAATATGAACATTTTAAAAAATTAACAATACAATAAATTTAATAACAAGGCTATACACTGTTACGAATAATGATATAAAAACAAATATTCATTAATAATATTAAACATATCATTTATACAATAAACCTCAAATGTTAAAAATTACATGTAAAATAAATTTTAGACTAAGATTTTGATGTACCTTAATAAGATGTGGTTTTATGATCTTGTTTTTTGAAAAATTCTTTTGCTTATGCAAAAGTTAACAATAAGTTTTAAATAGCACCTTGTAAGAAAAATTGTCAAAACATATAAAAATTGAGTTAAAATGTAAGTTAATGTTGCACTGTTGCAGCATGATGAGAATACAAAACATCTGCCCTCAATATTTTAATTATTCTCATTAAGAAAAAATTTTGCGCATAAATTTTTAGGGGTTAAATAATTCATCAAGCTAGAAACAAATAGAGTTGATAACTTATTCGTTTTGTTTACCTTTGAATACAAAAAAAATTGATCTCAAAATTTTATTTAAAGTAAACAAAGAAATTGATGTATTTAATGGTGAAATTACAAAACCTATACAGAAATTTTTTTAATGTTAAAAAAAAAAAAACAAGATTGATATCTTTTTTAAATCATTAAAAGATTTTTCTTGCAATAATTTATCAGTATAAGCAAAATTATAAAAATATTATTTGTTATTCTTATGTTGTTTCTATCCCAAAGCAATGCTTCCGTTGTTTTATTATTATTATTTATATAATAATTACAATTTGTAACAAATCGAAATCGAATTATATCCAATTTAAAGACGATGAAAATTGTCACAAGAAAAGAAACTATTAAAGTTTTTACCTGCCTCCAGAAAACATGAAATTGTTTTTTTTTGGTGGGGGGGGGGGGACAATGCAGATCTATATTGTTATGCCTTATGAGACAATAAATATACATTCTAAACATTTTATTGTAAAGATGCTAAGCAGATAAATGTAACCTCACAATAGCAAAACGACAACCATGAAAAAAAGCAAGGCAGCTAAATATCAACTACAAAATCATTGTATCTAAAGATACAAGGGGAAATTAAGAAGCAGAACTGCTTATTTACTTTTTTAGTCTAATTACATATTCTCACTTATTAGTGCATCAAAAATTAAAATTTTACTGTTTTTTTTATAAAATGAAATACACTGAAGAATTTTAATTCGCTAAATTGAAATAGTCAGAAATTAATCAAATTTGAACTGTGATAAAAAAAATTACAGCTAAGCAAATATGAACAGAAGTAAAGTAACAATTGGAACAGTTATTAAACACATCAAAGAAATAAGACGATACTTTAATTTTTAAAAAGTACCTAAAGAAGTTTCTTTTGAAAGCATGTAAGCTAATCTAAGTACTTGGAGTACTTCTTCAACTGTACAACCAGTAGGTTCCATTGAAACTGAAGGTAAATTACAGGATGTAAGTCCACTCAAGCCCTGGTCCCATAGTTTAAGAGTTTCCTTGGAATTTTGTTTGCTTTTGGTATCCTATAACAAAAGAAATATTTAAATAAGGTAACAAGAAAGTAACAAGAGAATTTATAATTCATGAGATAAAAGTTCAGTTGAATATCCTGTTAATTTTTACACAGCATAGGTGACAGTCTAATGGCTGAATGCATTTTAGCCACCTTAGTGTAAATTGCCTTCTAGGAGTACTTTTCATAGATTGTGGGCTGTATTTACATGTTGCAAGGGACTACTTTTTTTTCCACAATGGAAGACACTGGGTGTCTAGCCCCTTTCCACAACACCGGAAACTGAAAATCAATTATCGTTACCTCTGTTGATCTGTGAACCAAGTCAAGGGGCAAGTAGCATTACCCATGCCATACCACCACAAACTACTTTATATGTTGGGCCAGATTCACACATCATCTCAGAAGAAAGGACAGTGGATCACAGAGAGAAAGAAACATCCATGCCTGAACTGGGATTCAAACCCAGGACCAACAACCTAGGAGTTAGGAATGCTAACCACTCAGCCATTTGTTGGCAGGGACTAAAACCAGAAAACTTCCAAGCACCCACTCTGAGATATGTAAATGCAGAAAGCGCAATATCCATATCGTGGTGTTCAACAGTGGCTGGGATTGATACCAAGAACTTACTGTAGAACAGTGCTCTTCAAACCATAAGCCTAGTATGCCCTGCTTATAAGTAAAATGAAATTAGCACATTGAGAGCTATGGTAAGCCCATATGAAGTTAAAAAGAACAAAATTTTTTGTAATGCATACAGAATAATATAGTTACAAGAATTAAAAAGATATTTATCAAATGTAATTGCATATTTTTAAAAATAGTACAAAATATGAAACAAAACACATATGAGTTGCATGTATATGCTAAGCAAGAACACTACATCCCAGCTAGTGGTTCTAATTCTTACAATATTTGGATTGCTTAGTGGGTTTGGTTTGATTTGTTTGTCGCTCAACAGTCATTTTTTGCACATGAGGGCTAATTAGACCAGGACCTACTGTTTAAAGTGGATTCCAAAGAAATGAAGGCAAGAGCACTAATATTGCTAAGTGGGGTTTGTACACACAATAAACCGAAACAAATCTATAAAGGGCTTAGAGAAAAAAATTTGAAGTGAAGCCACATTTACCTACTATTACAATAAACAGGGTTCATATAGATTTCCAAAAATCAAATTCCAGGAGTTTTCCAAGCATTAAATAAAAAAAATCCAGGCGGTATTGAAATATATGTTAAAATATTTTTCTTAACCAATTGGTATATTATGTTCATGCAATATAATTCAATATTTGTAAATAGAAAAAAAATTTTTTACAATTATTTAAGTTTAAATTATATTTAATGATTACTTCAATAAATATAATTTAAACTTAAATAATTGTAAAAAATTTTTTTTCTATTTACAAATATTGAATTATATTGCATGAACATAATATACCAATTGGTTAAGAAAAATATTTTAACATAATTTCATTTCATTTCAAATGAATTCACAACTATAACAGAAAATATTTTATTTAAGTAATCAATACTAATTACATTATAAATTTATACATTGTATAAAATAATGGGTAATTTTACAGATTTTAAACATCTTCAACATATTTTTATCCATTAATTTATTGGGCATTTCAAGATGTGAACAACATATTTTCAAATAAAATACATATTTACAACAAAATAAATAGCACTCTTAAAAAAAGTTTTCAAGTAACTTTTTTCCATTATTGTTTAATAAGGAAAATTTTTAATTTTTTTCTGTTTACTTTCAAACTCTTTTAAAACTATGCAAGTTTATATCCATAAATCATAGTTTCTTTATTTCTTTTATCACTCAACAGATTTCCACATTCCTTGGTTATATATGTATATAAAAATATTCATATAATAAAATTTATCTGTACAACATAATATATATAAACTTTTCAAATTAAAAGTTCGGACATTCAATTCATTATTTTAATAGAGAGAAATAACTGCAACTTCTCTGAAGTGCTAGGACGACACACATGTTTGATTTTGCAGTTTTTCCAGCTTCCTCAGCATACTATATTATAGAATTTTCAAGTTTGTTTATATAATGTTTCCAATACACTTCTTTTTTGATTTTCAATAAGTTAAGAAGTTTTTTTTTTGTTTACCTGCCATAGTGGCTATTTTATTTTGTTGTTTTAACCCACCTAAATATAACTTATACTTCTGCTATGTAATACAAGCGGTAATGCTAAGTAGGTCTATGCTAAATATCATATAGCTGACTCTTCTGATACTTTGTGGTCGTGATCATCAATAATGCACTTAGCTACAATTAATCACTTAAATTTTCTACTATTAAATTTTTGTTCACAAGAAACCTACATTCAACATATGCTTGACTATGAGTAAGTAGTAAAAGCAACTTAACTACTTCCCATAACAGACAATAACTTTGCCTATTTGAGAGTAAGTCAAAATATAAAATATCTATTCTATCTTTAACATGATCTTTGATCAATACAATCTCGAAGTCTAACAGTTGACAGAAAGAATTTAAACTCTTCTCTAAAATTATGAAATTGTTTAAAAAAATTACATTTTTTGTTTTTCTGTAAAAGTTTTGCTTATATGCAATTCTAAGGATTTTTTTTTTTAGAACAAGTCCAACATCTAATTGACTAGCCTCTTTTTTTATGTCTTTATCTGTTACATTTTAATAAATTTAAATAAAGTAACAGATAGCAAAGTTTCCATTAAAAACTTTTACATTGATTTTGTATGCAATGCAAGAAAAATCTCCTACAATAAATAACATTGGTTTCTCAATTTGATAAAGTGTCTACAAAGTTTCCACTTCTAAAATATATAAAAATTCCATTTAGCAGAAAAAGAAAATCTTCTGCACATTTCTACAAAATATCAAAATGTTAGGTATCAAGATACAAAATTTACTATGAACAAATTACATGTTCGAAGATACAATAACATTTCAAACAATGTGTTCAAACCTTACATTATATAACTATCAATACATACTATACCACTTCCCAGCACATTTTCAAAAAAGCTACACATAACCACCAATCGTGAAAATTATATTTTTACCGTTAACATCACATTATTCTAAACAAACAGAAGTCAATAAGCTTCCTCTAAAAAATTTATAGAATCATTTTTTCAGTAAGGATAAATAGACTTGTACATCAGTCATTTAAAAAGGTATATTTAGGTACACTAGAAAAAACGATGCTAAAGCATATGTGAAAACATTGTAAACATATCTTTCTTTTTTATTAATGTTACACACCAAGCAGATTTGTACATTTACATTATACTGATATATAGAATGGAAAAAACACTAGCTTCCAATTAGATATAAAAAATAAAAATGAAATTCTATGCTGAAAATTAAAGCAAACATAAGTATTCTCATACAATAAATGTTAGTATTTAAGCTTAAATTTTTCTACAACCAAAATTATTTAAATTGCTACTCAAATGAAAATCAGTCTTATTTAAGATATACTGAAAGCTAGTATAAGTAATACTAACTTAAGGAAATATTTCACATATTAAGATGAAACAATATTCAATTATAAATTTACAATCTAAATATAACTGAAAAAAATACTCAAAGAAATTTTAAATAGAAATACTAAATTAAAAGTTTGCGCTCTAATATTAATTTACAGACTCACTTTGACTTTTCTTTCTTTTGCTTCTTTGTAAATAATTCTGTAAATAAAATAGTTACATTAGCTGATGAATATATATGATTATAAAAATAGAATTTAAACAAACAAAAATATAATGTAGCAACTTCGTAAATAAAATTGCATGGATACTTTATGAAAATTGTGCACACAAAGTAAGGTAACAAGATTAAAAAATGTAGGACGATGAAAACCAAAGACTTTGGGAAATTTACAAAATGATGTCATAAAAAAACTTTAAAGATGTTAAATTTGATGTTAACAAAGATAACAATATCGAAACAAATACATGTCAGTAGACAGAAAAATGGGGGCACATAAGTACTGCTATGATAAAAAGTCAATATTGTACTACTTCAAATAAAGATAAGCACCAAAACAAATACATATTGAACTTCTAAAACATTAATATTCACAATTGAAAGAAAGCTCCAATCAAACTGTGACTCCAGTGTGAAAACTTTCAGATGGGAAATCATCAGTATTGAAGTTTAAAATATTTTTTTTTCATATCCAAACATTTTTTATTAAGCCATTAATTATATCTATAAGATGTAGCTTAATAATACATTAGCCTAAAAACATATGGTTTGGTTTCTTTGATGTCAAAAATTTCACTGGATTAAGTATTAGTTTCTTAGGAATTAAAAAAAAAAAAAAAAAAAAAAAAAAAATCAAAAAGCTAGACCAGAACAGCATCCTATTTAGGATCAACACAAAGAGATATAAATTAAATTTCATATCATTACTTGGAACATAAAGTACCTGTTAAATGATAGCTAATTGTTAGGTTGAAGTATTAAATTAAGAAAAAAGAAATACATTTTTCTGATGTCAGAATTACATTTTGTTCATAAAAGTAAAAATATATACTAGTAATTATATTATCATTGTCAAGGGAACTTGCAAAATTAATTAAGATGATAGATCTCAGCTTCAAACAATATAATATTTTAAAAAGATATCAGTACAATAGATCACTTTAACTCCATTTTAAAACTATTTGCTAACTGCAAGAAGAAATTCCTTTTTTTGTACTTGATTACTTTTTCTACAGTCACTTTTTGCACTACATCACTTCAAACACACATAACCATGATAAGAGTAGAACCCAACAGTTAATGACAGAGTGCTAGCCACTCAGCTCTTACTCTGAGAATCAATTTAAAATTTGATTTTACAAGTTAAAAAAAATGATAAAGACAATAACAAAAAGACAACAGTTAAAAAAATAAACAAGACAGATGATTCACAACAATTTTATTTTAAATATTACAAAAAAGTTTGAAAAAAAAAAAAAAATTGGTTTCTTATGGTTTACACTTTTGTTGAGGTCCTATAGCCAGCTCAATCATTCCACAATGAAAATTGAACTTAATATGTTTCTTGAACATAAATCTAAAGATTGTTATCATAAGCAATGCAGCAGAAAATAATTCCTTAACATTAACTTTTGAAATTATTAATCTCAAAATTCTTTCCTTAAAAACTTAAGAGAGTTGTTCTTATACTAAGTTACTTTAAAAAATAGACTACTTCTGAAATGTAAAATAATAATGTCATTAGATACATACGTATAAGTAGGTTCCCAAATGCGACGAATTTTGTCTTGACGGGTTCCCATTTGTGAGTCTTGCACTAACTGTTGCACTGCATGAAATATTGTCCAGTCTGGATTGGACAAATCAAGTACGACATCAGCAACCTAATTGTTTTAAATCAAATATCACCATTTAATTAGAACCTCTCTTATTTAACTATATAACATGTTCAAGATTAAAAGTTATGAACTCTTGAAATTCAATAATTTTTATTGACATTGCAGGATTCAAACAGGCAAAGAAAACAAATTTAAAAAAATAATTCATGGCAATTATGATATAGCACTTGTTCAACTTTAAATATTTTTGCTAGCTAATAGCTTTTCATTAAAACATTTATATTTTACAAAAACAAAATTTTTTCATTTTTATCAATTTTTTAAAATTTACTGTGCAGTACTAAGAAATTTCATAGTATGTCATACACTCATAAGAAATAAAAATGATAAAACCAATTATTTTTTCTTACTAAACATAATTATGATTTTGACAGAAAAATATTTGATAAAAAGTTCATTTTTCTAAAATTCAATACAAAAAATCTAGATAGTTAAAAAAGTTTATTGAACAAAGTAGCTTTATGATAAAATTAATGAAGTTGAGTTCAATGTCTGCTTCAGCGTTATGGATGATCACAGATCTAGTAAGAAATTGTAATGATCAAGATGGTTAATTATTTATTCTACTTTATATTTTCCTACAGAAAAAAGCTAGAAAACAGCTATTTTCTTTCAAACCTTCATTATATATAATAGATAATGGATTCACCACAAATAAGTTGTATTTGGTGGGACATTTGAGGACCAATACATTATGAACACTAAAAATTTAATGAAAAGCCAAATTTGGAAAAGTATTGTTATGAAAGTTTCAAGGGAGCAGACCAAGAAAACAGGCCGGCAATAATCCAAAAAGGAGGACTAGAAAAGGGGGGGGGGAAAGAGTATCAAAAAATTTCAGATGTAGGCTTGGAAATTCTGTCCCACGCACAATATTCTCCAGATTCATGGTTCTCCAACTATCACGAAATAATGAAGCTATCAATTAAGTACTGATTAAATTTTTCGCATGAAACGATGAAACATTTTTCAAAAAAGGGGGTATACAAATTGCTTTTACAATGGCAAAAAGTTGTTAATAATAATGGCTATTATATTATATAATAAAGTTCAATGACATTATGAAAAAATTGTATCTTATTCTATTCCAAAAAATGAACAAGACTTTCTAGTAGACCTAATATTTAAATCAATCTTTTAGATATTTTTATGTCTATTTAAAAGTTTAGTAATTTTACAATACTTTTGAATTCTCCAAAATAATGAATAAATAGTATAAGAAATTGAATCCAAGAAAATCATAGAAGATTTTATTTTACTGAAAAAAGTCATATTTGAATACATGTCTGTTTAACCCATAACATATAAAAATTAATACATCTTACCCCAGGAATATTTGGTCCTTTTAACTGCAGAATAAGCTTTGGTTGTGAAGAAGATACTTGAATGTCATCAGTTTCAGAAATATCTGATCCTATATAATCACAAATATACATGTCTTTACAATGCATCAAAACTAAGTGAAACTTTTGAGTACTCAAAAATTGCATTAGGGTGTTATTTAAAAATATCGACTATGGTATAAATTTTTTTTGAGTATGATCTTTACTTACAATATCTTTAAATATTAAGTCACATGAAACAAATATAATTGATTTTAATTTAATACTGCTATATTTGCATTGTAAACAATGAATGAATTGCTACAATTATGAAAACTATTTTTTAAATAAAAACACTGAGTAAAAATCATCAGATATTAATAGATTCAAGATAAAGAATAATAAGAAAGTAATTACGAAACATGCTAGTCACAACATTTAACAGCAAAAAATTTCATATAACTACTTATCAAACAACAAATAAACTTATTTCACAGAAAATGTACTTGCAGATGTAGAAGCTTGCAGACAATAACAAGAAATACAAGTACACATTTTGAAATTACAAACACACAATTATTAACTGAAATGTTTTAAAACCACATAAATGAAAAACTTGAACAGTTTGTCATGCACAGAACAGTCTTTATGCATTCTCTTAAAAATATCATTAGGTCCTGTTAAATTGATTTGCCATTAATACTGAATGCATGAAATATTCTGTAATTTACATGTTGAAGCTTTTAAGAATTATTTTATTACTTTGTATAGAACATTTATGTACTTCCCATTGCTAATACATTTCACATAAATTTACACTTCTAGCCCCATCCAAAAAGTAATACCCTGAAATGAGGATGCAAAACACATGAAATATACATCATGAGATTGTAACAATGAAATATACAAACAATTAGTGTTGCAGTGAATGTGCACATCAAGGGAGATTAATGCCACCTGAAAATGTTGCATACAGAGAACACATTTCCAACTCAAAATATGACACCCTTTTTTTCATGTTTTTGGTTAAAGTAACTTTATGAAGCCTTAATAAGAAACATTGAACATCTTGTGAGTATGTTTCTGAGACTGATAGGGATGGCGAATTATCCTTTCAAGATATTGTTATACACCATACTGTATGAAAACCAAGCAATTGTGGTGCAAATCCATAATAACTGTATGCAATAAGTAACAGTAGTTGGTTGTTTGGGTAAAGTGGTGCAAGGTTCAAAAGAAGCTTGTTTGTCGCTCAACAGCAATTTTTTGCACACTGGGGCTAATTAGACAGAGCCCTACAGTTTAAAGATGGTTCCAAACCACTACAAACATCTATGCACAAGGTGGGATTCGAACCCACGAACTGTTGAACCGAACACAAGAGAGTCCAAAAGAGGACAAACTGTGCCAAAACTTATTTCTTGTAGTAAAATTTTTTCTACAACACAAGCAACATTAAAATATTAAAATACAAAAATGCATTTTCATGATATAATTAAAAGCAATATATGTAAAAGCTAGATATATATAATTATAAATTAAGTTAAAATATAAGAAACCCACTGCTTTTAAAAAGGCAATCAGGTTTCTGTGGGGTGGATCTCACAACAAATCTGACAAAATTAAAATGTCAGTTTTAAAAAATGTAAACGTAGATGGTTAAAATGTGAGCATGAAATTAAAATATGATAAACAGTATATGGTTCACCACACGTTTCACAATAAAAATTGAATTCAAGTAGAAACAAATGTCTATGTGTGAATTGTGTGTGTCTGATATGAAGGCGAGTCAAAAGGATATCAGCATTTTGTTGCTACATAAAACTAATAATGGAGTGATGGATGAAAATAAGGTATTGAGTTTGTTGCTGACCTGCAGGTTCCACGTTTCCTCCCATAAAGTATATATTGGTTTTCAGATAACTTTTCTCGCATCAGATAAGGGAATAGCTGGAGGCATCAGATAATTGTTGCTGACCTGCAGGTTCCACGTTTCCTCCCATAAAGTATATATATTGGTTTTCAGATAACTTTTCTCGCATCAGATAAGGGAATAGCTGGCAGAAGTGGTCAGAAGAAACCAATTCCACCACACTTACACAAAACTGCACATATTGAGGCACATTATGTATGTGGCAGTGATGAATTAATTAGACACATCATGAAACTAACTAGAACAGATTCAATTAGATAGTACTCAGAGTCCGCTTTACTATTTAAAAACCACAAGCCTTTATAAAGACGTGACAAACAAACGGCAGGTATAACCGAATAAAACCCTCTATATCAATGAGGTAGAATTCCTTTGGCCCGCTTATTTTTCCTATCCTTCCCAATCGAAAATGCTTAAAGGGTGACTAATCCACGATAGATTACATTACCTGCAGTTATATCAGATCAGCTTTGGAAATATATAAAAAATGCATGGACAGTTATAAATAAAAGACACAGCCAAATCCTCTTTAATTTTATGCCAAGGCATGAGACAGGGGTTAATGCCAACAATAGCAGCTACATAACTATTGTGATGTCATATTCATATACATTTTTTAAGAGGTTGTAATTAGAATTTGTTCTTTGTATATTATTTATCAGATAATATTTGTTGTGATACCTCTGCTCTTTCTTGAGTGTTGCATTTTGGGTGGCCATTATTATATAAAAAGTTATATACCCATTTTAATAAGATTTTTGTGATAAGAGGTAAAATTAAGCTCAAACCTGGTGCAGGAATATCTAAATCTGATATCTGGTTAACATTGGTTCTTCCTGGTCTGGGATCAAAAGCAGGAATGAGAGCGGAAAATTGTCTTTTCAAAACAAATTCATCATCCCAACTTCTTGGCTTTCCATTTTCTGGTTCAGTTTCATCATCCTAAAATATTTAAATGTTCTAACTCTAAGCACTTAAATGCAAATAAAATATAAATGTTTCAATATTCGAGCAGAAGAAGCGTTTTAATAATTTATGTTAGAAAAGGCATTCAGTATTTAAATTACAATAATGATGAAAAAATAACAAAATATTACACAGAAAAGTTATAACTGTGATTAAATTAATAAAATAGCAGTAATTATATTCTTTATGGTAACTAATCATATTTTACTAAAACAGTTACATTTTGAATTCTATTATGTTACCTACAAAAATAAGAATTGTTAATAAATGACAGACAAAAAAACCATGAAACAATAAGTAGAATGTGGCTAAGACAAACATCAAAAATTGCTTAACAGCTTTTGTATTTAAATTATGCTAATTATAAATTTAAAAAAAATTCCCACTGATTTTCAAGATACAAATTCAGGAAATTTTAATGAGTTTTCCAGAAGCCATACAAAATTTTTCCAGGAGGTGCCTGGAAACATTTCTAAGATTGAATAAATATTATATTATTTTTGGCCAAATACTATAACTATTTTTATACATGGTGATTATAATAAAACTATCCCAACATATTGGATCCTAACTACCACTATTAACAGAAAGTGAATGAAATTTTATAATAAGGTATTTAGTGGTAAGCAGTCAAGAATGATATGGAAAACAGTGTCTCAAAAAGTTACAGCCACAGTGAGAGAATTTCGATCATATAAATTGTTTTGATATTTTTGAAATCAAGTTTTTATGGTATCAAGTATACCAAGTTTTCTGCATTGGAATGTGATCTCTATTGTGAAGAAACCCTAAATATCGCTCAAATGGCAACTGTAGCATGAAAATCACCTGTGGTAAAAAGGCTAAAAGTGAGGACTACCAATAAGAATAGAAAAGCAGCATAAAATAAAGCATTTTATAGTGTTTCACAAATTCTGATAATGATTAGTATAATAACTTCCTTCACATGCGAAAATTTGCATATGGCAGATGGTGGATAGTACTGCAGGACATCGCAGATTTGGTGGTATTTTTCAAATTAGATGTAGTTTGGAAACAAATCTTATACAATTTGGTTTTCAAACATTCCCACAGTCCGAATTCCATTAGTGTCAAATCATGAGACCTTGGAGCCTACAGAAATGAGAAATGATTGGTGATAATTCTGTCAAACTGTTGACTTACGACAAGTTTGACTAATAAAACTACAAGTAGAGGAGTGCCATCTTGCATTCACACATCTTCAGATAGTACATTTTGCTCTTGCAATGAGGGAATTGTGTAATGAGTTAACATGTCCAGATAGTGAGAATTTATTACTGTACACATTTCCAGAACTGCAGTAACACCTTAAAAAAAGGGTTGAGGATGAATACACACACACTCATTTATACCACACCACACAGTCACTTTTTCCTCATGTAATGGACATGCAAGCACATCACATAGATTACTATCTATCAAGCACATAGAATTTTTTGAATTCATGATAGGAGTTAACGAGAAATGCACCTCACCTGTCCACAGAATGCATAAAGGCTAGCTGGTATCTTCATCGTACCAGATAAGAAATTGATTTGCGAAATCCAGCTGTAATTGAGAGTCTCCTGCTTCTAACATCTTAACATGATGGAATGGACATTGAAACATGTTTAGAAAAGAGCCCAGAATCTTGTAGACAGTTGAATTTTGCAGATTCAGAACATGTGAAATACAGTGTACACTTACAGGAAGAACTGCGCTTCTCATATGATGGGACTTCTGCAACAGGTACCACAGGAAAGGAAGGTCATCTAGGCAGAGGTCAATCACATGTGCAAGCAGTTTCTTCACATTTATGAATCAAGTCCCATATAGCTTTGAAAGAGCAAGGTCTTCACCATAACTAACCATATTCTTTCCTGTAAGCGACATCTTGTTCAGAATAGCAGAAAGCAACATACATCGCTCACATTTCACTGTGGCTTTTCTTTCACCTAGAGTGACAACGTCATTCATGACTGTGTTTTATGTAGTGCCCCAAAATTTACATTTCTTAGTTTAACTTAGTTAACAGGCTGGAATCTCAGTCGAGGAAACAGTGTGATACAAATGAAACTCGGGAGTTTGACAAAGTCTTTTTTACTTTTTCATTGCCTAGCTCAGGGGATTTTTGCGCCACAGGTGCAATTTCAACACCATTTAGTGTTTCTCAGTAAGAAGATGGCATTCCAATAAAAAACATTTTACAGAAAATTTTGAAAATTCCATTTGAAATTTTCTCATTTTTACCGTACTGCTAGAGTGACACTGTTTTCCAAATTATTCTTGAGCACATACCTCAGGAAAAAACTACATTCACTTTCTGTGAATGGTACAGTTTTAAGCACCAAATGTTGGGATGGTTTTTTTTTTTTTTTTTACAGTCACCCTGTCATTTTTTGTATACTTGAATTATACTTAATTATTTTAAAACTATTAAATGCATTGATAGTTACAATAGAAAGGCTTCAATTTAAATCAAAATTGTTTACTTTAATTAGTGTACACAATAATCAACATTTTTGTACTTGTTTCATGGCTCCTTACAGTTAATATACTGTGAAGTCAAAAGATGCATAAAAATAATTTTTGTAAACATCAAAATATGAAAATAAAAGATATTAAGCATAATCTTTCTGTTAGACAAATTGTATTTTGTGACACTATGACACTATGTGTTTCAGGCACATACTAGATCCTTTTTGGATTGTGTTGAAGTAATCCTACCTACCACTGAAGTGAATATTTCAAAATTGTGTCCTTGCACTAATATTTGAGCAGAACATATTAGGTCTGAACATGTCGTTCAGACTGAACAAGCCGTTTATCTGCTTCACTCAGTTTATGCGATGCATAGAATGGCTAAGTGACATAGTAATAACATACAACTCCTTAGCTAGCTCCTGAATATTGAATACTGATTTTCTTCCACAATTCTTGCAAAATAATCAACCTTATCAATATCAGTAAGCTGTCCAGGGTGCCATTTCTTGAATGTCATAATCCTTTTTTTTCCAACTAATCTTCACAATGTCGTATGATACAAAAGTAGAAACTAAAGCTGTAAAACTGGTTTGGTGACCTTCTGCAGCTACTATTTTTCAACACAACTGGAACTAAATGATGGTTCTAATGTGGCAGCAACCTTTCAGATACATTGTGTCTAATGATAATGTTTTTACAGATCTTACAACAGTGTTCTAAAGCAAGTCTCTTGTAAAATACCAAAAATCTTCTAACAAAATACAAACAAACCGAACAATGTAAACTATTTGTGCAGATATTAGCAGTGGGAGAAAATTATAGTTACATCCTGATATATACATAACAAATGCACCCTGTATTATGATTTGTTGTATAAATCACATTAAAAAAATTGAAGTATTAGTAAATATCCCTGAGGGTTACCAGAAATTATACTTCTACTAGCATCAATCGATGCACTAAAAACACTTTCAGAATTTTGATAAACTTTGAATAAAAAAAGCTATAGTAAAGAAAAATAATAATTTTCTGGAATCAATTCAAAATTCTAGTTTTTAATGTACTGGAAAATATAAACATCAAAATTTTGAAAGTTTTCAAGAAGTTGTAATATACCTGTTATAAACCTAATAAATAATTTGAAATTCAGGTTTATCACAACCCAATGACAAATTAATGGTTTCATTATGTTGAATCAGAGATTTTCAACATTTTAAAAATCTAAAAATAGTTTTTAACTAAAAAATATAGCTCTATGAATAATAAAATAAATTTTTTTTAAGTAGAATATTTTTGTACCAAATTTAAAAATTATATGATTTTGTATAGCAAATTCCTCTTTAAATTTTGATACACAAGATGTTTTATAACTTGCTACCAATACTTTTGAATCTTTACACATCATACAATGTTTCTTTAAAGATGAATTTTTGATAGATTTTCTAAAATTTTGTAAGATATTAACAGATACAGTTCTGATAATTTGAAATATAGAGTCTTTTATTCTCATAAATTACAATTTTTCACAAAATTTAATCATTACACAAAAAATATTTACCTGAATAATATAAAGTTAGGAAATCTATTGACAATAAAAAGGAAATTTTACTTGAATAACTGTTTCTTTTGGCTTCAAAATAAGTGAATAAGCAACTATCGACTACTTAATAAAAATAATTTCATTTCTTCATTCCCCAGAAGTCATTAGAAGAATATTTAATAATAATTAAAAATATACTCAATAGATTTTTATACTCTACAATGAATTACATTAATTAAATGATTTATACACATAGCAAGCCATAAAAATGCAACAATGAAGGAAACACTTAATATCATTAGAACATTAATATTTGATGATAATAATATGGATTGATTTATTGTTCTTGAGAAGACTTTTGTAAGCAAAGTTTAATTTAAATGGAAGAGCTATATGAGCTGCATTACATAAAAACATTGCTAAACAAGTATTACGTAATGTTGTTATGCAATGCTTTTGATAATATTCCCATACACATGTACAAATAAAAATGTCAAATACATAAATAACCGCATAAATATTTTGATAAAGATTTGATATTAAGTGTTTACCCTGGTGTTGCATTTTCAATGACTTTAAGTGTAATTTCAAAAGCTTAAACACATAACCTTGTAACTATTTGTTACCGTAATGTCTTCAAAGCCATTGTCATCTTCATTTTCATCATCATCCTCATTTTCATCATCTTCTGGGTCAGGTAATTCTTCATCATCATCTAGATCTACCAAAAGAGTTGTTGCTCTGCAACTGTCAAGGAAATCTTGTTCACTTTCACTTGATGTTGAAGTTAAACTAACTGTTAAAGATTGCCCATAGGAACCTGCTGAAGCAGTTCCACTAACAGATTGGTTTCCTGGTAATGCAGATGTTATAGTAGTGGTAAGACTAGGGTAATTTTGAGTAGTTGTTATAGGAACACCTAAAAATACAAAAAAAAAAAAAAGATGTTAATTAATTTTAGAAAGCTACTGAAGAAAATATTTAAATTAAAAAAATAAGTTAAAATATTTAAAAAATACAATTTTAGGAATCAAAACGTCTTTAGAATAGGGAACTTTTTACAATACACATAAAATTAGACAAAGAACTGATTTAAAGCACCAATATTCTTAGAATACTTTTAAAATATACTTATTACTAATTTAAAAAAAACAATGATATATAATGAAAAACATTTTTCATTTTCAGCCTAGAGATATATATATATATATAATGATGAGATAAATGAGATAAAAAGATGAGATAATGTAAAAAAAGTATTATTTAAACCAGATTTTAAATATAAAATAATTTTTGCTCTTTTAGTTTAAAATCAACAGTTTTTTTTATATCTGTTGGACTTAGTAATGAAGTCAAATATAGTCTTAGTATGATTGTCAAATAAAAATTGTTTGTCATTAAGTGAATTACTGTAAATAATCTGAAATTACTTTCATTTTAACATAAAAGTGACAAAAATTGCGAATTCTAGCTCAGATTTTAAAGTAGTAAGAAGCATATAGGATTCAACTTAATTTGAGGATTTTTACATATATAAAACATTTATAGCATGAATTTTGCATTAAGATTTATTCAACACCCATAAAGTTTTATATTACATCAATAAGGATTTAATATAAAATTTTGAAAAAGCAATAATGAAAATTTATTAGACATATGTAAGTATTTAATTGCTTCAAAGTGTAAAAGTATAGGATTACTGATTGCAGACATTTCAATTTCCAACAGAACTTTCTGTGATGAATAAAAAAATGCTCTGTTAAAAATATCTAACAAAGTTTTTAGTATTCTATGTATAACATAAACTTAACTAGTCTTAGTCTACTTAAAACATTACTGGAAGATTCATTAGAAACTGCAATAAAAATGAATTTTGATAGTGATGCAATGATTTAAAAAACCAGAAAAGCAAATACTTATGTTGATTCAATAAGGGAAGATAGCACTTTTAGCTTAAAAAAGTGAAATCTGATGTTTTAGGACTTTTGAGCAGTACTACAAATGTGAATTTTGACACCTAAGCCAATGATACTATATATTTTTAGTCAATAATTAGAAAAATGCCTTCAATAGTAACAATCTTAATAATCTATGTGATATAGGATATTCATTAAAGAGGAATTTCACCTCATATTCATTAAATAAATGCATAAAAATATAACAATGTTTCACAAATAAATAGGAAAAGTTACAGGAAGATCAGGTCACATATTCAATAACAATGATTAACTCTGCATGATTCGCATGAAATAAATTTCAGGATTTTCTTTGATAGAATTCATTTAAAATAAAACTGAAATGTCATGTATTTAAAGAAACTTTCACAAAAAGTAGTCTTTTCCACAGCAATTTATCGCGCAAGATAAAAGGATTTTATACAAGAAAATTGTAGAAATATTTTTTTTGTGTGATATTTACAGGATTATTTACATTCAAATAGCAAAATAATTTCATAGTAAATTTAGCTAAGTTTTGAATACTTAACAATGTTTAATACAGCTAATACACGTTATATAAAAGCTGAATTCATAGATTGCAGGTCAATTTCAATTAATAGTACACCTCTAGAGGTTAGATTTACTATTTCATTAAAAATTGATAGTAAAATAATAACAGTATCATAAAATAATGCAGTATGAGACAACCCTGTGATTTGGTTGGTAACAAGTAGGATATAGCTTTGCTCATCAAATTATAAATTTGATGATTTATTTGCTAAAATCAAGTTATAAAAGCTGGACTAAAAAAAGAAAGCAGATTCATTTGCAAATCAAGATATAGTAAATAGCACACTGTTTCAATTCACATTTTAGCAATTAACTAGATTTTGTAGTCAAGCTTAGTAAAGAATTCTAGAAGAAATATTAGAAAACTGTACAATTATACAAAAGAAACCAAGTGCATTAGAAGCTCATTTTCATGAATATTCATGATTTTAAGATTAAGTAGCTGGATCCTAACCAAGTCCCAAAGATATGATAACAGTAATTCCCATTTTGAAATATCTTTTTTACAAATTCTTTTTCATGCACCTTTCATCTGCAATTACTTTTCAGCGATAGGGTTTTATAACTGACTGGAGTTTTTACAGGAGAATCATAAATTATTAAACTAGTGATCCATAATAACATAGTGATGTTGAAACTTCTTAAAGCAATTAGTATGACATTTGTAATTATATTTTGATTGTGAGAAGTAATTTGAATAAAGATCAAGAATTTAAAGTATATTCTAAATAACTAACTATAAACATCTCCACTTTAGATACAAGTCCACAAAATGTTGAATTAATTAACCAGAGCTGATATCTCAACTTTTAGAAGGCAGGATTAAAGAATGTTTAACTATAAAATACTTCAACTAGAATTAAAAACATACTCAATTCAAAGAAAATATCAAATAGTTTTATATTTATAAAACTACAAACATTAGTTTAAAAACTAAGAATAGCATGAGTGCTTGAAAAGTTTACTTCTTTATAAATTATCATAAAAGAAAATCTTATTTAAGAACAGTCATAAAATTTAATCTATTGTATGAGTTTGAAGAAAAAAATTTAAAGCAAATTATCTTTGCAAAACAAAGTCAAATTAAAAGAATATAATTTATTCTTCTGAGTAATATAAAATATATAAAAAAACATTTTTTAAAAAAAAGGATAAATTGAATATTAAATAATTAAGTACAAACAAAAACTATTGATACATTTTGTCATACAGAAAAAGCATTAAAAACTTTTATCAGCTAGCAAAAGATTTTTTGTAAACAATTAAACAAGGATATTTAACAAATAGAAAGTCACTAGACAAAAAAAAATTTTCAATTTATTCCTATAATAAGCATCCTCTACTTTAAATAATTAGCAGAAAGATTGGAAACACCAAATCAAATATGCTCAAATTATCATTTTTTATTACTAAATTCAGCTTTACGACTTGGAATTTAATACTGTAAATCGAGTATTAGAATCATAGAATGAATTATTAATAAGCATTATAAATATCATATTTATGAAAATTAATATTTAATCGGGTAAAATTTACTGAGATCTGAAATTTGGAAATAAAGACAGCTAATAAAATGATTAAACTCAATTACAAGCAGCTATATGAGTTACAAAAGCTTTATATTATTTAACTTGAATTATGCAATATAAAACCTTACTTCACTAAGATTTAAAAAAAAAAAAAAAAAAAAAAATTTTAAAGATTTATTTTTTATTTGAGTTGTTTTAAAAAATAAAATTTTGATACTTTTATAATCATTCTTAAATTTTATTACTTCTAGCTAAACAAAACCTTTTTTCAGAAATAATGAAGATATAATATTCAAATAAATTTACTAGCATGAATTAGTAAAATGTTCAAGGATAAAACACTTTTCAGAAGTTAATAAAATTCGAAATGGCAAAATCTACAATACACAAATCTCAAAGCACATTAAGTAAAATTTAAGCAATGAGAAAAAAGAATTTTAGCAGAGAAACAAATAAAAGATTGAAACTATCAATTTATACATTTTTCTCACATATATTATGGTAGCAATTTATATCTGATAATACAAGGAACATATTTAATAATTCAAGGAATAATAATTACCTGAAGTAGCAAGGTTTACAATAGTATTACTTTCAGATGATGTTTCAATAACAGGCATCCCTCCAAGTAGATCAGCAAGAATTTCTGTGTAATTTAAATACATGTCACATTTCTCATAATCAAACTGCAAACTTTTAGCATTATAAAAGATATTATAAACATATACGCATTCATTTAAGGTGTAAACAAAATTTCAAACAACATTGTACTGATGAAAATATTACATGTCGAAAGCAATATAACCACATTACAATATTCAAGGTTCTGCAGTATTTTTTTACTTTTAACTTTTAGGCATACAAATAATATATATATATTTTTTAGTTAAATAAGATTGTTTAATGTCTCAGATAAAAATACATTTTTCTTAAATTAATAGAAATTATATAAACTTATTAATTGTTATCAAAGTATATACAATGTACGCTCATGTTTGCATGTATATTTCTTAACTGATGTTGCATACTTATAAAATGAATAGTCACATGTGAAAGATAAATTAATGAGCTTCAAAAGTACAATGTAACAGGCTAAATATAATCAATTGCTGATGAAGATACCATTCTGACTAATTCTAATTTTTTAAAATAACAAAAAGTGAAAAATTCTAAAATACATAAAACTGCACTTTTTTGTTGCTTAAGGTAGGATTGTTAGTCTTAATGAAAGATAGCAAATATCAAGGGTATATTTTCAATAAAGTTGCCATTAAGAAAGTTTACAAATATTAGAATTCTTATATTATACATTTCTCACAGGAGGTATCTAAAATGATAATTAAAATTTTTTGGATTAAATTTTTGCAAAAAACAATCAACCTAAACAGATTGTAAGTTCAAAAAGATTTTAAGCATGGTTGGGATCTGAAAGTTATTTTAAAACAGAGGAATAAAAGTTAATTTTTCTTCCAAATAGACTCATGATAGTGACAATTAAGTGTGAGACAGAATTGAAAATAATGAAATTACAGAAAGAGAAAATATTTATAAACTTTCTTTATATTTGAGATCAGTATACTTTATAAGATATGAATTCTGAAATCAGTAAAGTACTGCAAGTCTTTCGAGAATTCAGATTTTGACAAAATATATTGGCTATTTCAGGAAATATCTGAATAACTGCATTTGAATGACAAACCTATTAAAAAACAACAACACTCAAAGTAAAAATCTGTATTATAAAATAAACTCTTGAAATACTAAATATATTTAGATTATTGCCACAAAATATAGAAGATCCTGACATTTCATTTTTTACACAACTGTATAGTAGCACTGAATAAAAAGGTATCTTTTCTATGACAAAAATTGTATTTCTTAATCTTAGCAAAATGTTTCTGGAACAGAAATTATATTGAAATATTTCATAGGACAGAAAAAACAGTAAATATTAATGGGGAATGGGAAAATTCTGAACAAGACGCCTCAACTAACAATGTTAGATTTTTTTAGTTAAAGTAGGTAGTTCAAAATTTAATATACGATAGGCAATGTTTAAACCTTACAATATGTAAGATATTTAACTCATGCAATACTCAGCATTCACCTTTTCAATGTCATGCCCGAGACAATCTTGGGTACAGCACTGGTGTTCGAAAATGTCATCCCTGAATGAAAAAATGTCATCCCAAAAAATATTACTCAAATTAATATTTTTTGAGTGCATCACACTGTTATACTCTAATATATATCGGAGAAGTTTATTTTGGCTTCATTTTTTTGCCAAACTCAACTGTATCTCGGGAAACGTTAATGTGTGCTCCAATCAATAGATGGCAGCACTTCACTGAAGACTTCAAAGGTTAGATGTTAGAAGTTTGTTAAAAGTGATAATTTGAGTACCCAAATCATCAAAATAACTTGAGAGTTAAAGGGTTAAGAAAACTAAGGATTATAAATCAACTTTAACAAAAGTATACATAACACTATTTGCAAATTACTTAAAAAAACTAAAAAACTGCAGGTTTTGTGTCATTTAAAATTTTCTGAGCACCAAGTGTTGCTCAGATATTTCACTAATCTAAAATACATCACTATGTGCAACATCTGGATACCAAATATCCAGCTTTGCAATCAGGTGCTATTTTAAATTTCAAATACCAAAGCTTCATTATAATTATTTACAACAGAAGTACTAAAATACTAATAACTAGAAACTAATTTCCCAAATATAACATAACACAAGATAACAAATAAAAATTCAGTATGACACAGTTAATATAACACAGCACATAAATTAAGTATGACACAGGACAATAAAGCTGAACATGTAACATAAAATAAAGTACATTTTTATGAAAACTGGGCAGTGGCATCCACCTATCTAGCCCCAGTTTTATACTGCCAATAAAAATAAATATAAAACGTAAATATTCTTATAAAAAATACACTTTCAAATTAATAAACATTTCCCCATACTAAATAAATCTATAAATACCAATATAAGAAATGTTTACATAAACAATACTTAATATATAACATAAAATGTTGCATACAAAAATAATATTAGTTAAATCATTGCTCATCTAATCATTAGTACAGAAATGCCATGATGTTCTTAAAATGATTATGTGGCCATGCATATTCCGAGAGAACAATTCGAAATAATAATTCAAAATGATGAAAATAAACTTCTTTCATAAATTTTCAAAACAAAATTTTACTTAAGAAACTTAATACATTCTCTGCACATAAGCATTAAATCATTCACTTATAATGAGACTATATAATGAGATGAAAGCAAATTACTAATCAAACACTTCAAAGATAACTAGTACACAAATCAAATTTGGAGCATGGAACATGATTATGTTATGTCATAAAACAAGTTATACCATATAAATGCATTCAGACATGTTAAGCATATTTCACTGACCTTACTAAATGGTAATCTGCTGCTGGTAAGCTTTTTACATTAACTATTAAATTCACAAAAATGTTCACGTAACAAGTTTCATTTGCTTTAAAATACTAGTCAAATCTTATTGAAAGATACAATCATATGCAAAATACGAATAATAACTGCATTTTTCACTCACATTAGACTCAAATAAAGATTGTAATGTTGCATTACAAAATATAATTTAAAGCCTAATTTTGATATACTTCTATATAAGTTAAGGTTGAGAAATATTTTTCTCATAAAAGTCAAATACTATCAATTAAATTCTATTGTACTTCTAATTCAGATATTTATCAATCCCAAGGCGTTAAAAAGTTTCATATTTTGGCAGTATTTTTCATAGCACCTGATTGCATATAACATTAGTTTTCACTTGAACACAAAAATACTACTTGGAATTAAAAAAAAAAAAAAAAAAAAAAAAAAAAAACATTTAGCAATTTTGTAACAATCTAGGAAGCTAATAAAACACATATACGAACAATGAAAAATCTAAACAATATAACATTAATCAAATTAAAATAATGTTTACAAAAGAAAAATGAACAAAATTTCATTTTATGGCGAAAAATAATGCGACCAATAAAATACAAAGAAAAAAAATAATTTTAACAAAACAATTTATGCAAAAATGTTCAAATTGATGCATTAATGAGTCAAAATATATATTTATCATATTGTATATTCTGAGTGTGTGTGTGTATATATATACACACACTCATATACTTATATATATATATATAAAGAGAGAGAGAGAGAGAGAGGGAGGGAGGGAGGGAGAGCTATATCTTGACAGGCTAAGCAATCTATTTCATTTAAAGGACAATCAAATAAATTATGTTATTGCTGCCAAAAGTGATTTTTCTTTGTATTGATTTTTCAATATCAATGCTTATTCACACATTTTTTTTTTTTTTACTTCCAGTATATTTATTTCCAAAAAAATATTGTAATTTGCATTTCTTTCTGATTTGGCAGTTTTAATAACCAAAAGAGTATAAATATAATATTTTTTATCCTATCATTTTGAAATTGCTGAGTTAAAATAAAACATGTTAAAATCCAGTAAATTTATACAACAAACATCCAGTTCTATTTTTGATAAAATGATTTACCTGAAAAATTTGATGAAAGAGCCAATCGTACTAAGCTGCCCACATTATTGGATCCTCTGTTAAACAAAGAATTAGAAGTGCAAGAATTCAATGCATTGCCATTAGCTCTTCTTCTAGCAACTGCTGCGAAAGTTTCTAACAAACTAACAGTAGATTCATTATTTGATAAATTGGGAGCACTAACACTCATTGCATTACTGGTACTTGAATTGTCTCTCTCATTTTGATGTTGATTATCAGAATTTGAAGTCTTTTCTTCTTGAGTGTTTCTCTGTACACTTCCTGATAACTGAAGATTCTCAATAGAATCCTGAATACCAATTGCATCTTCCACTTCCTCCCGTGTAGGAGAAAGACCCATTGATACAGAGCAAAATTCATTGCGTAAAATTGATCTACAAGATTGTATCACAGGACTAGCATTATTCTGAGAGTCTGGAGCATCAGCATTTGCAATAGCAGCTTCTGCACTGGCAGTTGTTAGAACATTTTCAGCTAACATTTCCGCAGCTTGCTATTAAAAGAGATTTTATGTATCGAATCATAAAAATTCCATTCAATTAAAAAAAACAATACTTAAAGTATTAATATAGATTATGTATGACCACACAATTTGAATTATATTTAATATAATTATTTAATGGGATAGCTTAACATAAATGAAGAAAGAAAGTTTTAGTACCTTTACAGATAAATGCTCAGAAGATGATGCTTGCTCACCAGGTGGAATAGAAGAAACCATACCAAGTGATGATGATTCACATGTACCAAAAGAACTAATATAATATGAAAATCGTTTTCTCATAATAGAAAAAGTTACAATAAAAAATTTGTACATAACATAATAAAACAAAAATTAGAAATAGAACAGAGTTTTGTTCAGAGTATACTATAAACAAAAACATATGAATCTAATTACATTAAAATCTAGAAATAATCCTATTTATAATTGAAATTAATATTGTTTATACATTTTATAATTGGTGGTGATGTCATGTCAAATGGATCACACAATGACAGCTTTTATCAGCTTCACTATATTCTCTGTTTAGAGATAGTCACCAACTTAATCGTTTTATAATTGCTTTAATAAACATAAAAGGAAATATTAATACCTGCTAGAAACACTTCCTTTGGCTGAAGAGCTATCAGTGGTAACAGTTCTAGCAATTTTAATCCCAGTAGATGATAAGCTTGATCCTATAGTTGATGTGAGAGATTTAGCTTGATGTTTCAAGTTAACTAAAGTAGATGAAGAAGAAGCTGCTGCTAAGTGGGCTTCAGCATCAAAACCAGGTGCCAATTTTAAATCATATTTGCCTTCTGCACCCATTCGATATGAATTAGCACCCCCTTGGTCCCATGCAACATCAATCCAACCTAAAATATGAGAAACTAAGTCTAAAGCAAGTAAAACATCTAAAGCAATAGTTTTTGATGAGAATATTCTCATACAACTTGTCCTCTTTTAGCTTATTATAACTTCTAAAACAAGGTTAAACATACATTAAAAATAAAATATATTTCACAAATAATTAAATGAAATAGAATAGATTATTTTTGACCTATGCATTAGATATATTTTTCTTTTGCATTGCGCAGGCATTGTTTACCCTTACACATGTGTTACCATTTCATTTGCGCTTTTACATTAAATATTAGCTTAAAATTTGGTATATATCTTAAATGTTTTCACTTTTACATGACTATATATAAATAACAATATTTTTTTAAACGAAAATAATGAGATCGAAGCAATATATGAAATGATGCTAGACAAATGTATTATTTTCAAGACAAAATGAATTTGCTCTTGAATGTAATTGGATGAAACTAGTCATAGGTGAAATATGCCTGTCAGGTTGTTAAAGCTTTAAGTACCATCTATACAATTTGCTTTGATTGTCACTGTAAGGTACCTTTTACACGATGACTAATTTGAAAGATACTCAAATCAAGTATCTTTCAAAAATGGATTGCAAATCATAACATCTACTTATGAGAAGACAGCCAATCATGAACAAGTGAAGTAAGTTCCAGAGTACTAATCATTCAAATGACAAACTGACTTTAAAAAATGAGGAATAGCCATTGAAACGAAAATAACAATTATATGACAGGCAAAAGTCCAATTATAAAAAGGTATTGATTATAATAGCAGAAAAAAAGCTGAATTCATATTTGATGATTAAAACTTATTGAATGGAGCATAGAATGATGCAAAACAAAAAACACAAGGCTTTCTAAACTTGTATTTAGCTTCAATTTATTTATATTGTTGCATCTCTATTATATTTTCAATTAAAAAAACAAGTCAAACTTCATTAACCAATGGATATCAAAATGAAGCCTTAAAATTGATAGCATTTAAGAATTTAAAACTACAACTTTTTCAATTTACTACCAACATTATAACAAAGCATCTAATTAAATTTTTTATTTTGGAATGAAGCAAAATTATTTCAATGTTAATACTATAGTAAATGAAAAACAGTAAGAATATAAATATTTAGAAATTTAAAATTGTTTGTGTAGTGACAATCATAGCTTAAGTCGACTAAATTAGAAATGCATAATATGAATTTTAAAATTAGAAAAATCGATTCCTCTTCTTTAAGATTAATTATGTGTATACAGTATGTATCTTATTACTAAGCAATCATGCTCAAAAGAAAAAAACTATAAGCTCTATAATTTCAGACTAACTTAGCAATCAGTATACTTCTACCACTAGATCATAAGACTTTAAATACCTTTAAAAACAGTAGATTGTATCGTGAAATAATACAAGCTGGCATCTATGGACTTGCAAATAAACAAAATTACTTACAAAATAGCAACATGAATCAGTAGCAATGACAGAATTTATTTTTTATTTTGAAATCTACATAACCTAAATGTTGACAAATCTTAGAATAGAGTATGTACATTTGTAATTAGTTTTACAGAATTTGATATACTTAGTCTGTGTTTGAAGTTAAAATGTAAAACTAAAATGAACTAAATAAAATGTAAAACTAAAATGAAATGTATAAAAAATTTTAATTTTCAATTAAGTACACTTTTGAAGTATTTAACATCTTTAAATTTACTATTTTTAATGCAGTATTTTCAAAATTAAGCTTCAACCAACAATTATTCATGCTGATACAAATGATACCATCTTTTTAACAAGTTTCTTTTCTTCTCTTGATTTCAAAAAATTAGAAAATATGCATCCAAATAAAGTTAATGACAGCTTGAATATAAAAAAATAGGATTTTGGAAAACACAATGCTCACCATTGTGCAATTCTCCAGATATAGTACCTTCGCCTGGTGGGTTTCCATCTTGATCTCGCCATTTCCAATCAGGGCCTCTAACTATTCTAGCACCCAACAGCATATATTTAATTTGCTGCTTAACTGCTCTCCTTTGACGTCTTAAATTTGCTTCAGCTTCTTTAGCAGCTTTACCTAAAACCACAAATTTAAATAATTTATAAATATTGAGGTGTTTCTTTAAGATTACATGAAGCTTCTTAATTCCTTTAAAAGAAAAATCAAGATATTAGTCATAATGACTGAAGATTCATAGCACCCAATTCTTCAGAAGTTCTTAAGTAAATTCAAATTGTACAATAACACTAAATCAAATACAAAATCATTAGCTTCATTCCTCATAACATGTTAAGACAGTTTCTTTACCAAGAAACTATTTTAATGTAATTTACTTCTATAACTAAGATTGGTGGCATGACAGCCCATTTGGGGATCAAAGCCTACAGTATCCATATCTGTTTTCTTGACTGAGAGTAAAACATATCTACGTTAAGCGATCAGCTTCATGCGAAATACCAGCGTATAGTTCACAAACATACTTGGTACACAGTATTATCGATCCAATTAAGGGATGAAAGACTGAGGATTGCTGTCCAGCCCAAGGATGGAACCTCCAATCTATCTCTAGGAGTATGATTTGCTAGCACTACATCGCTGGGCTTCACATAACTTTATAACAAAGATACATTTTCAGGAACATTCTGATAATAAAACAAACAAAATTATTAAACGGCTCCAAAAACTTATTTGAATCAACAAGTTCAGTCCCATTTCTCACAAACTAAAAGATTCTTTCTGATAATCAACATCATAAATTGAACATTTTATTAACAATAAAATTTGCAAGATGGGAAGATCATATGATACAAGCATAAGTGTGAATTCAGATCTTTCATAGAAACAAAAGAAATTAATTCCTAAATCAAGAAGGAATTGAAATACTTCTCTGTAATATTTTCATTAAAGTGTTATTAGTGATTAACTAACATGAAATATTTTTAAGATATTCTGGTAAAAAAAGATTTAAATTTAAATTTAACATATCATGCATTTAAATTTCTAACATTTAAAAAAAGTCCTATGTATAACTATATATAAATAAAACTTGCTGAAGAACTCAGCTTTTCGTTCCTGAGTTCATTTCTCATCTCAAGACAATATTTATAAAGGGTTGGGGAACACTTTAAACTGCTGGCCGACTTGTCTAGTGGTCAGCGTGCCTGACTACAGATAGGGAGGTCCTGAGTTCGAATTCCAGTTCAAGCATGGATGTACTTTCTCTCTATCCTGTCTTTGTCCTTTCCTTGTGTGTGAATGGTTGCCTACCCTATAAACAGGTATTTATGGCATGTCCATGTACTGAACAAGTCGGACTCCACACCAAATACGGTTCAGTTGGAAAAGTGGAGCAGCGCACCCCAATTTGCCAGCCTAGTTGGCACACGATAACAACAACAACACTTTAAACAGAAGCTCATTTTCCAATTAACCTTTATGAACAAAAAAATGACCTGGGTTTTACCGATTATTTTCATTAACATTTAACAAAATCAAAATGTCAAATTAGTTCAGAAAGCTCTAAAAATGAGTCATAGTAATAACAGATACTTTTCCTTATCAAGCCAGTATGATGTACTTTTCCATAATATTAATTTGGTTTTTTAAAATAAACTTTTCATAACTAATTTTTTATTAAGCAGTATTTTAAAAGAAGAAAATTTAAGGAAATAAAACTAAATG